>CM060897.1:149343284-149943284 GCA_030762935.1 Hymenopus coronatus | reverse complement strand
GTGATTTACAGAACAAATAAAACTATTATACTACATATAAAAAGTGAGATAAATTATTAGAATAAGGTTATGTCATACACATCTCAACGTGCAAATTAACCACATATTAATACCTCATTTTACATTGATTTACAAGCATGTATTTACAAGGTTCATAGTAGATAGTGAAGGTATTGTATTGCATTAAAAATTTTGATACCAAGATTTCACCAGAAAGACATGTTTTGAGGAACAATGTAACAAAACATTTAGTAAAAGGTCTGCATGTGAGTGTGCAGCATAATTAAAAAAAAAAAGTGGGTTAAATATCAAACCTTTTAAATTTAGTATCTTCCAAGGGTGCGACAAAGGTTTTTAGAAACATCTCTTACATAAAACATTTTTCGAAAATTTTGATTCTCTCATAAATAACAGCTTTAATTAAAATTCCAAGAGTTTAAACAATTTTATGACAAACTATATACCTATCTTTAATCTTCTGGGAATAGATTGTGAAGACCTCTTCATTCTGGATGACTTTTGTATAACTGGTAAACCATAAGAGTGGGACAAAAACTTACTGCACAAAAAAAGATCTCAACAAAGCACAATTTATGTCATATACATTTCTTTATGTAGAGTTTGCTATTTCCAAGATACTGCTTGTTATTGTTTCAATCTTAATCTACTTCAACTTTTCTCAAATGGGAGGTCACCTTACATTTCATCTCTCGTTTCGCAAAGCAAACCAAATTTCAATTACATCCCGTAGCGACATCTTTTAGCCTAGGGTATTCCCTTGTTTCCTTTCTACTTACAAGAAATTAATATAACCATTTCTGAAAATATTCTTGATTACCATGATGTAGATCAAGGAGTAAACTTATGTAGCACTAGTTTGTAGAGAAATTCAGGTGAATGGAACACATCTGAGTTTTAATTGGATTATTTATCATAATACATTTGAGCTTGCACTTATACCTTCCCAATAAAATTACACTGTAGAGATATCCAAGCATGCCTTTACTTCATCATAGGCAATTCAATTTAAGATATCCCCCCCCTCCTCCTTATATATAATAACCTCAGGTTCACACGACATTTTTATATCCATTTCCCTGATTTTCCCCAAATGTTTATATTCATTTTCCTGACTCAATTAAGAATCATGCATTAAATATTATCATCCTATGTTTTCGGTTTCACATGAGTTTTTAATTGACAACATAGATTTTAAACTACACATACAAGTTATCCTTTTCACTTTCTCTACACGTACTATGTACATAGTGTTGTATTGCACCCAAAAATTTGATACCGAAATTTCACCTTAAATATATGTTCTGAGACCCCCTGAATCAAAAAAAAAAAAAAAGTCTGTGGGCAGCATAGCTCAAAAACAAAAAGTCTAACACAAAACTTGGCATTTAATTCAGTATCTTCCAAGGATGCGACACAAAGATTTTCAAGAAAATGTCCCCAACCCCACCTACACGGAACTTTTCGAAAATTATGATTTTCTCAAAAATGGCTTTAACAATTTTGATTACAATATCATATATTAAAGATGACATGACAAATCAAATTTATATCTTGAATTTATTGAGAATACCCTCTGAACACATTTTTATTCTGGATGAATTTTGTGGAATTTTGCATAACTGATTAACTGTAAGTTATAGACAAAAACTTACCTAACACAAATGTAGAGCTTATTAAAACATACAATTTAGGTTATATACATTTTTTTCACGGAGTTAACAGTTTTAAACATTTTCCTTGTTATTGGTTTCAGCTTTAAAACACTTGTACTTTTCCCATATGGGAATTTGTCAACTCCTGGCCATATAACAAAGGAACTTGAATCACAAAGCAAACATCTTTTAAAATATTTGACTAGTGCTTTAGCCTAAGGTACTCCCTTATTTACCTTATACTTACAAGGAAGCAAGATCATTTCTGCTAATTTTTTCTCAATTAGCATTAATAAATAGAAGAATAAGCTTTTTAACAATAACTTGTTGCAGAGATGTAGAGAAAGTCATGGAATGGTGCACATCTGATTTTTTTTCCATAGCCACAATGCTCTCATTAACTTCAGATTTCATTTTTAATTTTAAAAAATTATTGAAAATATACAAATAACCTAATCAAACAGTACAAAGAAATACAAACATGTTTAAAAGTCTATCAGCGTAAAACATTGTTTTTAGTGTTAAAGCATTTCAAGTTAAATAAAACAACTAGAGAAATGTTCAAAAATACTTAAAAGAATTGGGTATCAAATCTAGAGAAATGAGAAACATTTGAAAGCTATTTAAGGATGAAAAAGCAATTATAAATTGTGGAAGCAGCCAAGAAATAGCTCATAAGGACTTCAATGTATACAAATAAAGAGCATTAATTGAAATTATTGAAGAAATAGGCATGGATATAAACAGTATCAGTTTATGAGTATACATGCTGGGTGTGCACAAAAGTTTGAGTGTCAGATACCCCTGGAAATGTGAAACAGTATGATCACAGATTAATGGTAATCATTAGAGCCTGGATCTTTATGTAATATCAAGGTGCGAAATATGTAAACATTTATGTAACAAAAACATCAAAATATGTAATATCAACAAATTATGTAATATTCTAAATGCTAAGATTACCACCTCAAATCTAATGCAGACTGCAAATTACCTAGTATTTTGTAATTTGATGGGTCTGTAAGTATGTAAATTAATTACAATGAGTTCAAATTTAAAGACTAAATATAGAATTAACTATAGGTAAAATGTTTTGTTTTATGCAGAATTTACCTAAAATTTATTTTCAAGTAGGTAATTACGAAATAAGAAATATGTGTTTTGGACTATACTTATTAAAATTACTCATTTCACATAGTTATTTTACTTTGCTTCTTTCAACTACAGTGAATGACCATATACTTTTCCATATTTTCAGGTGTCATTGTCTCCTATCAGCTAAAATGTTCTTATAAGCAGAGAAGCTTCTCTCCACGTCACACGAAGTAACAGGAGCATATTTTAGCATAGGAATCTGATTTGCAGAGAGATGTTTTGGTAAATCAACACTGTCATCATTTAGCACTTTAGACACGGACACAAGCATAGAGTACCCTGGATTCCTGTTTAGCACAGCTTGGAATTTTTCTCTACCCTCCTTCCTACATCTCCTGCAACTTCACTAAGCTTCTGTGATGCGCAGTCCATTAAATCCATAGAATCGTGAAGAAGGGAACCTGATGTTTCGAACTGCTTGATGGTGCCAGGCAACCAGCCGAAGTTACTTTTGATGTAAGCACAGGAGCTTGCCACTTTCAGATCTTTGAAGATGTCCTGAGATTCACGTATGAAACAGCTACTTCTGATTGAACATGTTCACCACTAAATGTTCACAATAGAAGTTCACAGCTTCTAACCAAGTACCTCATCTTGGAAGTACTGGCTCAGGAGGCAAAGGGACTTGTTGGAGATCATTTTTATAGCACTGAATTCTGTGCGGTGCTTTCTAGAAGACCTTTTTTGTTGCCGATATCAACTTATTCACACAGGGAGAATTACTTCTTACTTCAGCAACACGTTGCAATGCATGGGCCAAGCAGGTAAAGTGAAGTACTGTCCACCCAACACAAGAAATGAAGCGGGGCCTGAGGGGTGAGCGAGCGAGGGGGAAGGCTTGAACTGGTATCTGGTCATGTACTAGTGGATCTGTTTACGTTTACTGCATGTGTATATGAACCAACCTACTGCTGCCAGATCTAGTGCTCGTTTCAGTAACTGCAGTGATGTATTATGCATTATTTGCTCTCGCTGCTAACACGCGCTACGGCATATTGTACTAGAGTATATAATATTTTGTTACTTTTATTCTTGGTTTAATATTTAAATGCAGAGAGCGGCAGCGAAGATGAGGACTTCTCCGACTCAGATGTTGCACGACAACTGAACTTCTAGCTAAGTGTGAGTTATGTGACAGCACTGTGTATTTTAGATGTGTCCTTGTCACATCCAGATGTCGAGCATAAACAGCAAAAGTGTTTACACAAGTGCTTACGTTACGCATTCCTCTACCTTGCCCTCCTGTGATGGGTGGAAAACTTTAAGAGCAGCAGCAGCTTTAATCATGTACGCTGTGGCATCTGAATACATAATTAGAACCTTTTCCTCACACACACCCTCTGGCCACAGAATCTTCATCCCATCATTTACGAATCTTGCAATTGTAGAATGATTTGTTTGTTCTAACACCTTACAACAGATTAGAAATGGTTTTGCTGGACTTTCGGAATCTAGTTTTCCTAATACAAATTTACTATATACCGACCATGTCATCTGTAGTTTCATCGACGGCAAACCAAATACAGGAGTCTCCATTCATTCCGTATATGAGCAACTGCTTCTTCATAACACACATGAAGATACTTTTTCCTCAGAATAGATTCGTCAGGAATACCCTTCTTGCAATATTTTTCTAGAAAGGAGCGAAATTGAGGAATTTGAAGTTTATGCGACGAAAGATTAGCTGCAACCATTTCACTGCGCAGGTCTTTCACAAAATCATTTCCGGACGGTTCCTGTTGCATTTGTGTCAACAGAACTTGCTTTCTAGAAGACTGTAGGTATTTGTTGCGTATGTGAAGAGCACTCTTGATATGTTGTTCCAATGGGATTTCATGGAACTGCCAATTCTTTTACCGCAAGCTTGACAGACTATTATTTTTCCGTCGGTTGAATTGCGAGGACGCAATTGGTGCCATTTTACTAAGACTTGCCAGAAACTAACTGCGGTATTATCGCCTCGCTATATTTTGATGGTTGACCATCGGCTCACTTTGTTTCCTCGCAGCTATTATATTACAAGATGCCGACTTCCTCGACAATGATTACAATCAATTTCTCCAGTACTTATAAATTTAGGCACTACGAGAAACGTGACACTGGAGGTCAACATTGTCGAGCTTTGGTATAAACGGACAACAATCAGAAAGAGGCGAGGCGGTTATTACCGCATTCTTAATTTAATAATTTGCATCCTATTTCGCAGATCGATTTTTGTGCTTTCAGCAACAGTAGTGACTACAATACGTTTTAAAAGATAATAAAATTGTAACGAAACCCAGAAAATATGTACGTTTTATGTAACATCGTTACAACATGCAAAAAAAGTAAAATAAAAATTTGTAAGGGAGTCCCAAATCATGTAATTCGCAAACATTTTACTTCCCATTGAAATATTATGTAGGATTTAAAATATGTAATTATATAAAAATCCGGGCTCTAGAAATCATGATTCATACAGATTTCAACTGTTTTTTCATGACACCACTTTTTATTTTCCATACTAATTGTGTATAGAGGAAGTATTGTATTACATCGAAAAATTTGATACCAAGATTTCACTAAAAATGTTTTGAGGTCCTCTGAGTAAAAAACTTAAATTGGAAGATGTGTGTGTGTGTGTGTGTGCGCGCGCGCATGCGCGCAGCATAGCTCAAAAATTAAAAATATTTACGTTTGGTACCTTCCAAGGATGCCATATGAAGATTTTCAAGAAAATCCCCTTGCCCCAAACTACCCTTTCCATGGAAAATTGTTTTTAAATTTTGCTTTTCTCAAAAATGCCTCTAACAGTTTTGATTAAAATATTCTACATTAAAGCTACTTACATCTCCAATAAAAGCTATATCTTGAATTTCCTGGGAATAGCTTCTGAAGACGTGTTCATTTGGAATTATTTTTGCTGAACTTTGCATGACTGCTAAACCGTAATAATACATAAAAACTTACTGCATAAATAATGTAGATCTCGTTCCAACACACAATTTATGTTATATACATTTTTGTTGCAGAGTTGACAGTTTCAAAGATATTTTTTGTTATTGATTTCAATTTTAAAGTATTTATCTTCTCAAATGGGGTCCCTTTCATTCCATCCCTCTTTTGTTTTTCTGGAAATGTAAAGCGACCCCAACTTCAATTGTTCACATATCGTTCAGCTTTTAAAAATTTTGACTAGCGCTTTAGCCTGGGTATCCCCTTATTTCCCTTCTGCTTATAAGGAACTAAGTAGTATGACCAATTTTTTAAATATTTATCTTGTAATAATCTTAAAAGATTATTTTTGTGAAGAATAATCTTTCATAAGAATAGTATGTATGTAGAATGGGTACAGAAAGTAATGTGAATGCAACATCAGATTTTTAAACGTTGGCAGTGCAAATACAAAAATCCTTGAACAAACCCAAAATCAAGCACTACAATTAATAACTGGTGCCATTAAAACAACTCCAATTGAAGCTGTATTAACTGCTAGATCCAACTTGACAGAACTTGAATTGCAAGCCCTCATAATGTATGGGAAGTTAATAAGACTACCAGATTCTAAGAAATGGTACAACTTCCAAAATTCTACACATCATATAAACACAGATTGGATTTATACAGACAATTCAGAACCTGAAAAACTTGTTAGAATATCCATTTGAAGCAGAAAATATTCCCTCTTGTTATAATCCAATTAATAAAATTGTGGTTGACTATCAACTTCATCTTAATGAAATATTTAACAAATGTGAGTTAATCCTGTTGAAGCCAAAGCTTTTAAACCTTGAAATCATCAAAACAACACACATGGTGAAATGGATGCCATATATACATCACTTCAAAATTTATTTCCATGGCAATACAAATGCAAAAACATAGTTATTCTAAAGCTGCCCTCCAAGCTATCAGTTCTACTGCTTGGCCCAAATAATGATCAAACAAATACATACTCTACATACAAATGTAGTCTTACACTGAATTTTTGCACACTTTGTAAATTTTCATTTTGTAAATGAAAAAACTGATGTTTTAGCAAAGAAAGGATCTAAAATAAATTTAGTGGTAAAAAATCCCTCTTATGAATTAAATAAAAGAAAAGTAAGTTAAAGTTAAAAGTAACTTCAAATTATAATGAACAGATAACACTTCGACGTTAACTGTGAAAATGGAAGAAAAGTTTGGACGATCCATCAGTAGTTCTTGATTTATCAAGAAAATTCTTTGTTGCTGCATTTCGACTGATCACAAGACATGATTGAATAAACATTTTTTTTTTCAGAATTGGAATAGTGGCATCCCCAAATTGTTTATTGTGGTCCATAAAGAAGAAATGGATATGGAACATCTAAATAATTGTGAATTCCTTATGGCTTTTGAAACTCTAACTTCAAAATCTTCAAACCTGATGGAGGATGATAGATTTTTTCGGGCATAAAAATCCTTAGCATAGCCTCCTACGGAAGGGAAGTAAAGCTGTGGGTCCCGTGTCATAGATTTACGGCACATAAAAGAACCTCAAGCCTGATAGAGGGGCCTCTGAGCAAAATTAAGCAGTTTTTTATGCCCTGTATAGAATGGAATGCTGAGAACCACAGCAACTAAAGAGCATTCATAAATAAAATGCCATTTCATTTCAAAATTTCTCCTATCTCTCTCTCTCTTACACACACACATTAAGTTATCATTATGAATAAGTTGATACAACTACAGCAACAAAAATGAAGACAATGATGATACTGATGCAGTAAGTTGTCTTTACAAAGAGAAGATAGTTTTGTGGCCGTTTGTTGCATACATCATCAAGTACAGCATTCTAAGGCAAGAAAAAAATTAATGTGAAAATTAGATTGCAGTTGAGAATATGGATAGTCTGAAGTATGCAGTTCCTCACTCATGTACTTTACCTTCTTTTGCCAAGGTCGCAAAATGACAGGATTAAAGCACTATTACAACCATTGTATTAAGAAGTACAATGATAAAAAAGCATTAACATTGCTGCCATCTAGTGACTTTGACTTCAATCGCTGTAAGCTATTTTCTGGTGTCAGTATAAAATTGTACTGATAGAGCTTCAGAAAAGAAATTTCTCATCAAGCACAATTTGAAGTGTGTATGACTGGTATATATTTGGCCCACAATGCAATTATATCATATCGGTTGTGCATGTGTAAAAACTCTTTAAAATGTGCTACCAACATTGATGCTATATGTCATCCACTTTAGAGGAATATTGCAACAAATTTAAATGCTGTAAATTTTAAACTACTGCATATATTCAAGATCTTCTCGGGCTTCTAGCCAGGTAAAAACTTGGCTTGACACCAACGTTTCGAAGAAGTGCATCTTCCTCGTCTTCAGGGTGAACTGATGGTTTGAGCTTGCGGAGACTGGTATTTATAAGAGCTGGGATGAAGCTAACATCTGATTGGTTCGCAAGATATTATGGCCTGGTATTTAAGATGACTGAGACATGGGCACGGACTTCGTAGAAAACTATTTATAGCAGTTATTCGGCTAATGTTTTGTGTTTGAGCACGCACCTGCTAGAAATTAAGTCTTGGAAAACTGCAGGTACAGGATTAGGTGTTAAGGCTCTTTATCATCGGTGTTACTTAATTTCTAGCAGGTGCGTGCTCAAACACAAAACATTAGCCGAATAACTGCTATAAATAGTTTTCTACGAAGTCCGTGCCCATGTCTCAGTCATCTTAAATACCAGGCCATAATATCTCGCGAACCAATCAGATGTTAGCTTCATCCCAGCTCTTATAAATACCAGTCTCCGCAAGCTCAAACCATCAGTTCACCCTGAAGACGAGGAAGATGCACTTCTTCGAAACGTTGGTGTCAAGCCAAGTTTTTACCTGGCTAGAAGCCCGAGAAGATCTTGAATTAACACGTCGCCAGGAAAGCTATAGTTCTTATTTTACTGCATATATGTCACGTTTAATGGAATTCAAAAAAAAAAAATATCCAATAAATCCACAAGGTGGTCACATGCTCTTGTGCTCTTATACAGCATCTGTCACGGAATATTAAAATTCACATGCTCTGAACTTGAAGATGATATTGCAATTTTAACAGAAAATAAGAGAGATTTAGAAGTGCTTATTAATAAATAGGAAAACTCATTAAGAAATAAGTTAAAAACAAAAATGTGGGCTTGTAAGAAAAAATCTGATTTGTTGTTTTCACACGACTTTCTCTACCTGTCCTGCAAACAAGCTATTCTTACAAAAGATTATTCCTTTCTCTGTTGCTAATTGAGATAAAAATGGTCTTATTACTTGCTTATTTGTAAATAGAAGGAACATTAAGGGAATATACTAGGCTAAATCGATAGTCAAATCTTTTAAAAGCTGGTCCTATGTAAAACAACTGAAGTTTGGTTCTCTTTGCATGACCTGCAGTAAAACAAGAAAACATTTGAGAAAAGTTGAAGTAGTTTAAAATGGAAACGAATAACAAGGAATATCTCAGAAACAGTGAGCTCTACATTTTTTGTGGAGTAAGTTTTTGTCTATCTCTTACGGTTTAACCATAATGCAAAATTCTGCAAAACTCAGCAAGAATAAACATTCAAAATATAAAGTTTGTGATGTAAATATCTTTATATATGGTACGTTAATCAAAATTGTTAGAAACATTTTTGATAAAAAAAAAAAAAACTTAGTTTTCCATGTAAAGGGTATTTTGTGGGAGCGGATTTTCCTAAAAATCTTTGTATAACATCCTTGGAAGATACTAAACTTATTGGTTTTTAACATTCTGTTTGTTTCTGGGCTTTACTGCCCCCCCCCACACACACACAAAAGGATATTTTTGTTAAAATCTTTTTTTTCAAACTCAGAGGTCCTCAAAACGTATTTTGTATGCGAAATCTTGACATCTAATTTTTGGGTGGAATACAATACCTTCTCTATCCACTATGCGCATCGTACATATGGGCTAGAGAAAGTAAAAATCATTAATAGAATATGTCAAGCAAAACTTGCCTTGTAGTAAGGAAAGTAAATTATTTATAGCCAATAACATTAGCTTAGAAATTAGGAAGAATTTGTTGAAAACATGTATGAAGTGTAGTGCTATATGGATGTGAAACATTGTCAATACTAAAATCAGAAAAAAGAATAGAAGCATTTGAAACATGGTGCGCAGAAAATGCTGAAAATTAATTTAACTGATAAAATTGCCAATGAAAGGCAATGTGATATGAGAGACCAAAAGCAAAAAGAGGAATTTGGAATTCAATAAGAAAAAGGAGTATAAAATTCTATTTTTATGGCACCAAAGAATTTTAAAACCAGACTTTTGTGCCAAATGAAATTAATTTCCTTAACCTTCCAGGTCAGTGAGAACTGTGAATATCTGACAATATGGCAAAGATGGGTTTTCATTGGATAGAGAATAAAATCAGAAATTTTAAATATTTTTACTGAACTATCTCATTACGGTTTCTTTATTAAACTTAAGGAAATAATTTCTCTTGATATAACATAATGATACTTGTAATGCTTGCAAATATTATATAGAAGTGGTTACAAAATTAAATGCATAAAATAATGTTGTAAACACGCATGGACAAATTTAAAAAAAGGTGTAATTTTGAAAAAAGTGTAAACATCAACAAAATAAATAACTGATATTACACATTAATTGTAACTTTGTCAATCTTTTATATATTAAAAATCTGATGTGTTCCACTCACATGACTTTATCTATTGTGTTAAACTATTTTTACAAAACATTATTTTTTTACCTACATCATGCTAATTAAGATAAACATTACCAGAATTGGTCTTACTAATCAGTTCCTTATGCCTAGAAGGGAAATACACTAGCATGAAGTGACAGTAAAATCTTTTAAAAGCTGTCACTATGTGTTTGTCATTTGAAATTCAATTCTCTTTCCATGGCCAGGATTAAAACAAAAGAGATGAGGACTTTCCAGTTGAGGAGATTTTAAAATGGAAACCAATAACAGGGAATATCTCAGAAATGGATAGCTAAATAAAAAGAAACTGTATATGATATAAGTTATGTGTTTAAAAGGGATCTACATTTTTTGTGCAGTAAGTGTTTGTCTCTCTCTTACGGTTTACTAGTTATACAAAAGCCATTCAGAATTAAGACGTCTTCAGGAGCTACTCCCCAGATATTCAAGGTATACATTTTATTTACCATATAGATATAAATATTTTATTAATTGTTAGCCATTTTTAGAAAATCTAAACTTTATAAAAATATGCCATGTAAAGAATAGTTTGGGATGAGGGATATCCTGAAAATCTTTGTGTTGCATCCTTGGAAGTTACTGAACTTAAATATTAAGTTTGATATTTAATGCACTTTTATTCTTGAGTTTGTCTTTTTGTCACATTGTGTGGGTGCTGTGGGCACAGACCTTTTAAAAATGTACTTTACTTCTCAAAACATGTATTTCTGGTGAAATCTTGGCATTGATTTTTGGATGGAAATCAAGAACTTCAATATCTACCATGTACATACATTTCTAGAGAAAGTAAAACTGAGAATTTCCAAAAGTGGTTTTGTTCTGATTGCAGATCTGAGCAAAGGTTTAATAGAGATTGTTCAGTATGATAAAAAAGAAAGTGACGTTAGTGTTCTTGGTACTGCAGTTCAAAATCACTCAGACCCTTGAACTCTGGCCCCATCATTTCTCTGCTGCAAAAGATGTTTTGTTTTTCTATTCAAATTTGTCAAAGTGTATTTTTAAACTCTCTATTGATTTGAAAATTGTTCACATTCCATTTTAAAACATACATATTAAATCCACAGACTTACAAATATAAATTTACTGCATTGATTATTATTTACATTTAATATGTGCATGTATATACTGAGCTTCCCAGTTAAAAGAAATTTCTGATACCTTCCAATCAAATGACTAACTATTCTTACAAAAATTTATTCTTCTTCATACTGATTAAGATAAACACAAATGGTCTTACTAATTCCTTATAAGCAGAATGGAATACACTAGGTTAAAGCAACACTCAAATCTTTAAAGCTGGTTGCTGTGAGATTGAAATTATGTTCTCTTTGCACCTCCAGAAATAAATTAAAAGAAACAAGAATGTTTGAGAAAAGTTTTAAGTATTTTAAAATTGAAACCAATAATAAGGAATATCTCAGAAATGTTAGCTCAAAAATACAGGACATAAATTGCGTGTTTTATTTAGATGTATATTTTTTATGCATTAAAGTTTATCTCGTACAGTTTACCAGTTATGTAAAAGTCAGCCAGAATAAAGAGGTTTTAAGAGGCTATTCCCAGAAAATTCAAGATATTCACTTTATTTGTCTTGTAAATATCTTTACTATACAGTATTTTAATCAAAATCATTTGGTCCGTTTTGAGAAAATCAACATTTTTTGAAACATATTTTTTTCATGTAGTTTGAAGCGGGGTGATATTCCTTTAATTCTTTAAAACTTAAATACCAAGTCTGGTATTAACTGACACTGTTTTCGAGTAATGTTCACACACATACACACACACCACATGGACCTTTTTCTAATATTTATTTATATAAGGGGATCCTAAATATGTATTTCCAGTAAAATTTTGGTTAAAATTTTTGGGTGGAGTGCAATACCTTCTCTATCTATATATTATGTACAAAGTAGAGAAAGTAAAAGGTGATAAACAGCCTTTGTCAACAGTGTATTGAACTTTTACCATAATTTGGGCCTTAATGGATTACTTTGATGCAACTTGGGAGAGTATATTATTTTATAAAAATCTCATATGTTACACTCACATGACTTTCTCTAGCTATTCTACAAGAGATTATTCTTCTTTGTACACAATGCTAATAGAGATAAATATTAGCTAGTTCCTAATAAGTAGAAGAGAATAAGGGAATGCGTTATGCTAAAATGATTGTCAAATGTTTTAAAAGCTATCGTTATGCGATTGTGATTGCAAATCACTTCTTTGCTTGGCCAGGAGTAGAACAAAAGAAAAGCGGAAACTTCCTGTGTGAGAAAAGTTTAGGCACTTCACAAGTGAAACCAATAACAAGAATATCTCAGAAACAGTTACCTCCACAACAAAAACGTAAAGGACATAAATTGTGTGTTTTGTTGTGATGTCAATTTTTTTGTAGTGAGTTTTTTTTCTATCTCTTACGGTTTAACAGTTAAGCAAAATTCATCCAGAATAAAGAGGTCTTAAGAGGCTATACCCCAAAAATTCGAGATATACATTTTATTCCGGACATAAACAGCTTTAATATACAGGATTTTAATCAAAATCGTTAGAGCCATTTTTAAGAAAATCAAAAATTTTGAAATTTGTTCCATGTAAAGGGTAGTTTTTAGTAGGGGAATTTTTTTTGAAAAACTTCATGTCGCATCCTTGGAAGATACTAAACCTAAATACCAAGCTTGGTATTTAACAGTGTTTTCGTTTTGGGGCTATGATGACCACAGGCACACAGACAGACACACAAACACAGACCTTTTTTTAAAAATGCTTTTTTCGGACTCAGGGGACCCCAAAACATATATTTCTGGTGAAATCTCGGTATCAAATTTTTGGGTGCATTACAATACCTTCTCTATCCCCATGTACATTGTACATATGGGGCTAGAGAAAGTAAAAATGCACATCTATTTTTACTTTCTCTATACAAACTATGTACATAGTGTATAGAGAAGGTATTGTATTGTACCCAAAAAATCGATACCGAGATTTCACCAGAACTTCATTCCCTGAATCCAAAAAAAGCATTTTTAGAAAAATGTCTGTGTGTGTGTCTGTGGGCAGCATAGCTCAAAAACGAAAAGACTGTTAAAGCCCAAACTTGGTATTTAAGTTTGGTATCTTCCAATGATGCGACACGAAGATTTTCAAGAAAATCCTGCCACCCCAAACTACCCTTTATATGGAAAACATTTCGAAAATTTTGATTTTCATAAAAATAGCTCTAACGATTTTGATTAAAATATTGTATATTAAAGATATTTACCTGGCAAATAAAATGTATATCTTGAATTTTCTGGGAATAGCCTCTGAAGACTACTTTATTCTGGATGAATTTTACGGATTTGTGCATACCTGCTAAACCGTAAGAGATAGACAAAAACTTACTGCACAGAAAATGTAGTGCACATTAAAACACACAATTTATGTCATATACATTTGTTTCTTGGGGTTGATCGTTTTTAAGATATATTGCTGTTTTTTTGTTTCAGCTTTGAAAAACTTGCTTTTCTTACACAGGAATTTGTCAACTCCTGTCTAAACAAACAAAAGAACTTCACATAGCAACCTGCTTTTGAGTATCACTTTAACCTATGGTACTCCCTTATTTCGCTTCTACCTACAAGGAGCAAGTAATAAAACTATTTCTGCTAATTTTTTCTCGAATAGCATGAAGTAAATAGAGGCATAAGCTTTTTAACAATAATTTGTTGCAGAGATGTAGAGAAATTCATGTGAATGGAACACATCAGATTTTTTTTTATACTGCATCCATTGTGAAAATTGGATTTATTGTTCTCACAATACAGATGCGTTCAACGAAATCTATTAATTTTGAGATTATGACAATTCCGAACACCGTAATATAAAAATACCAGATTCACCCAATCTTGGGCCCCCTATTATATGAGAGTAATAGTTCATTGTGTTTCTTATTTGATACAGTATAAAATAAAAATATATAACTCCAAAATATATCTTTCATCTTATTATGATCCAATATGAAATATAATATATATTACTCTCATATAACACGGGGGGGGGGGAATTGGGGAAATTTGGTATTTTTAGGATTATGGTGTTTTTAGTGTTGCTATGGTATTGAAATGTCATAATCCTAAAATTACTAAATTTCCCAAAATTTGACCTCCTCTTCTATGTAATATGAGAGCAATAATTCAGATTTTCACATTGAATACAACATAAAATCAAACATATGTGTGTGTAGATTTAAAAATAATATATTTTCCAAAGTTGGTTCATGGTAACTCATTAATGGCTAAATTAACTCCAGTTTATGGTAAAAGGTTCAATACTGTATAACAGAAACACTTCCCAGCTATAATTTATCAGGTAAGAAAATCCAGAATGAGAATTGAATGCAACATTCAAATTTGAAAGTTAATTTAACAAAAGTAAATAAATAAAGTGTTCAGAATTAATTCCACTACTGTACATAAACCTAGACGATCTAGTTTATTTATGGATTCATCCAAGCTAAATCTACTATCAATATATATTTCGGGTAACCACAGATTTTATGCATTTCCATTATAAGTGTGAACAATAATTCTTTTTGTTTTCTTTTCATTTATTGCTAGACTATTTATATTAAACCAATGGACCAATGGTTGTTGAGATATTCAGATATTCATTACTTTCAGCTGTAGTTAAGAATATAGCACCATCTGCATACAGTACAGATTTAGGTGGTAAAGCTAGTTAAGTAAATTGTATTAAAAATAGAAAAGGTCCAAGAATGGAATCCTGAGATACATCATGCTTTACTCTTTTACTGTTTATAGCAACTATCATCATAGTATCAATGCATAGATTAACTAGAATTCTGTTCAATTAGATTCAAAAGATAAAGTGAAAACCACATTCTATCATTTGCAGCAGATCACTACAAACTTATTTTCCGATTTTTCAAATTTTTCTTAAGGATACTAACAATTATTCTGTAGCAAGGTACCAAATTAATAGTCAATAAAATGTAAAAATTAATTTTATGAGCTCATTCAGTCTGTACTTTACCTCTAATTTTACTGAATGCTCATGGAGGTTTCTCATATTCTTTTAAACATACTCTAGCACAAACTGCTCCTAATTATTACATAGAAAGTTAAAATCTGCCATGTCAGGCCGTTACATATATTTTTGCTTTTAATTCTATTCTTAACAATAATTCTATATTCATACTCGTTTGGAATACTTTGTCGTCTTAGTTATATTGCTAACATTTGGCATTGCTTAAATTTTATCAAATCACCGAGATCTACTAATTATGTTCAGGCGCTTGAATATACATATAACCTAGCAGCTATTGAAACTAACGCCGATTTCATAATGCTGAATAAATATTTATAATTGCATTCTACAATCCGAAAAGATATATTATACAAAGATTATATAAATGTGCACTTTTGTAAATTTAATATTCTGATACTCAAATGCTTCCGTCGCAATGTATTGGTCGTTTCTAGAAGCTTCCAAACTAACGAAAATCTGTGCACTCCAGCCTAATCATATGTACAATTAAGCATTACATTATTTTACATTTTCACCTTGGCTTTTACGGTAAAATAACTTATGGATTCCGCATTACATATCTACTTATATATTTGTAATAAGCTCAATCCAAATTTGATATGGCCCTCGAGCTAACCTAGGTTATATATCATGCCATACAAATAAACACATCTCGATTTATCATTTATGCTCCACATCCATTTCTTTTTGACTGCTAAATTAATCTGAGATTATTATAGAAATGCGTTTCCATTTGCTAATGCTTTTCCTACCATAGTCATTTCTTAATTTAACATCATACTGTGCGATCACAGTTTGTTGTATGTTACACCCACCCGGCACATAATTCCTTAGAAATTGACACACTTTAAGTGTGATGAACTGTATAACCGGACTTCTGTTTATTCATCTATTCTGCTATTCAAAAACGATCAGTCATTATGGAAAATTACTGTATTAGTGCATTACATTACAACTCTTAGGTTACCTAATACCTTCTTCCGGTATGGCAAGTGTAAAGAAAATGTTTGACAACACCTCCCACATGTTCAGGTCATTTATTACACATTTGAATTTCGGCACTGCCGTTAAGTATTTCATCTATAAAAACTGAGTATTGTAGTTTCATTATTTCTACCAATAATTTCGCGTGTCACTCACCTTGAATATACGATTACACTTAACACTACTACTCTATAAACAGAATATCTTTCTCTCACAAATCACAGTTCACGCCAGTCAGTACAGTGCACTCCAGCTGTTCCGTTCCGCTCCTCGACCTTGCTGGAAAAACACAAGATGGCGGAACAAAGAACTTCAATGAGGAAGACACTCATTATTTTCACAGGACTGCAAGTTACAACCCCAATAATTTCGTCTTTAATTGTTCTGTGTTTACTTTATGTTAGGAATCACATATGTTACGTAGAGGAAACCTTGTATTGCATACCAAAATGGTTACCATCGAAATTTCACAGTAAATACACGTGTCAAGTTTTTAGGGTCCCTCTGCTTGTGTGTTTGTGTTAATAGTTAATATAGAACGATGAATGAAATCGATGAAATAAAGGTACACTTAAAGTTATTCGACTACGCCTTTGCAGGGTAAGGGGGGAAATTTATCCGAGTAATTCACCCTAAACGAGATTTGAACTTGGGACCTCTTGAATGTCGCTCTGAGTGGCTCAGTTGGTTAGGCGCTGGCTTTCTGAATCCAAGATCGCAGATTGAAACCCCGCCCAGACCAATGTGTGTGTGTGTGTGTGTGTTTTTTTTTTTCTCTGCACGTACTACGTACAATCAGAGGTCTTGTAAGGCACCCAAAAATTCGATACCGAGATTTCACCGGAAATTCATGTTTTGGGTCCCTATGAATAAAAAAAAAACATTTTTAGAAAAAAGTCCGTGTGTGTCTGTGGACGGCATAGCTCAAAAACGAAAATACCTTAAATACCAACCTTATTAAGTTTGGTATCTCCAAGGATACGACACGAAGACTTTCAAGAAAATCCCTCACCCTATAAATGGAAAAAAGTTCAACAATTTTGATTTTCTCAAAAATGGCTCTAACATTTTGATTAAAATCTCTTATATTTAAGATATTTACATGACAAATAAACTGTGTATCTTGAATTTTCTGGGAATAGTCTCTGAAGACCTCTATTCTGGGTGATTTTTATTGAATTTTACGTAACTGGTAAACCGTAAGTGATAGACAAAAGCTTAATACATAAAAGACGGAGATACCGATAAAACACACAATTGATGTCATATACATTTTTTTCGTGGAGTTGGCCATTTTCGAGATATTCCTTGATATTGATTTCAGTTTTAAAATATTTAATTTTTTTTCATACAGGAACTTGTCAACTCCTGGCCACGCAAAGAAACGGACTTCAATCCCACAGCAACCACATTTTAAACATTTGACTATCGATTTAGTCTAGTGTATTCCCTTATTTCCCTTCTTCTTACAAGGAACTAAATAATAAGACCGTCTCCGCTAATGTTTTTGCATGAAATAGAAAAATAAGCTTATTAACAATAATTTGTTACAGAGATGTAAAGAAAGTCATGTGAATGGAACACATCAGATTTTTTATAGTGTTTAACGCTCGCTTTTACTACAAATGGCACTGCAGATGATGACATTGATGATATAAGTAGAGAATGAAGATGGAGTACCGGTAGAATGCAATGGCGGGATAAACCGGAGAGCCCGGAAGAAACCCGCCCCTGCACCGCCTTGTCTACCACAAATTCCACATATGGTCACTTGGGATCAACCTGGGAAATTTACGACCTTAGGCCAAATGATCCCTATGATGCAATTTTAAAAATACATTTTCTTTTAAATGAGTACATAATGTATCTGATTGTATCGTACAAACTACCCTATAATACGTTTGTGCTATTTTACACAATAATTGTTATATCTAGTTTTATTTTCTCTACTGTGCCTGTAAGAAGAGAAAGTATTGCATTTCACACAGCATTTCAAGATTCCCTAAATTAATAATAATGATTAACAGTATTTTTTTTAAAAAAAAAATCCATGTGCGCGTCTGTGTGTGTGAACTGCATAACTCAAAAAGCAACAGTCGGATAAATAACCAAAGTTGGTATTTAAATTCAACATCTTCCAAGAATGTGATACGAAAACATTCAATAAAATTCCTGTTTTACATGGAATATTTTAGGAATGTTTTTATTTTCTTAAAAATGACCGTTTGGATTAAAATAGCATATATTAAAGATACTTTAATGAGAAATTATATGCATATCTTGAATAGTGTGTGAAGCCCCTTTCTGGATGACTTTAGATAAAATCTTACTACACAAAAAAATGTAGATCTAATAGACAATTTCAATGAGACAGAAGTTAACAATTTCCGAGGTATTCCTTGTTATTGTTTAAGAACATTTTTCTCAAATGGGGGTTGTTACACTTTTTTTCATTCTATTCATGCAAGGAGAACTGAATTTCAAAGCTTCCTCAGCGACAACTTTAATAGATTTGAATATCGGTTTAGCCTAGTGTATTCCCTTATTTCGTTCTACTTATAAGAAACTAAGTAGACCATTTATGATATTTATCTTGATTAACACGAAGTGCATAGAAGAATAAGCTCTTGCAAGAATGATTTGTTGTAAAATAGGTAGAGAAAATCAGGATTTTAAAAAAGTATGTTATTGGTTTCAAAATGAATAACTCGAAAACAAAATTTACAGTAAATGTAAATTTTCAAAGAATCTCGAAGCGGAAGAGTTTTAATGAGCGAAAACTGCTGCAGAGGTGAACAGTGCGTCAAATAACACTTCAAAGCGAGAAACACTTTTATAAAGTTGGGTCCAAGTTTTATCCCCTGGAGGTCTAACTGGCTGAGTACATAATGCCATCATTTGAGCCAGAGGCGTGGTCCCCCCTACTACCTGTTTGGGGGGGGGTATAAAGTAATAGAAAACCTATTTTAATAAAATCTGTTGTGTTCCATTGACATGACTTTCTACATCTCTGTAACAAATTATTGTTAATAAGCTTATTCTTCTTTTTTATGCTATTTGATACAAACATTAGCAGAAACGGTCTTATTATTTAGTTCCTTTAAGTGGAATGGAAATAAAGGAATACACTAGGCTAAACCGACAGTCAAAGGCTTTAAAATGCTGTCATTGAAATTCAATTCTTTGCACTGCCAGGAGTTAAAATTCCCGTATGTGAAAAGTTTAAGTATTTTAAAACTGAAACCAATAACAAGAAATATCTCGAAAACGGTCAACTCCATAGAAAAGGTATATGACATAACTGAGTTTTTAAATGAGATCTACACTTTTGGTGCAGTAAGTATTTGTCTATCTCTTACGGTTTAACAATTATGCAAAATTCAGGAAAATTAATGCAGAATAAAGAGGTCTTCAGGAGCTATTCCCAAGAAATTCAAGATATACATCTTATTTGTAGTTTAAATGTCTTAAATATAAGAGATTTAAATCAAAATCGTTGGAGCCATTTTTGAGCAAATCAAAATTTTCGAAAACGGTCAACTACGAAAAAAAATGTATATAACATTAATCGTCTTAGGTAGTAGGTAGAGAAGGTATTGTATTTCACTCACAATCTCGATATTGAGATTTCACTGGAAATACATGTTTTAAAGATTCCTGAATCCTAAAACTGTATTTTTAGAAAAAATGCCAGTGTGTGTATGTGTGTGTGAGTGTGTGTGTGTGTGTGTGTGTGTGTGTGTGTGTGTCTGAACAGCATAACTAAAAAAAATCTGATGTGTTCCATTCACACGACTTTCTCTACATCTCTGCAACAAATTGTAGTTAAAAAGCTTATGTTTCTATTTACTTCATGTTTTTTTTTTTTTTTTTTTTGGTAGTGTTTAACGCCCGCTTTAACTACTAATGGCACCGCAGGCGGTGACACTGATGATACATGAATGATGATGGAGCACCGGTGGAATGCAATGGCGGGGGAAACCGGAGTACCCGGAGAAAACCCGCCCAGCGCCGCTTTGTCCACCACAAATCTCACATGCTTGGGATCGAACCCCGGCCGTCTAGGTGAGAGGCTAGTGGTCCAACCACTCGGCCACGGCGCGGCCAACTTCATGCTAATGAGCAGAAATAGTCTTATTACTTGCTTCCTTGTAAGAAATGAAATGAGGGAGTTCTATAGGTTAAAATGATAGCCAAAAGCTGGCTGCTATGTAACTAAAGTTCGTTTGTTTGTATGGACAGGAGTTAAGAAATTTCTGTATTAGAAAAGTATAAGTTTTTCAAAGCTAAATCGAAGAACCAGAATATCTTAAAAATGATCAACTCCACGAAAAAAATGTATATGACATAAATTGTATATTTTATCGTGAGCTACATTTTCTGTGTAGTAAATTTCCCCCCGTCTCTTACGGTTTAGCAGTTATGCACAGTTCCGTAAAATTCATCCAGAATAATGTAGTCTTCTATTTCCAGAAAATTCAAGATATACATTTTATTTGTCAGGCAAGCATCTTTAATATATTATATTTTAACCAAAATCGTTAGAGCAATTTTTAAGAAAATCACAATTTTCAAAATTTTTTCCATGTAAAGGGTAGTTTGGGGTGGGGGATTTTCTTGAAAATCTTCGTGTTGCATCCTTGAAAGATACCAAACTTAAATACCAAGTTTTGGCTTGAACAGTCTTTTCGTTTTTGAGCTATGCTGCCCACAGACACACACACACACACCCACACACGGACATTTTTCTAAAAATGCTTTTTTTATATTCAGAGAGTCTCAAAACATGTATTTCCGGTGAAATGTCGGTATAGAATTTTTGGGTGTAATGCAATACCTTCTCTATACACTATGCACATAGTTCGTATAGAGAAAGTAAAAAAAAATCAAAATTCGCTTAAATAACAAACTTGATATTTAATCCGGTATCTTTCAAGGGCATGACACGAACATTTTCAGGAAAATCCCCCACCCCAACTACCCTTTACTTGGAGGTTTTTCGAAAATTTTGATTTTATCAAAAATGGCCTTAATGATTTTTACTGGAAATAACCTCTAAAGACCTCTTCATCCTGGATGACTTTTGGTGACTGGTAAACCGTAAGAGACAAAAACATACTTCACAAAAAATATAATCTCCTTAAAACACACTATTTATATCATATACATTTTTTTTGTAGATTTAGCCGTTTTCGAGATAGCCTTTGCTATTTGGTTTCAGTTTTAAATTCCTTAAAAGTTACATCAAACGGGAAGTTATCTTTCGTATCATAGTTTTTGTTTTGCTCCTGGCTAGGCAAAGAGAACCTAATTTCAATTATTTCGCATAACGACCAGGTTTGAAAGGATTTGATTATGGATTTAGCCTAGTGTATTCCACTATTTCCCTTCTACTTATAAGGAAGCAAGTAAGTAGACTATTTCTGTTAATGTTTATCTCGATTAGTATGAAGTAGATAAAAGAATCTTTTGTAAAAATGATTTGTTTGCAGAACAGGTCGAGTAAGTCTTAACGTAAGCTATCCTAAGATAGCATAACGTTCTATAACCTGCTAGGTCATATAGGGCGGTGGATAGTCGCCCTCCGTGGTGTAATGGTTACCATGCTAACTTCATATACCCAAGGTCGCGGGTTCAAACACGGCGGAGGAAGCTGGATTTGTTCGAGTATACAAATTCTTAGCATGGCTACCTTCGGAACGGAAGTAAAGCCGTTGGTCCCATATCGTAGATTTACTGCTCGTAAAAGATAAAAGAGGCTTCTGAGCAAAATTATGTGGTCTTTCACACCCAGTATGGGTCGCCCTCCTCGGTGTAATGGCTACCATACTTACATCATATACCCAAGGTCGCGGGCCCAAACCCGGAGGAGGACGATAGATTTTTAGAGCGTAAAAACCCTTATTGTGGCTTCCTTCGGAAGGAAAGTAAAGCCCTTGGTCCCGTGTCGTAGATTTACCTCAAGCCTGATAGAGAGGCCTCTGAGCAAAATTAAGCGGTCTTTCACGCCCACTATAGAATGGGACGCTGAGAACCACAGTTAAAAAGCGTCCATAAATAAGAACCCCATTTCCATTTAGGGCGGTGGATGAACGAAATGGGTGAAATGATGCTCAAATGATCCCAGGGTTCATAGAGCCTAGGGTTAGCTGACATTTGTCTTCTCAGAATAAGGGAAAACCCCATATCCGGATAACTCGGGACCTCTTGAATCCTGAACATTTTCCTGCCTCTCCAAAGGATAACTTAAACTTACTAATTTACCACTGTGACTTTCACCCTAGTCCTATTTAAGAAGCTCCATCCCAGGACCACAGTCTGTTAGAAGTACCACATTGATGCAGATGTGGGTAGGAGCCCGGAATACCTGAGATTACACTTAAGCTAAAGTACATTGGTTGTATTTCTAAGATCTTGTCGCCTTTTTCAACATTGAAGAGGTTCATCAAGTAAAGTACTTATGTATCTCCAAGTGAAGTCTCCTCTGATCGATAGAATCTGGCGTAGAAGACTGCACAACAAACTTTTCGCCCTCCTCCTTGGGGCGGGGGGGGGGAGGCACGTGGAAAAAATTCGTATTCTACCTGCTTTATGACAACGCGACTTGGATAGTAGCATGGAGGTGCCCCGCTTGGAGTCCTGTGATTTTCAAAAGTCAAGTTTGAGGAAACATTTGTTTTATTACTTTACGTTTACGTTTTATTGTTCATAAATTTATGATGTACACTGCCATTTGTGAAAATTGCAACACCTAGAAGGAAACTCATGAATGCAACGTATTTAATACCACAGTTTAGATACTGACAAATAACTTTTCAAATCTATACATGACCTTTGAGCCCTCATATTCAGTATTTGGTATGGCTGCAATTAGAGCTGCTATACGCCATGGCATGAATCAAAAAGGTTATGAATAAGTTTCTCAGGGATTTCCCTCCACGCAGTTTGTATTCGAGCCCTCAAATCTGTGACAATGTATCCTGGAGGACCGTGATGCACCAGGTGCCGCGATCAACCGTATCTCAGACATGTTCGATGGGCGACGTGTCAGGAAAACGTGCAGGCCAGGGAAGCAATGATACCCGTCGCTCTTCGAAGAAGGCGTGTACATTCCTCACAATATATGACCGGGTATTGTCGTGCTGAAATGTACCTTGTGAAGATGCCTGAAGCAGGGGGGAGTACCTCGGGCTCTACAACCACGTGTAGGTACCGGTTGCTGTTCAAAGTGCCCTCAATTCGTAGGAGGCGAGATCGGCTGTTGTAACTAATGGTATAGTCATCACACCTGGATTTGCTCGCTATGCCGCTCTACAAATGCAGCCCTCCAGGTTGCGCTCACCATGGTACCGCCGGACACGTATGCAGTCAGCACTGTAGGCCACGTTGAAGCGGGACTCGTCCGAAAAGACTACGTTTTGCCGCTCAGCACCCCAGTGATGGTGTTCATGTGCCCATTGCAGTCGGAGGAGCTTGTGGTTTCTGAGCAATGGAAGCCGACGTAATGGCACGCATGCAACCAGTCCAACCTGCAGCAGATGGCGACGAACAGTTGATGCAAACAAGCTCACACCTGTTGCAGTGCTCCAGCATCGAGCCAACACTGCAGTTTAAGCTGTGCGATCCGTTATAGTCATGCGGACAAGATGGCGGTCATCCCATACTGTGGTCATCTTCCGTGGTCCTGTACCTGCTCTTCGCTGCGTACGATCTTCGTCTATCCACTGCTTCCACACACGCATCACTCTCGTAGTATAATGTCTTACACGAACCGAAATTTCACAGTATGACAAACCCGTTCCCGGAGACCGATCATTCTGCCCCGTTGGAACTCACTCACATTCCGATATGGCTCCCTTTGACGTCGACGAGGCATACTGGCTTTCACTTTATTTTTTCCACTTGGTTTGACAGCTCTGCGCTGACTACACTTGATGCAACACTGACCTTGTGGGACCGACACGACAGACCCCAGCTCGGTCTACGTGTACCCCATTTCTCTGCAAACCTAATTACTTATTGCTTGCACACTCTTCTACATTTCCACCAAGCTTGGAGTTATTCGAGAAATTATTTTGTGTGTGTTGCAATTTTCACAAACGGCAGTGTAGTTGCTTGTCGTGTGTGGCCATTCTCACGTTTGGTTTGTATGTGAATCTGCGGTTGAGGCTGTCAAAACCTGTGCCACTATCGCTCGTTATTAGTAGGCCACGCCACTTCTCGAGAGTGTGGCAACGAGAATCTCGTGTGTCGAAAACTAGTGCTCACGAGCGAGGCGACTCGAGAATTCTCGTAACTACAGACGAAGCAAGTTGACGTATGATCCGTAGTATAAACTGGTTACGAAATAACTAGGACCCCGATTGTTTAGGTTTTAACCTATTTTCCTCTTATAAGTAAGTTAGAAAGTTTGGGTGCTAATGTGTGAAACTTATAACAAATGGGACATTAAGATCTAAAACTCTCTAAACTTTTTTTTTTCTCTTCATCTTAGTAGGAAATGTATCAATTTTGTCTTCAATTCATTTGAATTACAATTTTTGTTAAACAATTCGTTTAGTTTGTTTTGAGTGTAGGGTTAGCCAGGGAAATAATGTATTATATTTTTATCTTGGTATAGGAATTGCGTGTATGAATTTACACCAACGACATCTTGCGATGTTGAAAGATCTTTTTCTGCCTATAAGAATATATCTATTAAAAACAACAGAAAATTTGGGATGGTGGATGGATGGTTGTGTACAGCAGCAGTGCTGAAATGTGAAGTTTGTTTTATGTGAGTGCTATATATTAAAAAGTTGATGTGTTCCATTCACATGACTTTCTCTACATCTCTGTAAGAAATTATTGTTAAAAACTTATTCTTCTATGTACTTCATGCTAATCGAGATAAATATTTGCAGAAATGCTTTCTTGTAAGTAGAAGAGAAATACTGAAATACACTAAGCTAAAACGATAGTCAAATCTTTAAAAGCTGGTTGGCATGTGGATCAAATCTATTTATTTGCATTGCCAGAGTTAAAAAATTCCCGAATGTGAAAAGTTTTTAAGTATTTTAAAACTGAAACCAATAACAGGGATATCTAAAATGGTCAACTAAACGAAAAAAAATATATATGACATAAATTGTGTGCTTCAACGAGATCTACATATTTTGTGTAGTAGTTTTTATGTATCTCTTATGGTGTACACTTAGGTAAAATCCAGCAAAATTCATCCAGAACAAGAAGTCTTCAGAGACTATTCAAGATATACATTTTATTTGCCGTATAAATATCTTTAATATACGGTGTTTTAATCAAAATCATTAGAGCCATTTTTGAGAAAATAAAAATCAAAAATTTTCCAAGTAAAGGATAGTTTGGGGCGGGAGGGGGGATTTTCCTTAAAATGTTCGTGTTGCATCCTTGAAGGATACTAAATTTAATACAATTTTGGTATTTTACCGACTTTTCGTTTTTGATTTATCGAGTTCACAGACACACACAGGCGCGAGCGCGCGCGAACCTTTTTCTAATTTTTTGGCTACAGGGGACCCTAAAACGTCTATTTTCGGTGAAATCTCGGTATAGAATTTTTGGGTGGAATGTACTATCTTCTCTGTACACTATGTACATAGCACGTGTAAAGAAAGTAAAAATACATGCTGACTTTTTTAATTAACATTTTCTGTCACGAGTATACTGTTTAACAAATTGCCTTACATTACACCACATACCTATTCATAACATACTTCCGTGAAGTAAAATAGTTTTCATATTTTTATCTGTATTATGTTATAAAAGGTGTTTGTCGTCGATTTACTTAAATAGGTAAGCAAATTGTTTAAAACCATAAAAAGAAAAAGACTAGGAACACTATTAAAAAGCTAGGACAATTGTTTAAAACCCTAAAGAGACTAATAGAAAAAAAGTAAAAGGCCAAAACTACAGTTATAAACTGTGTAGTACGTTTTTTTTTTTTTTTTTCTATTTCTTACGGTTTAACAATTAAGCAAAATTCATCCAGAGTAAAAAGGTGTTCAGAGGCTATTACCTAAAAATTCGAGATATGCATTTTATTTCGGACATAAATAGCTTTAATATACGGGATTGTAATCAAAATCGTTAGAGCAATTTTTAAGAAAATCAAAATTTTCGAAATTTTTTCCATGAAAAGGGTAGTTTGTGGTGGGGGGATTTTTTTTTTTTAAATCTTCGTGTCGCATCCTTGGAAGATGCTAAACCGAAATACCAAGTTTGGTATTTAACGGTCTTTTTGTTTTGGGGCTATGCTGTCCATAGACACACACAGACACACACACACACACACACACACGGACCTTTTTTTAAAAATGCTTTTTTCGGACTCAGGGGACGCCAAAACATATATTTCCGGTGAAATCTCGGTATCGAATTTTTGGATGCATTACAATACCTTCTCTATCCCTATGTACATTGTACATATGGGGCTAGAGAAAGTAAAAGGCTAAAAATGCGGGCCCTAGTAATAACATAAGATGACACCGCTAAGCAGTACATATATTCAAACGCATTCACAGCAAATGGTTTCAATCAACGACATTAATCGTTAATGCAATACCTATACTTTGTGTTGCTGTGTATAAACATGTTCAGATTACAACCGAAAATAGAATTACTTCTTGCAACTTAAATGTCTTAGAAGTAATAAAATACATACACATTTATTTGTAATAAAAGTGGAGATCACGTACACATACCTGCAGATTCTGTCATACCACATTTCGTTTTTAACCCTTTGCCTAGCGTGGGCTATTTAAATACCATTCTTATCCTAGTAGGCTATTTAAATCTTAAATAATTTCAACAGACGAAATGATGTAACTATGTGACTATGAGAGTTTGCGCAGTCTTGCTATTAACGAGACATGAGTTTTACGAATAATCGGGAATCTCATACGCTCGTTGGTCAGGCTCTCTCATTCATTCAGCTGCGTCCACTGGCTGCGAGAGGCGCGCTTAGTGGCAGCGAGAATGAAAGCGGACTTCACCGGCTCTTGTCGGCGGGGTTGGAGGCCTTGGCATACGGTAAACACAGGAAGCGACGCACCGATACTCGCAAAAGTTGGACTGCAAGATATCAATGCAACTGGCACATGCCAGAATCTTCCACAAATATAAAAGGAAGAGTTGCAAACCAAGTATGAATATGAATATTTATTTTCACAAATTTTACAAATTCTTATACATTTCCTTACATTTTTATCTCTCCACTGAGTTGTTATTTACCCTGGGGCCCAAAAGGCTCAAACTCTGTGGCTGCCAAGCTATTGGGTCCTACTACATCTTAAATCTAATACATGTTACCTCTTAGTATTTAATTTTCTTCTTCTTCGTCCTGCTTACTAATTTTCCATATCCATTTGGCTCTTAATCTACCAAAAAAGGTTTCCAATTTGAATTAAGTTTCCCCTAGATTTTATACTCATTAAGTTTCTCGCTTGGATATCTTTTGTTAACGTTGTCCATTCCTTTTTACTTTCTCTACATGTACTATGTCATAGTGTATAGAGAAGGTATTGTATTGCACCAAAAATTTCATACCGAGATTTCATCGGAAATACATGTTTTGGGACTCCCTGAATAAAAATAATACTTTTTAGAAAAAGGTCCGTGTGTATATTTGGGGAAACACAGCTCAAAAACGAAAAGTCGGTTAAATACTAAACTAGATATTTAAGTTCAGTATCTCCCAAAGATACGATACGAAGATTTTCAAGAAAGTTCCCGGGACCCCAACAACCCTTTACATGGAAAAAATTTCGAACATTTTGATTTTTTCAAAAATGGGTTTAACGATTTAAAAATCTTTTTATTTAAAATATTTTATGTTTAAGATACATGGCAAATAAAATGTATATCTTGAATTTTCTGGGAATAGCCTTAAAGACCTCTTTATTTTGGATGATTTTTTTTAAAATGTTGCATAACTAGTAAACCGTAAGAAATAGACAAAAACTTAGTGTTAATAAAATAAACATTAGCAGAATTGTTCTTATTTCTTAGTTCCCTCTAAGTAGAAGGTAATAGACTAGGCTTAATCGGTAAACAAATCTTTTTAAAGCGGTTAGCTTTGCCTTGACCAGGATGAAAACATGATTAACGACTTCCCGTTTGAAAAAACAAATATCTTATGTGGTACACTCACATGCCTTTTTCTAGCTGCTCTACAAACTTCTTACAAAGATTATTCTTCTTTCTACACAATGCTAATCGAGATAAACATTAGCAGAATGTTCTTACTACTTAGTTCTTTATAAGTAGAAGGGAACTAAAGGAATGATAGTCAAATGTTTTAAAAGCTGTCGTTATGCGACTGTCATAGTAAATCACTTCTTTGCTTAGCCTGGAGTAGAACAAAAGAAAAACGGACACTTCCTGTCTGAGAGGGGTATAAGTACTTCACAATTGAAACCAATAACAAGGAATACATCGGAAATGGTTACCTCCACAACAAAAACATAAAGGGCACAAATTGTGTGCTTTGACGAGATCTACAATTTTTGTGTAGTAAGTTTTCGTCTATCTCTTACGGTTTGGCAGTTAAGCGAGATTCGGCAAAATTCATCCCAAATAAAGAGGTCTTCAGAGGCTATTCCCAGAAAATTCAAGATATAAATTTTATTTGGGATGTAAATATCTTTAATATACATGATTTTAATCAAAATCGTTAGAGCCATTTTTAAAAAATCAACATTTTCAAAAAATTGTCCATGTAAAGGGTAGTTTGGGATGGGGTGATTTTTCTCAAAATCCTCGTGTCACATCCCTGGAAGATACTAAACTTAAATACCGAGTTTGGTATTCTACCGATATTTCGTTTTTGAGCTATCGTGTTCACAGACACACGGACATACGGACAAACACACGACCTTTTTTTGAAAATTCTTTTTTTCGATCACGGGGATCCTAAAACGTGTATCTTCTAAGGATGCGACACGAAGATTAAAAAAAAAAAAAAAAAAAAAAAAAACACCCTAACTACCCTTTACATGGAAATTTTTTCGAAAATGTTGATTTTCTCAAAAATGACACTAACAATTTTGACTAAAATACCGTAGGTTGAGAATAATTTTATGACAAACGAAATGTATATGTTGGATTTTCTGAGAATAACCTCTGAAGACCTCTTCATTCTGTATGCCTTTTGTATAACTGGCAAATCGTAAGAGATAGAGAAAAACTTACTACACAAAACATGTATATCTCTTAAAACATAATTTATGTTATATACTTTATTTTTTGTAGAGTTCACCGCTTTCGAGATATTCCGGATTATTCGTTACAATTTTAGCCGATTAGTTTTATCGAACGCGAAGGCATCTTTCATCTCGTTTCTCGTTTGTTTGCTCCTAGAAAGCAGAGATTGCAATTTCAATTGTTTGTCATAGCGATCGGCTTTTAAAGGACGATATTATCCCTTTAGCCTGTGCATTTTATTCTTTCCCTTCTATTTCCAAGGAGCGAGTAATAAGACTAATTCTACTTATGTTTATTTTGATTAGCATGATGTAGATAAAAGAATAAGCTTTTAAACCTAATTTGTTACAGAGATGCAGAGAAAGTCATGTGATTGTAACACATCAGATTTTTTCATGTAAAGGGGATTTTCCTGAACATCTTCGTGGCGAATCCTTGAAGATACTAAACTTAAATATGAAAGTATCACTTGTGAGTTATCTCTCCACACAAACACACACATCAAAAACACACAACACACACAAGAGATATTTTCCTAACCATTATAAACGGATATCCACCTTGGAATTGGCTTATGCCACAGAAAAATTTATTGGAAATAAAGTGTATATTCTAAAGTGTATATTTTTCCTTTCTCTATACGTTCTCTGTACATTGTATAGAGAAGTTATTGTATTGCACTCAAAAATTCGATACCGAGATACATGTTTTGGGACCCCCTGAACCCAAAAAAGCATTTTTAGAAAAATGTCCTAATGTGTGTCTGTCTGTCTATGTGTGTGTCTGTGGGCAGCATAGCTCAAAAACGAAAAGACCGTTAAAAACTAAGTTTGGTATTTAAAATTTGGTATCTTCCAAGGATGGGACACGAAGATTTTCAAGAAAATCTCCCCAGCCCAACTACGTTTAAATGGAAAAAATGTCGAAAATTGTGATTTTCTCAAAATGGCTCTAACGATTTTAATTAAAATCTCTTATTTTTATCTTATTTACGTGGCAAATAAAATGTATATCTTCAATTTTCTGGGAATATCCTCTGAAGACATGTTTATTCTGGTTAAATTTTGCAAAAGTTTACATAACTGGTAAACCGTAAAAAATAGACAAAAATACCACACATATAATGTAAAGCTCGCTAAAACACACAATATGTGTTACATACATTTTTTCATGGAGTTGACCGTTTTTGAGATATTCCTTGTTATTAGTTTCCGCTTTAGATAACTTATACTTTTCTCATACAGGAATTTGTCAACTCCTGTCCATACAAACAAAGGTACTTTAATCATATAGCAACCAGCGTTTAAAAGATTTGAATATCGATTTAGCCTATGGTACAATCTTATTTTCCTTCTATTTACGAGGAAACAGGTAATAAGACCCTTACTGCCTGTTTTTTCTCGATTAGCATCAAGTAAATAGAAGAAAAAGTTTTAATAATAATTTGTTGCAGAGATGTAGAGAAAGTCATGTGAATAAAACACATCAGATTTTTTAGTTATCTCTTCACACAAACACACACATCAAAACACACAAGAGACATTTTCCTAACTGTTAAAAACGGATATCTCGGATTTGGCTTATGCCACAAAAAAATTATTGGAAATAAAGCGTGTGTTTTAAAGATATCTACATTTTTACTTTATCTACACGTACTATGTACATGGTAGGTAGAGCATATATTGTTGTCCACTCAAAAATTCCATGTAGTAATGTTACTGTAAACATATATATACATGTTTTAAGTTCCTCTGAATCCAAAAATGGCATTTTTGAAAAACGCCCGCGCTCATGTATGTGTGTGTGTGAGCAGTATAACCTCAAAAACGAAAAGTTAAATACCAAATAGCAAACGTGATATAGGTTCAGCATCTTCCACGGATGCGACACGAAGATTTTAAAGAAAATTCTCCACCTCAAATTTCCCTTTAAATTTAAAAAAATGTCTAAAACTTTTATTTTCTGAAAAATGACCCTAAACGATTTTGATTAAAATGCCGTATATTAAAAATATTTACATGACAAATAGAATATATCTTGGATTATCTAGGAGTAGCCGCTGAAGATCTCTTCATCTTGGATGACTTTTGTATAACTGATAAACTCGCAATAGAGGGAGAGAGATAAAGGAAAGGTCGGGAGGGTGAGAGGGGGAACTTAGTACAAAAAATGTAGATGTTAAAATCACACGATTTTTCTCGACGGGATAATGTTATTCCTTTGTATTTTGTTTTACTCCTGCCATGCAAAGAGAACCGAATTAAATCACATATCGGCAGCTTCTAAAATATTTGACTATCGCTTTACACTAGTGTATTCCCTTTCTTCCCTTTTATTTATAAGGAAAGAATCAATAACACTATTTATGCTAATGTTTATCTTGATTAGTCTGAAATAAAAGAATTGGCTTTTTAAGAACAGTTTGTTATACAATGAGTAGAGAAAATCATGTGAATGGGACACATCAATTGTTTTAGTTTTATTTCTTTCTTTTTTTCTTTTTTTTCTTTTTTGCATTTCTTACTCGGTCTCTTCATTTAGAGCGTAAGTTGGGCACAGTTTGAAGTAAGAAATGAAGTACAAGTAGCAGCTGTGAACGTGGGCACAGTTTGAAGTAAGAAATGAAGTACAAGTAGCAGCTGTGAACTTGGGCACAGTTTGAAGTAAGAAATGAAGTACAAGTGGCAGTAGTGAACGTGGGCACAGTTTGAAGTAAGAAATGAAGTACAAGTGGCAGCTGTGAACGTGGGCACATTTTGAAGTAAGAAATGAAGTACAAATGGCAGCTGTGAACTAGGGCACAGTTTGAAGTAAGAAATGAAGTACAAGTGGCAGCTGTGAACGTGGGCACATTTTGAAGTAAGAAATGAAGTACAAATGGCAGCTGTGAACTAGGGCACAGTTTGAAATAGGAAATGAAGTACAAGTGACAGCTGTTGACTAGGGCAAGTTTGAAATAAGAATTGTAGTGCAAATGGCAGTAGTGAACTAGGCACAGTTTGAAGTAAGAAATGAAGTACAAATGGCAATAGTGAACTAGGCACAGTTTGAAGTAAGAAATGAAGTACAAATGGCATCTGTGAACGTGGGCACAGATTGAAGTAAGAAATGAAGTACAGGTGGCAGCTGTGAACTAGAGCACAGTTTGAAATAAGAAATGAAGTAAAAGTGGCAGTAGTGAACTAGGCACAGTGTGAAATAAGAAATGGAGTATAAGTGGCAGTAGTGAACTAGGCACAGGTTGAAATAAGAAATGAAGTACAAATGGCAGCTGCGAACGTGGACACAGTTTGAAGTAAGAAATGAAGCACAAATGGCAGCCGTGAACGTGGACACAGTTTGAAGTAAGAAATGAAGCACAAATGGCAACCGTGAACGTGGGCACAGTTTGAAGTAAGAAATAAAGTACAAGAGGCAGTAGTGAACTAGGCACAGGTTGAAATAAGAAATGAAGTACAAATAACATATGAAGGTGGGCACAATTTGAAGTAAGAAATGAAGTACAAATAGCATCTGTGAACGTGTGTACAGTTTGAAGTAAGAAATGAAGTACAAATGGCAGCTGTGAACGTGTGCACAGTTTGAAGTAAGAAATGAAGTACAAATGGCAGCTGTGAACGTGTGCACAGTTTGAAGTAAGAAATGAAGTACAAGTGGTAGTTGTAAACGTGAGGTTTGAGGTAAGAAATGAAGTATAAGTGTAAGCTGCGACGGTTTTTATCTATTTAGTTATGAGCTCTCTTTAAGTACTATGGCTCATACCTTTAAATACTATAGTACCCATTCTATATTGGGCGTGAAAACTGGAAATGTTTCTCAGAAACTTATTTATCAGACTTGAGTGTTTTATGACTATAAATCTAGACACCAGACCACCGACTTCCCTTCCGAAGTAAGTAATCCCTCCGCCGGGATAATGAACCTGCGACTGGAACTAGAAGCTAACTTGGCACCCTTAGACCTCGGCGGAGGACACCGTCACGGTAGGCACCATTTAAATCAAGAAATAATGTATAAGTAGAAGTCATGAGGTGGCTGTCATTTGAAGTAAGAAATCGGAGTAAGATGGTGAAGTTAGAATATACTCTGGTGTGCAAAACCTAATGAAAATGGGCAACTTAACATATGAACTACTTGGCGGAAGTGAATGAAAGCGTGGGAGCATGTTACCAGAGGTTTCTCACACTTACACAGAAAGCTGGAGTGTAGCGAGTATATAGCGCTAAATGGGTCTGGTCCGTAGCACGGGGCAGTTAAAGAAACAGGACAAGACGTTGTTTTTGGTAGTGTTTAACACCCCTTTTACTACTTGTAGCACCGCAGGCGATGACACTGTTGATACATGGAATGAAGATGGATCATGGTGGAATGCGATGGCGGGGAAAATCGGAGGACCCGGAGAAAACCCGCCCCTGCGCCGCTTTGTCCACCACAAATCTCACATACGGTTGCTTGGGATTGTACCCGGGCCGTCTAGATGAGAGGCGAGTGGCCTAACCACAAGACAGTGTATGGCAATCAGCGAGCCTTTACAATGCACTGTAGCGGTGTTCTTCTTTACAACATGGTCCGCAGACAAAATTTGTCTTACTTCATATGGGGAAGAATCATCGGGAAACTGGGAGAAGAACAAAATGTGACGAGAGTTGCCCAGGAGTTTGTTATTGTAAACAGCCTTGTTTTACGTGCCTGGGAAGCCTTCCAAATTACAGGTACGGCTGTCCCAAGAAGAGGAGGTGGTCAATCACAGTCAACTACAGCAGCAGATGACCACTCATTGTGCAACAACAACAAAACCAGTGGGTGCAATTGCAACCACATTTAACAGGACTGCTAGGTACGCTTCATAGTAGCACGGCGACTGCGTGGAGAACAGGTAGGTGTTCCATTGATACCCGCGTCAACATTTGCGATGGTCAAAAGAGCAACAGAATTGGACAAACGAGGAATGGGGTCGCATGCTCTTCTCGAAAGAAAGCAGATTCAATCCTTGTAGTGATTTTCGACGTGTCCTCATCTGGCAAGAGATGAGAACACGTAATGCAACCAGGAATATCCTGAACTCAGTCGTTTTGATCTTTCGGGTGTTATGATGTGGGAAGGCATAATGTTGCATGTCGTTACGCCCTCCACATCTTTGAACACGGTAAGCTCAATGGTCGACGTTGTTGTGATACTGTACTCTTTCCCATTTGCGTCTTTTTAAGTGTGGAGTCAGCCCTGACTTCATTTTTATGGATGATATTGCGCGACCGTATCGAGCAGCGCAAGTAGAGAATCTTTTGGAACGAGAGGATATTCGGCGAGTAGACTAATCTGTCCAATCCCCGATTAAAATCTTATTGAACATGCGTGGGATGCTTTGGGGAGACGCATTGCAGCACTCCACATGCATATCTAACATATGTCAACAGCGCTGGTGGAAGAATGGAACGCCCTACCATAAGAACTACTTACCAACCTTGTGGCCAGCATGGGAGTATGATGCAGAGCTTGCATTGCTGTCCGCGTTAATCATATTCCCTTTTAAGCATTATGTCTATATTTTTGTAAATATAGAGGACCATCATATGACGTAGTGACTTTAGTGTTGCTTAATTTCTATGAATAAAAGTGCCATTTCTGTTAGTCTCATTGTATATTTCGTTTAGTGCCAACTGCAGCAGTTGTCTCTCTCTCTCGTTCTCTCTCGCTCTACACACACACACACACATAATTCAAGTTTCATCAAGCTATGTTACTTGGCAGTGACACAGCACATGAGTGTAACTTTCGTCCATAGGTTCTGCACACAACTGTATTTTAATATATACGTGCGTGTCCAGGCTTGACAGATACGTAGGTTCTTATCTTCAGGAGTCGACTCTGAAAGAACGAGCTATTATGTAAGTTAACCTTACTTTTTCTTTCTGTTTACCCTCTTTGTAATAAGGACTTACACCCCCCCCTGGGTCAGACGTCTGTGGAGGATCAGAGGTTCTGCATCAGATAGAAGTCAGGATGAATGATCAGCCCGGTGCCTGATAAGAAAATGAGAAAATGGGTGATATGAAATGACGGTGTAATGGATGACAAGAAAGTTGATTATGGACCAGCTGGTGGAATGAATGGCGAGGAGACCGAAGGACCCGAAGAAAACCCTCTCAGACGCCACTTCGTCCACCACAATCCTACATACGGTCCCTTTGGATCGAACTCGGGTTGTCTATATGAGATGCGAGCGGTCCGAACACTCGACCATGGTGCATGCAAGTTAACCAACATTTAAAATCCTCAATTTTCATTTTCAAAAAATCGGAAGTGTTCCATTCACAACTTTCTCTACGGCTCTGTAAAAAATCATTTAAGAGCTTATTCTTCTATCTATTTTATGCTAATTGAGACAAACATTAATAGAAACGGTCTTATTACTTTTTTTTTAGCTTAACGTCCTTTAACCTGGTTGGTCATATCGGATGATGAATGAAGTTGGTGAAATGATGCTCAAATGATCTCGGAGTCCATGTAGATTAAAGTTACTCGACATTCGTCTTCTCAGGATAAGGGAAAACCCCGAAAAAACCTTATCCGGGTAACTCACCCAAAACGAGGTTCGAACTCGCGACCTGTTGAATGTGAGGCAGACGCGCTACCCCCACACTACCCAGGCGGGCTGATCTTATTACTTGCTTCCTTTTAAGTAGCAGGGTTACATATAAGTGTTCTTTGTAAATCTATACTCAACTGTTATTTGTTATTGTTACGTCTTTGAATGGAGAGTATCCAAGTGCCAATGAAAAAGTAGTAGGGGAGTAGGGGAATACACTAGGCTAAAACAATAGTAAAATCTTTTAAAAGGTCGTTGCCATGTGATTGAAATTCCTTTCTTTCCATGGCCAGGAATTTATAAATTCCCTTATGAGAAATATTTAAAGTATTTTAAAACTGAAACCATTAACAGGAATATTTCATCCAGAATTAAGAGGTCTCAGAGGTGTTCCAGAAAATTCAAGATATACATTTTATTTATGCTGTAAATATATTTAATATAGGGTATTTTAATCAAAATCATTAGAGCCAGTTTTAAGAAAATCAAACATTTCGAAAAATGTCCCATATAAAGAGTAGTTTGGGGCGGGTGGATTTATCTCATAATCTTCGTATCGCATCCTTAAAAACTAAACTTAAATACAGAGTTTGGTATTTTATCGCCTTTTCGTTTTTGAGTTATCGTGTTCACTCATTCACACTCACACACACACAAACACAGACACACACACACACACACTGACATTTTTCTCAAACTGCTTTCTACTTTCTAGACCACATCTACAATATCCATAGTGGGTAGAGAAGGTACTGTATTCTACCCAAGAATTCGATGTCAAGATTTCCCCGGAAATATGTGTGTGTGTGTGTAAATCCCCCAAAACCAAACTACCCTTTACACGGAACAATTTTCGAAAATTGTTTTATTTTCTCAAAAATGGTTCCAACGATTTTGATTGAAATCCCTTATAATAAAGATATTTACATCCCAAATCAAGTCTATATCTTGAATTTTCTGGAAATAGCCTCTGAAGACCTCTTTATTCTGGATACGTTTTGCTGAATGTTGCTTAACTGTTAAACCGTAAGACATGGAAATAAACTTACTGCACAAAAATTGTAGATCATGTTAAAACACACAATTTATGTACTATAAGTTCTTTTCGTAGAATTGATAGTTTTTTAGATATTCCCTGTTATTTGTTTCAGATTTAAAATACACAAACCTTTCTCACACGGAAATGTGTAAATTCTTTGCCACGCATAAAAACGGATTTCATCCACATAGCAACCGGCTTTTAAAATATTTGACTGTCGTTTTAGGCTAGTGTATTCCCTTGTTTACCTTCTGCTCACAAGTAATTAAGACAACTTCTGCTAATGCTTATCTCCATTATCATAAAGTAGATGGAATATCATTTTTAATGTTATATTTGTAACAGAGATGTAGAGAAAGTCATGAGAATGGAACACATTCAGTTTTTTGGTTACAGGGAACCCTAAAAAGTGTATTCCAGGGGAAATCTCGGTATCGAATTTTTGGCTGTGTGCAATACCTTCTCTATACACTATCTAGAAAAAGTATTACACGATTTTAGTATGTGAATGGTTGGTCGAATGAAGATTATTCTGCCATTTATAACTCTTAAAAGTATGTGATCTAAACGGAAGCGGAGGTTAATCACGTTTATGATAAAGAAACTATTATCCAGATGCTTTTAATAAACTTCCCCTTTTCTTGATTGATTTTAAGTTACGTATGCTTAATTTCGGTTAAATGGTTTTCATGTTTAATACGTCAACAAATATGGACGATTCATAAATTAACAACTAAACAAACGTACATATATATATATATATAAACATCTGATATGCTCCATTCACATGACTTTCTCTACATCTCAGTAATAAATTATTGTTCCAAAGCTTTTTCTTCTATCTATTTCATGATAATCGGGATAAACAATAGCAGAAATTGTCTTAATACTTGATCCCTTGTAAGTAGAACTTAAAAAAATCTCATGTGTTCCATTCACATGACTTTCTCTACATCTCTGTAACAAATTATTGTTAAAAAGCTAATGCTTCTACTTACTTCATGCTAATCGATAAAAAATTAGCAGAAACAGCGAAATAATGGAGTACCATAGGTTAAAGTGATAATCAAAAACTGGTTGCTATGTGACTGAAGTTCGTTGGTGTGTATGGACACGAGTTGACAAATTCCTGTATGAGAAAAGTATAGGTTTTTAAAGCTGAAATCAAAAACAAGGAATATCTCAAAAAACATTCAACTCCACGAAAAAAATTATATAACATAAATTGTGTGTTTTAATGTGCTCTACATTTCTTGTGTGGCAAGCTTTTGTGTGTCTCATACGGTTTAGCAGTTATGCAACATTCCGTAAAATTAATCCAGAATAAAGTAGTCTTCAGAGGCTATTCCCAGAAAATTCAAGATATGCATATTATTTGTCAGGTAAATATCTTTAATATACGGGATTTTAATCAAAATCGTTAGAGCCATTTTTGAGAAAAACAAACTTTACGAACCATTTCCATGTAAAGGGTAGTTGGGGTTAGGGGGTTTTTCTTGAAAACCTTCGTGTCGCATCCTTGGAAGAAACCAAACTTAAATACGAAGCTTGGTATTCAATGGTCTTTTCGTTTTTGAGTTATGCTGTTCACAGACAGACACACACACACGGATTTTTTTGTAATTTTTTTTTTGATTCAGGTGAAATATCGGTATCGAATTTTTGGGTGGAATTTTCTATACACTATATACATAGTACGTGTAGAGAAAATAAAAATCTAATGTATTTCATTTACATAATATCCTCTAGCTGTTCAGTAGACAAACCATTTATTCAAAGTATTAACCTGTTATCCACAGCATGCTAATCAAGAATTAGTCTTATTACTAGCTTCCTTGTAAATAGAAGGGAAATAAGGAAATGTGCAGGCTAAAGCAATAGTCTCGTTCTTAAAAGCCGGTCGCTATGTGAAACAATTGAAATGCCAATATCTTTTCTTGCCAGGAGTAAACAAACGAGTAACAGAAAATGTCTTCCCGTTTGAGAAAAGTTTAAGTGGCTAAAATTGAAACTAATACAAAATATCTCGAAAACGGTTAACTCTACCAAAAAAAAAAAAAAAAAAAAAAAAAAAAAAAGAGGGAAAAGCAAAAATGTATATGACATAAATTGTATGCTTTAATGAGATTTACATTGTTTGTGAAATAAGTTTTTATATATCTTACGGTTTAGCAGTTATACAAAAGTTATCTAGAATGAAGAGCCCTTAAGAGGCTATTCCCAGAAAATTCAAGATATGCATTTGTCATAAAAATATCTGAAACATAATATATTTTAATCAAAATCGTTAGAGCCATTTTTGAGAAAATAAAAATTTTCGAAAAATATTCCAAGTAAAGGGTAGTTAGAGGTGGGGTGGTTTTCTTGAATATCTTCGTGTCATCCTTGGAAGATACCAAACTTAAAAACTAAGTTTGGTATTTAACGATCCTTTGGTTTTTCAGCTATGCAGCCCACAGACACCCCCCACACACACACTCGGACAGATACATACATACGGACATTTTTCTAAAAATGCTTTTTTTGAATTCAAAGCTTCTCCCAACGTGTATTTCCGGTGAAATCTCGGTTACGAATTTTTGGGTGCAATACAGTACCTTCTCTATACACTATCTGTATAAGTACGTCAAGAGAAAGTAAGAATCCATGGGTGGTATGAATAAAGATGAGACGCGTCTCAAAGCTTGCAATGTTCGAGACGCGTCTCACTTTCGTATGAATAAAACTCGACGACTCAAGTTGGAGGTGACCTTGATCGCGACCAACGTCTCACGCGTCTCACTTTCATGAGACGCGTATCATGATTTTTTAAGTCACCTCAGATGGTGTCTCAACACGTGAGACACAGCTTCTTATAACAAATTATGGGCAGATTTGGTAGCAGTTTTGAGCGCAGAAGGAAGCTTTATTAAACCAGGAGATATTCTGATGAATTAAATTATAATGAACAAGATTAAAACAAAATGTGCAGTGACTTGTACAACACTTTCTTCCCGAAGCAACAGGAACAAGAGATGCAGCTTTACGCAAAGGAGCAAAGATTAGAATATTATTGTCACTATTTTTTTCATTTATATAGCCCCCTTAACTTCAGTAGTCATATCCGGGGCTTTAGTTTAGAAACAATTGTTGGTAATTCAAAATCTTCTCGGGCTTCTAGCCAGGTAAAAACTTGGTTTGACACCAACGTTTCGAAGAAGTGCATCTTAATACGTCGCCAGGAAAGCTTCAGTTCTTATTTTAATTGTTGGTAATTTTTCGCTGAACTGTAAAGTTTCTTAACGTTTTTTTCAGTTGTGTGCTATTACACACACACACACACACACACTCAAGTATACTAGAGACTCTGTGGGGATAGAAAATTATTATAGCTAAAAATAAATTAAAAATCGTAAAATTCGTAATTGTAAGAAAAAATAGAAATTGTCAATGGCCGAAATTAAACAAGAGTTCGGAAAAATTGTTGTTAGGGATTATAATGAAATCTAGTTTAGGAAAATAAGCAATGTGAAAAGCAGAATAAAACAAAAAATCTGATTTTCCATTCACATGACTTTCCCTAGCTGTTCCACTCACAAACTATTCGTACAAAACACTATTCTTCTATTTATATCATGCTAATTGATATAAAGAATAACTGAATTGGTCTTATTACTTAGTTCTGTGCGAGTAGGAGGAAAATAAGGCAATTTACCAGGCTGAAGAGTAGTCAAAACCTTTAAAACCAGATCGTTATGTAAAGTTCGGTTTGCTTTGCATAGCAAGCAGCAAACGCAGAGAGACGAAACGAAGTAGGCTGCCTGTTTGAGAACAGTTAACGTACTTTAAAATTGCAACCAATAACAAGGAATAACTCGAAAACTGTCAACTTTAAAAGAAAAAAAAAATATGACATAGAGTATGTATTTTAACGAAATCTATTTTTGTTTTTGTCTATCTCTTACGGTTTATCAGTTATGTAAAGTTCATCCAGGATAAAGAAGTCCGCAGAGGCTATTCCCAGAAAATATGAGATATATTTTACGTTCAGCAATTACACTAGGAGCGATGGTTAAAAAAATAAAATAATTGAAATGAACACTATACTGCCCACTTTGAATACAAATATATGCAGAACACTTTCGTTGCATAGTGTACAACTTTTGCTCGCTATGACTTTAAGTAAGCAAAGTATCCGATAAGCTAGGCTCCGTCGCTGGGCTGGCCACGATTCCAGAAGTTTTGCGCCGGCAACATATGACAAAAAGGGAAGGATCATGAACATATGACAGGAGCTTACATCGGTGCTAGCCGTACTCGCTGCAATTTGAATAGAAAGGTGCTTAATTTCATCCCAATCTATTGTCATTACTTGAGCAGTTATGATAGCCACTTTCTGGTTGAGCACATGTCATATAATTATAATCCAATTTCTTGTATCGCAACCACTTCTGAGCGGTATATATCTTTACAAAGCGATACAGAAGCATCAATTTACGCTTTCTATAACTTCAAGTTTTTGGACAAGTTATCTAGTCTAGCTAGTATGTTTGAAAATGATGAATTCCGTATAACAAATGCGGAATTCTCTGATCCAGATCATCAAGACTTCGTTCGATCAAAGGGAATATTCCCGTATAGCTATGTTGACACCATTGATGAACTGGAAGAAATTCAACTACCGCCATTTGAAGTGTTTGATGGAATAAACAGAAGGAATATATGCACGCCCAGAAAGTGGGGAAGACCTTCAATAGTCAAATCAGGTACGGCAACTCTGGATTTTGAACACTATTTCCACCACCTTGATGAATATAAAAAAAATATTTGGCAAAACAAAGAATATATAGGAGCCACAAGCATTCATCCGTATAATAGAAGAAAATAAAGTCGCTCTGTATGGGAGAGACGATAAACGGAAAATTGTTGAAGGCTCAGATTATATTCTTGCCAGGGGACATTATTCTTTGGCCATGACTGACCCTTAATAATGAAATGATATCCCCGCTGACAGCTGCATTGTCATTAATATATCATATTTTCATTTATTTGTATATTAAATTTATGTTTATATATGTCGGGAATGAGATCAATAACAACACACTTCTTCCTTCCTAGGCTCAGGTTATCCAACTCTTTAATATAGAAATATATTTCAAATATACAGAGCAACATACATGGTTATTCAAATGTAGTGGAGAGGGTCGAGACTGGATCCTCAACATCCTCCCCACCCTGGTCGATCTCCAAAGGGACGACCAGTTGGACTGGACGGCTGATTTTTCTTCCCTCTGGAGTACGGAGAAGTACTGTCCGTACTTTGTTGTCCCTTCCTTCAAGCAGACCTTCAATGACTGCCTTCTTCCACATGTGTCTCGGACGTACATCCTCTTGAATTAGGACGAGATCTCCCTGATGCATGCCTTTGAGCTTACCTGGCTTTCGCACTTCGTGGAAGATCCTCAATTGTAGCACATATTCCTTCTGCCAGCGCTTCCAAAAATCATTTGTCAGTTTAAGTCTCAGTTGGAATTCATTCATCTTATTAACACCTTGTATTACAAGGCGGCATGCTTTTGTCCTGATTCGCTCCTATACCTACTACTAGCGTATTACGGGGAATGTATTACTTTCTTTACACGTACCATGTAAACGGTGTATAGAAAAGGTATGGCATTTCACCTGAAAGTTCGATACCGAGATTTCACCGAAATACACGTTTTAGGGTCCCTGTGGTAAATAAAAGTATTTTCAGGAAAAGGTCCGCGCGTGTGTGTGTGTCTGTGTGTGTGAACATGATATATCAAAAACGAAATATCGGTAAAGCACCAAACTTGGTATTTAGGTTTACTATCTTCCAGGGATGCGAAACGAGGATTTTGAGAAAAATCCCCCCACGCCAAACTATTCTTTACAGGGACAAATTTTCTAAAAGTTTAATTTTCTCAAAACTAGTTTTAACGATTTTGATTAAAATTTATTATATTTAAGATATTTACATAACAATTAAAATGTATATCTTAAATTTTCTGGGAATAGCCTCTGAATACATGTTTATTATGAACGAATTTTGCATAACTAGTAAACCGTAAGAGATAGACAAAAACTTACCACACAAAATTGTAGAGTACGATAAAGTACACAATTTACGTTATATTTAATCTAATATATATTGTTATATCTGACACAATTTACGTTATATATTATTACGTTATATCGTTTCGTGAAGTTGACCGTTTTTGAGATATTCCTTGTTATTAATTTCAGCATTAAAACACTTACTACAACTCCTGGCCATACAAACAAAGGTATTTCAAACACATAGCAACCAGCTTTTAAAAGATTTGACTATTGATTTAGGCTATGGTAATATCGTTTTAAGCTTATGCTTTCCCTTATATTCATTCTATTTACAAGGAAACTAGTATGACAATTTCTGCTAATGCTTATCTCGATTATCATAAAGTAGATAGAAGAATATTCTTGCGAATATTAATTTGTTACAGCGATGTAGCGAATGTCATGTGGAAGGACCACATCAGATTTTTTTACTTTCTCTACACGTACTATGTGCACATATAGTAATTCTATATCTCTGTAAATTATTATTGTTAATAAGCTTATCTTTTATTTATTTCATGCTAATCGAGAAAAAATAGCAGAAATAGTCTTATTTCTTGCTTTATTGTAAGTAGAAGCTAAATAAGGGAGTACCATTGGTTAAAGTGAAAGCCAAAAGCTGGTTGCTATGTGACTGATGTTCCTTTGTTTGTATGGACAGGAGTTGACAAATTCCTATATGAGAAAAGTATAAGTTTTTCAAAGCTGAAACAAAGAAAAAGGAATATCTCAAAAAGATCAACTCCACGAAAAAAAATGTATATAACATAAACTGTGTGTTTTAACGTGCTCTACATTTTTTGTGTATTAAATTTTTGTCCTCTCTTGCGGTTTAGTAGTTATGAAAAATTCATCCAGAATAAAATAGTCTTCAGAGACTATTCCCAGAAAATTCAAAATATACATTTTATTTGTCAGGTAAATAACTTTAATATACGATATTTTAATCAAAATCTTTAGAGCCATTTTTGAGAAAATCAAAATTTTCGAAAAAAGTTCCATGTAAGGGTAGTTTCGGGTGGGGGGATTTTTCTCAAAATCTTCGTGTCGCATCCCTGGAAGATACTAAACTTAAATACCAAGTTTGGTATTTAACCGACTTTTCGTTTTTGAGTTATCGTGTTCACATACACACGGACACACTGACACACATACGGACCTTTTTCTGAAAATACCTTTTTTGGATACAGGGGAACCTAAAACATATATTTCCGGTGAAATCTCGGTATCGAATTTTTTGGTGGAGTGCAATACATTCTCTATACACTATGTACATAATGAGTATAGAGAAAGTAAAAAGGAAATGTAAATATTTATAGCCATAAATCTACCATTTTGTCGTATGAATGCATTATATACGGTATGAAATGCATGCGTTACAAATTGTGTAGGAATGCTAATATTTTAAAATATGTTTCGTTGCAATCCTCAAAATTATAGAGAAAATATAAGAAATGGAGTGTAAAATCCAAAATTGTAATTAATGGGGGATATTTTCGTGTATATTTTTATTGTGAAAGAAGCTATAAGGTTTACGTAAGAAATTAAAACAGAATTTAAATATTTAAATTAGCAAATCGGCTACAAATGTTAAAGAAAGACGAAACAAATGTATAGAAATGTTCATTGTTTAAGCATATTAACGAGAAAAGGTTGAGAAATGTTGAATTTGTACAAGCTAGAGAGACGCCATTGCATAAGATAAGGCAATTATTTGCAGTTTCTTATTAAAATTATAATTTTACGAGAGGATTGCTTCGATGAATAGTAAAATTCATAATACGAAATAAGTAATAGTGTTTAAAAAATTGTATATTGTGTTATTGTGATTTCATCATTAAAAGTTTCATAAATCCAACAAAAGTTATAAATTACATCTCACCTTCAATAGTTCTTATTCCACAAGGACAGTTTCCGAACCAATCCCTAAAAAAATAGAAAACAATTGAAGTAAAACATTTCGCTACGCCGAGGCACATCATGCTATAAACTCAGTTATACAACTGGAAGGTTTGCCGTCTCAATTTGCCTAATTATGCAAACTAAAAGTTTCCTTCCTTCCTCCCTTCGCATCGAAAGCCACCGCAGTAAATTACTGGTCGCATAGTTACATTTCTGTGCATAGTCAGCCACAGGGTCAGGCCACACCGTGGCCAAATGGTTAGACCACTCGCATCTTACCGACCGCATGTGGGTTTGTGGTGGACAAAGCGGCGCAGGGACGGTTTTCTCCGTCATCGCATTTCAATTGTGCTCCATCTTCATTCCAAGAATCAACAGTGTCATCACCTGTGGTGCTATATGTAGGAAAATAGGTTAAACACTATTTAAAAAAAAAATCTGATGTGTTCCATTCACGTGACTTTCTCTAAATCTCAGTAACAAATTATCTATAATTCTATCTACTTCATGCTAATCAAGATAAACATTAGCAGAATTTGTAAGAAGATGAGAAATAATGGAATACACTAGCCTAAAACGACAGTCAAATTTTTTAAAAACTGGTTGCTATGTGGATGGAACCCTTTCTTTGCAGGGCCGTTTCCCATATGTGAAAAGTTTTAAGTATTTAAAACTGAAACCAATAACAAGGAATATTTAAAAAATGGTAAATTCTACGAAAAATGCACATGACATTAAATTGTGTGTTTCAACGAGATCTAGTTTCTGCCTCTTACGATTTATCAGATATGCAAAATTCAAAAAATTCGTTCAGAATAAATAGGTATTTAGAGGCTATTTCCAGAAAATTCAAGATATACATTTTATTTCCAATATAAGCAACTTCAATATACGGTATTTTAATCAAAATCGTTAGAGCTATTTTTGACAAAATAAAAAATTTCGAAATTTTCCCATGTAGTTGGGTAGTTTGGGGTAGGGGGATTTTTCTCAAAATCTTCTATTAAGTATCTTCCATTAATACCAAATTTGGCATTTTACCGACTTCTCGTTTTTGAGTTGTGTTCACACACACGTGAACACATTGACACGCATGGACCTTTATCTAAAATGCCTTTTTGGGATACTGGCGACCCCTTAGCGTCTATTTCGGGTGAAATCTCGGTATATAAATTTTGGGTGGAATGCAAAACCTTCTCTATACACTATGTTCATCAAGATCACCAATTTTCTAGCCCTGAAGGAGCTGTTGTAGCACATGAAGAGGAGTTATCTGCAGTGCCAAAAGCTAAGTGAGTGGATGCTGCATAAGTGTTAGGGAGAGTACCTTGAGAAGCTGGGATAAACAAACTTTCTATAAGTATTCCTTATTTGCTGTCTCAGTACTTATCTATCATGTTTTTCAAATGGAAAGTGTTCTATTCTGCAGGGAATGAAATTCATTAATGTGTTCTGCAATGCCAGGTCACTACCCCAAGCCTTTTCATATTTCCCCATATTCGCACGAGCTTGCAAATCTGCCTGGCTACATAATGTGGGATATAAGGAAATCCTAAATGACTTTTTAAACTTCTATAATTTTGCAGTTTTTAAATTTAAAACTTGAACATGTATATTTTCATATTATGTATACATTTTCTTAAAAACTATATTATAGTTAATGAATTACCTGCTCTTTCAATCCAATAACATTGCCAGTGGCTCCTCTGCATCGCTGTCATCAGTTATGTCAAGAGACATTCTTTAAAAAAACATGTGGATCCTAAAAATAACACTTCGGGACTGGCTACGCAATACCTGCCTCTTAGATTTGCTACTAAATTCACCAATAAAAGCCATTGCACTTGCACTATTCCCGACTAAACAGCAACTGAAAACTTACTTGACTCTGTAGAGCCTAGGGATAATAAACAGGAACCGCTGATTTCGAGACATAAACATAAACATGCAATAGCTGACGCAGCATTCTACAGCTAACAAGAGTGTGTTCACTCTCTGTCTCTCGACCTTCACAACTTGCTAAGTATAATAAATGTAATACTTCTTTTACTACTGTCACATCAATAGTTTACATTCCATTTCTGTGTAATTATGATGTATATACATATACAATAGAACGTACATATATGCATACAAATAATAAAGGTCATTACAGTGCTTGTGATTTTAATTTTGATATAATACATGGGTATGTTTCTTCATGTGTGCTATAAAAACTATTTGAGCTAAAAATTGTGGTTTTTACGGTTCTGCCACAAACATTACTCCCTATCTTCCTTGTGAATTATTTTTTGAAAAATTTGAATATTTTGTCTTAATGCAAGTAGTATTTATGAGAGACGAAGTCACTTAGTACAGTTAAGCAGGAATGCAATGTCAGCACAGCAGCACTTCGAATGGATGCCGACCTGGTGGTGCTCAAGGACAAATATCATCCTATTTGAAAGTCATTGTAGTAACCCTCGTACGCATATTTCAGCTTGCCACTTTGTGCTTTGCATAGAAACTTTAACACATAGAAAGGATGTTTGATTGATGCAAACTAAGCTAAATTTTTGGAAGTTGATATTTACAGCATTGCCTCTGTCCTTGAAAATTGGAGTGGGGGAGACAATGTCCCTTATTGTTATTCTAAAGATCTGACATCTATTCTAGCTACTGCTGTTATAATACGAAAAGGACTGAATACTTTAGCTCACAGAATCATGTATGTATGATCCTACGTAACAAATATGGTTGGTTGGTATCTAATGTTGAGCAGTTGGCAGTGAAGCCATTTGCTCTCTTGCATTCCAGTATTTTGATGTCAATTATCATATATAAATGTGACAAATATCGTTGTAGGAAAGTGAGACTGCTATTTATAGACGAATTCTCTGCAGCTCATGCCTCTCACAGAGAAATGGCCCACAATCTTGTGAGTAGATTTGGGAAATTGGAACTATTCTTGATGAGTAACCAAGATTAAAATGCCATTTTCTTGCACAGGAAAAGCTCTATGACATCCAAGAACGTTTAGAACAGTCCAAAAAAATATATATCTGAGAAAGTCTATGCTTTAACCAGGAATTTTGGAAAGCTCAGCTTGGAATGCCTCTGAACTTTTAAAATTATTGACCTACAATATAACTGTAGCCCGCCTGGGTAGTGCGGTGGTAGCATGTCTGCCTCACATTCAACAGGTTAAGAGTTCGATTCTTGCTTAGGGTGAATTACCAATAAGTTTTTTTTTGGGGGGTTTCCCTTATCTTGAGAAGACGAATGTAGATTAACTGTAAGCCACAAGGACCCGAATTCATTTGAGCACCATTTCACCGATTTTATTCATCGCCCGATATGACCAATCAGGTTAAAGGACGTTAAGCATACAAAAAGAAAAGATAAAAGAGAATATAGTTGTAGTTCAGGAATTGCAACCATGGATAACATGAGTACAGTTAATTTTGGAATTGCACGTTGAATAATGTTATTTATTTCTTTTTACTTTCTCTACACATACTATGTACATAGTGTATAGAGAAGTATTGAATTTCACCCAAAAATCCGATACAGAGAGATATGCACATTTTATGGTCCCCTCTATAAAAAATAAGAATTTTAAGAAAAAAGGTCAGTGTGGGTCTGTGAACACTATAACTCAACAACGAAAAGTTTGTAAAATATCAAACTTGGTATTTAGGTTCAGCATCTTCCAAGGATGTGATACTAAGATTTTCAAGAAAATCCCCACCCCAAACAACTTTTTACATGGAAAAATGTTCAAATAGTTGATTTTCTCAAAAATAACTCTGAAAATTTTGATTAAAATTACAGATAATTACATGACAAATAAATTGTATATCTTGAAATCTCTGGGAATAGCCTCTAAACATATCTTTATTCTGAATGAATTTTGCATAATTGATAAACCATAAGAGACAGACAGAAACCTACTCAATAAGCATATAGATCACGTAACAAACAATTTAAGTCATCGCGCGCGGGTGTGTGCGTGCGTGGGTGCGTGTGTGTGTGTGCAATCTAATTTAAAAAAAAAAAGAAAACAATCTGATGTGCTCCATTCACATGAATTTCATTACATCTCTGCAACAAATTATTTTTAAAAGCTTATTCTTCCACATCTTTCACGCTAATTGAGAAAAAATTAGCAGAAATGGTATTTTTTCTTGCTTCCTTGTAATTAGAAGTGAAATATGGGAATACACTAGGCTAAAGTGATTGTCAAATCTTTTAAAAGTTGGTTGCCATGTGATTGGAGGAAGAAAAAAAGAAAAAGAAAAAAGTGTATGCACACACCCACACGCAGAGAAATTTTTCTAAAAATGCTTTTTGGATTCAGGAGATCCCAAAACATGTATTTCCGGTGAAATCTTGGTATCAAATTTTGGGGTGCAATACAATACCTTCTGTATACACTATGTAGTATATAGTACATGTACAGAAAGTGAAAGGTCTACACCCTGATACCCATACACCATATTGCACTTTTTGTGTGATAGAAATAAAATGAAAAACATGTGGTATTGATAACTTTATTGTTAACATGTTTATACATCATGAAGCACTCAGGGTAAGTCTCCAGCTTCTAACATGTGCAAAATCAAAGCTGAACTGGTTGTAATTAATGGGAAGCTCTATGTTTTACTTATAAGAAACTCAACATAAAACAAATTATATACATTTATAATAATGCTTGTGCAAAACCTTATCATGAAAAGATAAGATTATAACATTTATTCAATTTATCACATTAATTAAGATTATGAATTGTCCTAAAGTGTGCCTTCTTTGCTATGGAGAATAACAATGATTGGTGTACACTATTCTCAGTGTTCATGGTAAGATGGGATTTGAGCAATAGCTCAAGCAACAAGGAAGCACAAAATGGAAATTTTAAGGAATTTTGTACGTATAGCAGGTATCTATTTTTTGCCCTACTTAAAGAATACTTTTATGAATGACATCTACTTCCTTTCAGCCTGTATTCCATTTAGATTCTAAAGCTTAAATTACATGAAATACTTTTAAATTAATTGGAGCAGCATACAAAAGCTCTGTTAGATGACATCCTTAATGCCCTTATATTATATATTCACACTATATTCAAAGTTATTTCTGTATGCATCAGCTCACCAATATCTATAAATAAATCATTTTTGTACAAATATTAACTGGATCCTGCAGTTAACAATTGATAATGTCTATAAAGTATTTGTGCTTAAGCTGGAACCTGTAAATATTTATCAAACAAGTTCTGTAGTTTGTGTTGCTTCAGAAATTCCAGAAAAACCATTATAAGAACAAGCACATAAGCTTAACATTTATGCTTCATCCAAAGAATTTATAACAAAGTAGTGTGCTTTATGTTTCTACACAAAGGTATTATAAAAGCAGAACAATTACATTTCACACTGGGTATTTATCATTTTCTACATAGGAAACAATAACTCTGTTTGTCTTGTCAGAATAAATTAGTTATGCAGAACATAGCAGAATTAGATGTCCAACAAAGCTGGTTTTGTTTCCTTGGCACATTTCAGAACTGACTGGATTAGCTTCACAAAACCAGTGTCTTTTGGTTTCTCTAAACCGCGGAGCAACCTATTTTTCATTACTGCTACAAACTCCCGATTGCTCAGCTGACCATCCACTGAAACAAATAAACAATAGTTTTCAATAAGAAAGAGTATATCAGGTGCTGGATGAAGTTTCTTATATGTATAGCGAGATAGTATGCAACAAAGCGAGAAAAGCAGTTTGAAATCTTGTAAATATGCAAAGAAGCTTGTGACAGTGATATGATTAAAATTAAATTAAAAGAATTTGAGTTAGTTTTTGTAACACAAACATCACTTAGTATTTATTTACTGGGACTGGTTTCAACCCTTAATTCTAACCAAATCTTGCTTCATTGGCATCAATGATGAGAGTGGTAGTGTATCACTTGTGGAGACAACTGATGCTGGATCTATGAACTTCCAAAGGTTGCTGTATGGTGGTAAATCAAAATTCATGATATGGCTCTTTTTTTCATGATGTTGATCTTCTCTCAGACACCTAATTCTCTGGGTTTATATGTTGGTTTTAACATGAAATCACACCTAATGTACAACTGTTAAAATCAGCATATAAACCCACAAGATTAGATGCGTGGGAGAAGATCTACATCATGAAGAAAAGGAGCCATGTCATGAATTTTGATTTACCACGTTATAGCAACCTTTGGAAGTTCATAGATCCAGCACTAAACGCCTCCACAAGTGATTACACCTCTACCCTATTGACACCAACAAAGCAAGATTTAGTCAGAGTTAAGGGTCGGAAATGGGAACAAGTGTTCCTGAAATCAAATCCTGGCAAGTAATTACTAAGTGATGTTTGTGCTACAAAAACAGACTCAAATTCTTTTGATTTAACTAAGAAAAACAGTTCCTATAAACATTGGTCGTAAACCTAATACCTTCTAAGTTATGGTCTTATTTTGTATGAAGAGGATATCTTGCACTCTGAGCGCTTTAGCACGAAACAAATGACATAATTTGACACATTATTTCAATTTATGGGTAATTCGAAAAAGAAGTATAATCCCCTTGAAATTCCTATATTTAAATAACATTAAAATTCATAAGATGTAAAAATGAAGCTATAACAGCAAAGTAACATAAATATTAATATAATGATTAATAATTTTTAACAATTTTTCAATTATCAGGACTAGTTTCACAACCGCAATAAAAGAAATTCTTAAAATTCATGACCAGGAAATTCAGAAAGAACATCAAAAACATATGAAAGATATGTCCAATCCAACAGACCACAGCCCCACAGATAGAATTTTCAATGAAGAATTTACTATTTGTGAATTAGATATTGCAATAAATGGCCTGAAAATAATAAAAATCTCCTGGATCTGATCAAATATTCGCAGAATTTATCCAACATCTGGGATCCGAAGCAAGAACCTCCCTGTTACAATTGTACAGCAAAATCTGGAATTGTTATGCTGAAAATTTATCTGTGCAATCCATTTATTTATATTAGCACTGTTTCCTATTGAAATGCAGCATTTGGATTAAAAATCTGATGTGTTCCATTCACATGACTTTAACTGACTATTTTACGAACAAACTTCTTACAAAATGTTTTTCTTCTTTCTATCCATGCTAATCAAGATAAGGGAATATACTACATTAAAGCAACAGTAAAATGTTTTAAAACTGTGATTGTCATTTAATTTCACCTCTTTGCATGCCCAGGAGTAAAACAAAAGAAACTTGGACAACTTCCTGTTTGGGAAAAGTATAAGTTTTGTAAAATTGAAACCAATAAATGAATATCTCAGAAATGGTTAGCTCCAACACAAAAAAAAATGTAAATGGCACAAATTGTGTATTTTGATGAGATTTGCATTTTTGTGCAGTAAGTTTTTATTTATCCATCTCTTACCCATTATCAGTTATGCAAAAGTCATTCAGAATGAAGAGGACTTCAGAGGCTATTCCCAGTAAATTCAAGTTATACATTTTTCATGTTAATATCTTTAATATATGGTATTTTAAATAATAAATTGTTATGCAAAGTTATGCAAAGGGTATTTTGAAGTGAAACTTAAAAGACCAAGTTTGGTTTATTTTACATACACACACCACAAAGATCTTTTTCTAAAAATGTGTGTGAGAGTGTGTGTGTGTGTGTGTGTGTGTGTGTGTTTTTTTTTTAAATTTTAAATTCAGAGAGTATTTCCGGTGAAATCCTGGTATTAATTTTTTGGGTGGAATACTATACGTTCTCTGCCTATGTACATTGTACATATGTGCTAGAGAAAGTAAAAAAATCTGATGTGTACCATTCACATGACTTTCTCTATATCCCTGCAACAAATTATTCTTAAAAAGCTTATACTTCTATTTACTTTATGCTAATCAGAAAAAATTAGCAGAAATAGTCTTATTACTTGCTTCCTTGTAAGCAGAAGCGAAATAAGGAACTAGTATAGGTTAAAGTGATAGTCAAAAGCTGGTTGCTATGTCAATGAAGTTCCTTTGTTTATATGGATAGGAGTTGACAAGTTCCTGTATGAGAAAAGTATACATTTTTCATAGCAGAAACCTAATAAGGAATGTCTCAAAAACGATGAACTCCACGAAAAAAATGTATACAACATAAATTGTGTGTTTTACTGTGTTCTACATTTTTTGTGCAGTAAGTTTTTGTCCATCTCTTACGGTTTAGCAGTTATTCAAAATTCAGTAAAATTCATCCAGAATAAACTACTCTTCAGAGGATATTCCCAGAAAATTCAAGATATACATTTTATTTGTCAGGTAAATATCTTTAGTATACAAAATTTTAATCAAAATCGTTAGAGCCATTTTTGAGAAAATCAAAATTTTTGAAAAAAGTTCCATGTAAAGGGTAGTTTGGGTGGGGGGATTTTTCTCAAAATCTCTGTGTCGCATCCCTGGAAGATACTAAACTTAAATACTAAGTTTGGTATTTTACCGACTTTTCATTTTTGAGTTATCGTGTTCACAGACACACGCACATACACACACACACAGACCTTTTTGTGAAAATGTTTTTTTTAGATAAAGGGGACCCTAAAACATATATTTCCGGTGAAATCTTGGTATCAAATGTTTGGGTGTTGTGCAATACCTTCTCTATACACTATGTACATAGTGCGTATAGAGAAAGTAAAAAGGTTTAGTTCATTGAGAAAACAACAAAATGCAACATTTTACAGAACCAACAAACTGCTTACATGACACTGCGTGCACACCTGCTATGAGAGGTGTTTAATAAGTCCTTAAAAAACAAATTATTTTTGGTAGATTTTTTTCCCCCTTCTTTTTCAACATAATCTCTTTTTAGCTCAATAAAACTTACCAGCATTTTTCCAAAAAGTAGGATTTCGGAAGGTCCTCAAAATAGGCGTGCCCACCTGGGTAGTGTGGTGGTAACGTGTCTGCTTCACATTCAACAGGTCATGAGTTCGAATCTCACTTAGGGTGAGTTACCCGGATAAGGTTTTTTTCGGGGTTTTCCCTTATCCTGAGAAGACGAATGTCGAGTAACTTTAAACTCCATTGACCCCGAGATCATTTGAGCAGCATTTCACAATTTCATTCATCGTCTGATATGACCAACCAGGTTAAAGGACGTTAAACTAAAAAAAACGTCTGTTTGGAAGATGACCTCTTTATTATACCTGAATCATCTTCTGCCGAGCCACTTTTTCAGGTTTGGAAATAAAAAACGTCACTGAGGACCAAAACTGGTGAATATTGTGGATATTGTAGTAATTTAAACCTTAATTTATAATTTTCACCATTGAAACTGAGCAGATTTGCAGATGTGCACCCTTGCATAGTCTAGATGGAAGAGAATCTTTTTCTTTGTCAGATGAGGGCGTCTTTTCTTAATTTCTCCATTCAACCGCTGCAATAACAATACTTAATACCCTCCATTTATTGTTCTTCCTTTCTTCAAATAATCAATGTGGATCATTATTCTGCATGCATCCCAAAAAACCGAGGCCATCACCTTGTCAGCAGATTTCTTCACCTTTACCTTCTTCAGAGCCAGTTTGCTTTTAAAAACCTATATTTTTGACGTACCTTTGTCTCACGAGTGTAGTAGTTTATCTATGTTTCATCTACAGTTATGTCTCAATGCAGTAACAATCAGGATTGCGAAGGAAAAGTGCCAAACCAGCTTTCAAATTGATGGTACGATTGTGTTTATTCTCCATTGAGACCCATCTTGCCGAGACCTTTGTCAGATCTAATTTTTTGTGCAAAATTGAGTAAACCATGATATGCCTATGGCTTTTACTATTTTCAGAACTTTGATTCGTTGATCACTTAAAACCATATCTTAGATTTTGTCAATAATTTTGGAGGAAGTCATTTTTACTGGACATCCGGAATCATACTCATTTGTGGATGTATGGTCATACTTAAATTCATTTATCCAATTGTAAATTATTGCAAATGCAGGAGCAGATGCGCAATGAACTTCGCCCCAATGCAGCTTTTATCTCTGTCGGTGTTAAGCGTTTTAAATAGAAGTGTTTAATAACGGCATGAAACTAATTTTTTCCATCTTTCTAAATAAATGCAAGATTGTTGATTCAATTGCCTAGGGCAATAATGGATATAGCCGAAACTTTAACTGCCACCTAGTAAGAGATGGCGGTTACTAAATAAAATATTTTTTGATGCTATGGGTGTAATTGCTTGGATTTTCTAAGGACTTATTGAACACCCCTTGTATGAATGTTGTTTGCATTTTGTGGAATGTTGCTGCCAAACAATATCACACATTGCTTCTTTGGGTCTTGTTAGGAATATTATGTTATACAGGCTACTAAATGAATGAAGGAAATAATCTACTTACTTGAAAGTGATAGGGAACTGTACCAAGGAAACACTAATAACAGAGTTGCTAAAGCGTTGCAGCATGGGAGAGGAAATAATTGTTGCAAGCAGCAGAGAAAATGAAAATATAGGAAATCAAGTGAAACAAACAAGTACATACACATTATTTTCTGTACTCATTCTACAAAAAACTTGCCTCAATAAGCTTATCTTTCAATCTACTTTACGTTAATTGAATAATGACCTCTCTTTTAGGAAGATTCAACAAGGAATATCTCAGAAATGATTAACTCCACAAAGAATTTTTCAGAAATTCTATGTCAAAATATCTACATTTTCTGTGGTAAGTTTTAGCCTATCTCCTATATTTTACTAATTAAGCAAAAGGCATCCAGAATGAAGAAAACTTCAGAGACTATTCCCAGAAAATTAAAAAATTGAGTTTTATTTATGGATACTCTTTAACGGCTTCAGTTCTTAGGGATATGATTAATTTTACTCACAGATCTCTTTATCAGGCTTGAGGTTCTTTACATGCCATAAATCTACGATATGCCCTCCTCCAGGTTTGAACTTGTGGCCTTTGGAAGCAGAGGCTAGTATGTTACCCTTAGACCACAGAGGACAACTCAGAAAATTCAGGATATTACATTTTGTCATAAAAATATCTTAAACATTTGGTATTTTAATGAGAATTGTTAAGCTATTTTTAGGGGGAAAAAAAAAAAAAAGTTGAAAACATGTTTCATGAGGTTGGGAGATTTTTCTTGTAAATCTGTCTCATCTTTGAAAATTTATCTAATATTTAGTTTTTATGAGTTATATTGTTCATTCTCTCTCGCACACATACATGCACTCACAGCTTTTTCTAAAAATGTTTTTTTTCTAACTTCAGGGTGCCTCAAATCTTGTATTTCTGATGAAATTTTGATAGAGAGTTTTGGGTGGCATGCAAAACATATAAACAACAATAACAATAAAAAAAAAAAAAAAAAAATAATAATAATAATAATAATAGCAGCAATCATAAAAACAAGAAATGCCTACTTATTGTATGGGAATACTTACAATTTTCATCAAAAATAGTGAAGACTACATTAATAACATGGTCACTAAGGTCCACGTGTGCAACTGTCTTTGCAACATGCTTCAATGTGGCTGAAACACAAATGCAATAATCACTGTTATGATATAAACAGCAGTTTTCATTAACCTCCAACACACATTTCATGTTTCACCAATATATCTTACCATGGTCAATAGAAGCTCCAGCAATGTGATAAAATGTCAAAGCCGTATCAACATCATTGATGTTATTTAGGAAATGGTAGAATTTGAGATAGTCGTCTCGACTGATGCCCTTAGCATTCTCCTTAAACCTGCACACAGAGAAAATTAAAAATATTTACTCACATGGCATTAATTCAGCAGCATTTACATTCTTTGGTAATTACTTATTTGGGACCAAAAAACAACTAAAGCATTCAGACACTGCTATTCAAACATTAAAGAATCCTATCCCAGCTAAGAAAAAAACTGGAAATTTGTGAAATTAAATGCTCAGACTATAATTTAGTATACATAGGAAACACAAAAAGAAGTCTAGAAACCAAATTAAAAGAGCATATAAAAAACCTAAAATACAAACAAACAGAAAAATCAATAGTTGCCCATCATTTCTGGTCATCAGGACATGAAATCACACCTAATATAAAACTGTTAAAACCAGATTATAAACATGCAGAATTGGATGTTTGGGAGAAGATCTACATCATGAAGAAAAAGAACCATATCATAGACCAGCACCGGATGCCTCCACAAGTGATGCACCTCCACCCTCATCACTAATGCCAATGAAGCAAGATTCAATCGGAATGAAGGGTTGAAAATGGGAACAAGGTTCCAGTAAGTAATTACCAAGTGATGTTTATGTTCAAAAAACTGACTCAAATTCATTCCATTTAATACATGCTCAGTGTTCACTGCAAGCAACTAACACCAACAATGCTATCATTTGAAATTAGCCATTCTCCAACTTTTCATTACTGCTGATCTAATGCAGGTATTGAGTTGAATGGCAGCTGCTATATAACTGAAGAGCATGTAAATTTCCTAAATTTTGGTACCTTTGGATTTATTGGATATTTTTCATTAGAGTGCTATTAAATTTAACATTTATGCAGTAATTTAAAATATACATTGTTTAAATCTACCACGTTACTCCTCTAAACTATATGAACTGTGGCATCAATGTTGGAGCACATCTTGGCTTGTGCATGTTTTATGGAGCTTTTGTGCATGCACCACTGGTATAACGTAATTGCCTTATGGGTATACTTACCATTTTGTGAAGACCATACCCAGGGCACAGGATGTTAATCTTCCAATGCTTATCATTTCTGTGTTTCCCACAAATAAATGATTGTATACTTTATAGTGTTTGAATGAATTTATTTCTATATAACCAAAAACCTTTTCAATTAGTGAGTGAGTGAGGAGTGTGTAAAATAAATACACTCATAACTATAATGAAAACAAATAGTCACTTATTCATTGTTGCTTATAATTGAGTTATACAAGGAGCATGAACTTTTAGAACACTATAATCTGTAATACGCTGCAATATTTGATAATGCAACAGCATATACAGCTTTCTTATGCTTATCTAGTTTTAGATAATCTCCAGTGTCTTCTCTAGCGTTGTGAACAACATTACACTGTGAACATTGCTCACAATGATTACATCAACATATGTTTTCAAAAACTGTATTTGTTTTGAAATTTTTCATTAAATGTACATTTTGTTTTTGCCTGGCAATGTCACAAACAGAAAATGATTTGAAGCAGTATGTGACTACAATATTCTTCCTTTTAATAAAACAAGCCCCTGAAACTGGTCTGTGACTGACAGCGCAATGGTTTTCTTACGAGCACTGAAAACAAATCACAGAACCTTTTGATGGCTGAGAGGTTAGGAAGGCTTCCACTCATAAGTTCCTAAGTACAAATCTCACACTGCTTGTCTTCTTCTTCTTTTTTTTTTTTTTTGTATGATTGGTTATGTAGAAGATAATATTGCATTAATATAACTTAGTCACTTAAAGTTATGCATTTATATGTGCACTCGTATTAAATAACTAAAAAGACATGTGTAAATAAACTATTATCTTCTTAAAAAAAAAGTAATAATAATAATAATAATAATAATAATAATAATAATAATAATGATGATGATGATGTCGGGTGTATGAACCCACAACCTGTATAACTGCTTTCAATCTTCGCGCATAGACCAAATTAAACATAAGATCTGCGGTAATGCAGATGAGAAGCTACAAGATCCCAGACTTCTTGAATTTGTGCTCAGAAACCATCTTTTGTCCATCACCCATCTACAGGTAAATTGGAGCACAGCTCCCTTTTACCTCAGCCCATACATTCTCAACTTGGCTCAAATCTGGTGAACAGGGAGGTCAGTTTGCCACTCTGATATCTTGCCTCTCTAAAAACCAATTTGAAACCCTTTGAGATGTGCGGACAGGATAATTATCCTGTACAAATTCTATAATTCCATCAGGATATCTCATCCTCAAGAGGGAATCAAAATATTATCAAGTATTACCGTTACTGCACATTGTTTAGTGTATCGTTAAGCTACCACAGCACACCTAGACCCCTCCTTGATATCCAGCCCCAACATGATACAGATACGTGACCATGATGGAATTGTGAAGCATCATATCAGGACCCCTTTGGATGACAATCACCTTTCCCTTATTGTGGAAGAAAATGTCACCTTGTCTGAGAATATCATGTTATTCCAGTTGCAATTGGCACTTTCTGGTTGGATTGGATCATATTATTAACTGGTCTGAATGTTGCATATGAAATAAGTATGTCTAAAATAAATAACCGCTATGTGTTGATTCAACATCATTAAGAGAAGGGAGAAACCTGCGACTCTCAGCAGAGGAGTAACCTATGTTTTGCTACAATGGTACGTTGAACACACATGGAGGGTGGCAGGTTTAATAATGCCACACAATACAAGCTGTATCATGTTTTGTGTCGTTAATATTGATAATTTGACGTAGAATAAGCTTAAGTCATGCATTTGATATGATTATTGATCATATGGGTTAGTAATATTAAGATTTGGAACTTGTGACAACTTGTTGCTGCTGCTACACAACTGATTTGGGGATGGTGCACACAAGGCGCTGTGCCGTGAGGGACTTAGAAGAATTAGGCATTTCAGACATGACTCATTTTTTGTCCACAGGTGTATATATGTGCTACAGAAGTAAAAATACTTTATTTTTATTCAGGGTTCTCAAAACACATATATCTGGTAAAACCCTGGTAACACTTTTTGCTGGAATACCTAATATACCAGGCAGAAAGGAAATCATTACAATACTTTAAATCAGTGATAGATCTTGGTGTCTGGAGCACATTTTGCATCTTACGTTTTTGTCTCTTGACCATTTCCTATGGAGATATTTTAGTTTTGTTGAAAACAAACTGGCAATGCTGCAGGTTGTATGGGTATCACTTGCACTAGGTCAGTACATAAATACGATTCACTAGGACGCTGAAGGAATTCCTACCAGTTTTACTGTGCAAGTGTAGGCCAATCAGAATGTCAGTTACACTCGTTATCTGCTAAAACATTACACCACCCTGAGTGGAGTTTACAAGAAACTGATGTGGTGGTTCCCTCTGGTTCAGAAACCTGACCACCTCAACGCAATGCTGCCAAGTTACTTCACCACTGAAAAGCTGCTCCTAATATTCCTTTAATTCTTTTAAATGATTAATTATTTCGTAACTCTGTGTGATATCCCATAATTCCTACTAAAACTAATGCCAGAAATACGTTACTCTACACATCTTACAAGTAACAAACTATTATCTTTGAACATTTTTGTGGAATTACGCATGCAATTTGGAGCAAAAAACATTTATTTTTTCGAAACTGGCTGATCAAAGAACAAAATGCTATTAGATTTTTTTTGTATGTAATGCTTCTATGAAACACATATTAGAAGGAATGTAACAAGTTCCCTTCCACCTGGTAAACATTGTACATACGTTTTAGAGAAAGTAAAAAGTAATTATGTTTAAAATCTGGTCCCTTATTATAACCAAAACATGCATTACTAAGAACTTACATTTTCTTCACCCTTTTTAGCATACGAGCCTTCTTCTTTGGTGGGTAGCCTGCATAGGCCAGAAGCAATTCTGTGAAATCAGCTTCAGTAATGTTCCCAGTTTCATCAGGACCTTTTCGTTGAAACTGTTTACAAAAGAAAAACAAACAGTTAACAAGTGCATTATAAAAAATCAGTAATTTTGTAACTCTGCACAGCAAGGACAAAGAGGTGGGTTTTAATTTCAGATGCACAATATTTCTTAAAAATCTAATATTTTCCATTCACATGAGTTTCTCTACATCTCAGTAACAAATTATTGTTAAAAGCTTATTCTTCTATCCACTTCATGTTAATCGACATAAACATTAGCAGAATTTATTCTTGTAAGTAGAAGGGAAATAAGGGAATACACTAGGTTAAAGCAATAGTCACGTCTTTTAAGGGCTGGTTGCTATGTGGTTGAAATCGATTTCTTGGCATTGCCAGGAGTTGACAAATACTCATATGTGAAAAGTTTAAGTGTTTTAAACTGAAACTAATAACAAGGAATATCTCAAAAATAGTAAACTCACGAAAAAAATGTATCGATATAAATTATGTGCTTTAATGAGATCTACATTTTTGTACTGTAAGTTTTTGTCTTCCTCTTACGGTTAACTAATTATGCAAAATTCAGAAAAATTCATCCAGAAAAAAGAGGTCTTCAGAAGCTATTCCCAGAAAATTTAAAAATATATTTGACATGTAAATATCTTTAATATGCTGTATTTGAATCAAAATCGTTAGAGCCATTTTTGAGAAAATCAAAATTTTCAATGTAAAGAGTAGTTTCGGGTGGGGGGATTTTCCTCAAAATCTTCATGTTGCATCCTTGGAAGATACTAAACTTAAATATTATTGCCGGCGCAAAACTTCTGAACGCCAACCCAGTTACCGAGCCTAGCTTATCAGAGTTTGTGTATATGATAGTTTGCTTACTTAAAGTCACAGCGAGCAAACGTTATACAATCTGTATTGGAAGTGTTCCACATATGTTTGTATTGAAAGTGGGCAGTAAATAGTGTTCATTTTATTTATTTTTTTAACATTGGCTCCTACGTTTTCGAAGTTAAGTGGCAAGATATTACTTAGTCAGAGCAGAGAAATAATTGCAAATGCCCTTGACTTCATGAAACAAGAGGCAGAGATGAAGGAAGAAAAGGTATGTTCCCCGAGTTCTTCAAAAGCCTGTGGAAAGTGAATGAAAGAATAGCTAAGGCAACTGATGTTTCACTGAGTTCCGTTTCCAGGGTTCTCAAAGATAAGAAAGAAAGAAAAAAAATCTGATGTGTTGCATTCACATGACTTTCTCTACATCTCTGCAACAAATTGTAGTTAAAAAGCTTATGCTTCTATTTACTTCATGCTAATTAGCAGAAATAGTCTTATTACTTGCTTCCTTGTAAGTAGAAGCAAAATGAGGGAGTTCCATAGGTTAAAATGATAGCCAAAAGTTGGTTGCTATGTAACTGAAGTTCCTTTGTTTGTATGGACAAGAGTTAAGAAATTCCTGTATGAGAAAAGTATGTTTTTCAAAGCTAAAACAAAAAACCAGGAATATCTTAAAAATGATCAACTCCACAAAAAAAATGTATATGACATAAATTGTGTGTTTTATCGTGAGCTACATTTTCTGTGTAGTAAGTTTCCCCCCGTCTCTTACTGTTTAGAAGTTATGCACAATTCTGTAAAATTCATCTAGATAAAGTAGTCTTCAGGGGCTATTCCCAGAAAATTCAAGATATATATTTTATTTGTCAGGTAAGTATCTTTAATATACCAAAATTTAATCAAAATCGTTAGAGCCATTTTTAAGAAAATCAAAATTTTCAAAATTTTTTCCATGTAAAGAGTAGTTTGGGGTGGGGGGGATTTTCTTGAAAATCTTCGTGTCACATCCTTGGAAGATACCAAACTTAAATACCAAGTTTGGGCTTTAACAGTCTTTTCGTTTTTGAGCCCACAGACAGACAGACACACACACACACATGGAAATTTTTCTAAAAATGCTTTTTTTATAATCAGGGAGTATCAAAACATGTATTTCTGGTGAATCTCGGTATCAAATTTTTGGGTGCAATGCAATACCTTCTCTATACACTATGTACATAGTTCGTATACAGAAAGTAATAAAACTTAATATATCACCTTTCAATTAAAAGATGTGGAGCAGTTGTGTCACCAGTGAATTGCAGAAATTGGCAGACCAGAATGGGAAAATGTATGTCGACATGTTGAGAACATTGAAAATCATTAGATAGAATTGTAGAAAATCAAAAAGAATTCTAATCCAGGATAATGGTGCAGAAAGTGGTGATAGTGTTGATGATGACAATGACGTGAGCGAAGATGAAGGACTGTCAGGAGGCAGACGATAAAATTGTTTATATAGCAAGTCATTTGTATATATTTTTTGTAGATATGAATACATATAAAAACATATGTTTATCAGTGCAGCGCCATATAATACAGGTGCATAAGAGGTGACAGGTATTTGACAATGACTGTGACAGGCACTCTTCCAGCATGCATGCATCAACTGGTGAACTGCTTATCTGAAAAGTGCAACTCGCTTCTTAGCTCTCATTAAGATTTTCACATGTGCAGATCTGTTGTGCCAGTTATAAGTTTGATATTTTACTGACTTTGTTTTTGAGGTATTGTGCGCTCTCTCTCTCTCTCTCTCTCTCTCTCTCTCTCTCTCTCTCTCTCTCTCACGCACACACACAAACAGACCTTTTTCCAAAAATGCTTTTTTTTGGATGCAGGTGATCCTAAAACATGTATTTCTGGTGAAATCTTGGTATAACATTTTTGGGTGGAGTGTCATACATGAAGCTTGTCAACTAAGCCCCTGTATGTTGTTAACAGTTAGAGAAAACATTTTCCAAAGAATTGCCAAATGTTTAGATGCTGATGGAGACAACTTTGAGCATTTAATAAAGTAATTTAGAGTAATCACATGAGTAATTTGACTTCATTTGTTTAGTACTATTTCCTACTAATTTACAGATACATATTTCAAAGAAAACATCCTATAACAGCTCAACAATTTATTTTAGAAACATATTATTTTAATAAAACTTGCTTATTTTACTGCGGGGACAGGAATATACAAAAAATTATCATGGTTTCATTTAAAATTCTGATGTTGAGCCCCATAATGGGCCCCATGAAAATATTTTCCATAACACAATTCCCAAGGCCCCTTGCTCCTATAAAATTTGGAATTCTTGGCATTTGATTTTCACTTTCTCTACAAGTAATAGGTACATAGTATATAGCGAAGGTATTGTATTGCACCCATAAATTTGGTACCGAGATTTCACCGGAAATAAATGCTTTGGGACCGCCTGGAAGAAAAAAAAAAAGGAAAGAAGTAGAAGAAGAAAAAAATTTTTTTAGAAAAATGTCCAAGGGTGTGTCTGTGGGCAGCATAGTTCAAAAACAAAAAGTCTGTTAAATACCAAACTTGATATTTAAGTTCACTATCTTCCTAGGATGTGAGACAAAGATTTTACATTGGAAAATTTTCGAAAATTTTGATTTTCTCAAAAATGGCTCTAATGATTTTGATTAAAATCTTTTATATTCAAGATATTTACATAACAAATAAAATATATAACATTAATTTCTCGGAATAGCCTCTGAAGACCTCTTTATTCTGCATGATTTTTATTGAATTTTGCATAACTAGTAAACCATAATAGATACACAAAAAATTACTACACAAAAAATGTAGATCTCAATAAACCACACAATTTATGTGTATTTTTTTCATGGAGTTGGCCATTTTTTTAGATATTCCTTGTTATGGATTTCAGTTTTAAAATACTTTTCTCATACAGGAACTTGTCAATGCTTGACCATGCAAAGAAACAGATTTCAATCCCATAGCAACTACATTTTAAAACATTTGACTGTCGGTTTAGCATAGAAAGTAAATAATATGACCGTTTCTGCAAATGTTTTAGCATGAAATAGATAGAAGATAAGCTTATTAACAATAATTTGTTACAGAGGTAGAGAAAATCATATGAATGTAACAGATTTTTTCTGTTCTTTTAAGAGATATTCACGTGTAACACTTTATATGGGCCATACTGTATATTTCATTCATATTGTTTATGCAAGATTTGAAGTGTGAAATGCCTAAAAAATGACACCCATCATACAAAGATAACCCACAAAATTAAAATCCTTTGTGTCACCAGCTTCATCAAAGAAAAAAGTAAAAATTGTACATAAACTAATATGAAAAGCACAAGAAATAGATAGAATTTTCAATGACAGTGAACATTAATGACAAGTGGATGATTATGACGGAATTTTGGATGGAATTGAGTCATTACAATTTTAAATGTATGAGTGTAAAGTACTTTGTTAAACTATGTTTATGTCTGTTTCATTTCTCTCTTGTAATAGGCAATTTTTACTTTCTCTATACTCACTATGTACACAGTGTATAGAGAATGTATTGCACTCCACCAAAAAATTTGATACCGAGATTTCATCGGAAATATATGTTTTAGGGTCCCCTGTATCCAAAAAAAGTATTTTCGTGTGTGTGTGTCCTTGTGTCTGTGAACACGATAACTCAAAAACGAAAAGTTGGTAAAATACCAAACTTGGTATTTAAGTTTAGTATCTTCCAGGGATGCGACATGAAGATTTTGAGAAAAATACCCCCACCCCAAACTACCCTTTACATGGAATGTTTTTCGAAATTTTTGATTTTCTAAAAAATGGCTCTAACGATTTTGATTAAAATATCGTATATTAAAGTTATTTACCTGACAAATAAAATGTATATTTTGAATTTTCTGGGAATAGTCTCTGAAGACTACTTTATTCTGGATGAGATTTTCATAACTACTAAACCGTAAGAGATGGACAAAAAATTAACCCAGAAAAAATATAGAGCACATTAAAACACATAATTTATGTTATATACCTTTTTTTCGTGGAGTTGATCGTTTTTGAGATATTCCTTTTTCTTGGTTTCAGCTTTGAAAAACATACTTTTCTCATACAGGAATTTGTCAACTCCTGTCCTTACAAACAAAGGAACATCAGTCACATAGCAACCAGCTTTTGGCTTTCTCTTTAACACATGGTACTCCCTTATTTCGCTTCTACTTACAATAAAGCAAGAAATAAGACTATTTCTGCTAATTTTTCTCGCTTAGCATGAAATAAATAAAAGATAAGCTTATTAACAATAATAATTTACAGAGATATAGAGAAAGTCATGTGAATGGAACACATCAGATTTTTTTCAAATCTGTCCCAAAGGTCTGGTATTTACTGTTACTGAGTCTCTTCTATAAAATTTAACTTTTATGAACATTTTTATTTTTGAATTACTGGTTACTGAAACAATTAAAGGGACACTTACTTCCAGACTTAAAATTTCCTTCTGAAGCTGATGCTGAAATTCTAAGAATTTCTCTATTGTCAGTTTTTGATTCATACTTGGACCAAAGAAATAAGTAGTAAGAGCAGAATTCACACCCTGAAAATATAAAATAGTCAATGAATCTCACTCCAATTATACATCAAATTGAAATCATATTAAGGAAAGGAAATCCAAAATTACCTTAAATGTGTTTCCTGTGTTAGCATGATCTCTATGACGACTGCCAATGCTTGTCTGTTGACGGATAAGAGTGGCCACTTTTTCAAATTCCTCTGAGTCTACGTCACCATCCCCATTCAAATCAAACATTCGGAAAGCTATCTCAAAATGGCGGCGAGAAGCTGTAATAAAAATGTACACATTAATGTTTTGTAGACAGTTTGTAATAAGAGCAAACAACATTCAAGAGGTCCCAAGTTTGAATGTCCGTTAGGGTGAGTTACCCAGATAAGATTTTTTCCAGCATTTTCCCTTATCCTGAGAAGACAAATGGCAAGTAACTTAGAGCTCAATGGACCCCATGCTCATTTAAGCAACATTTCACCCATTCCATGTGACCTACCATATAAAACAACATTAAAAAAAAAAAAAAAAAACTATGTAGTATTTGTAATTGTTATTATGGCTAATTACTTATTTACATGTAACCCATTACACACATTCGCAAAAAAAAAAAAAAAAAAAAAAAAAAAAAAAAAAAAAAAAAAAACCCACACACACACAGCCACACACCCATCCCCACATGCATGCACATATTTTGCAATCTGTAATCCTAGTTTGAGATTAGATTCTATGCCCAAACTCTAGGATGTAGATCATCTCAAGAATTATATTTATTCATACTTATTAATACGTTTATTTACAAATAATAACTCTGACAATGAATTTTCAGAGGTGTCAGTTTGCATAATTTACAATTGCATCTCTGTTTTAAAACACCTACTCGTATGCATTCATTTTTATTACATTTACAGTATTACATTATTACCAGTATTTTTTGATTAAATGAAATCCTCTTCTGTATAGAAGGTGTGAGTAATAAGATATCTTTTTAATTCTGGTCTAAACTTGTTTTTGTTCATTTGCAATTCTTTTATAGCAGAGGGAATGGGAATGGAATTGAACACACCTATTACTTGTGTAGATCCCTTTTTGGAATTACTGCAAATTATTTGTTGGTCTATGTAAGTCCTGCCTATGTCTGGTCTCTTTGTTATGAATATCTGCATCTTTTATAAACTTTTCTGGGTTATTTATTACAAATGACAATATGGCTAGAATATATTCACAGGCTAATGGTAAAATTCCAAACATTTTGAAAAGTGGTTTGCAGTGAGTTGATCATCTTGACCCTGCCATTATGCTTATTACCTTTTTTTTTTTGCATAAAAAAAGATGCTAAAACTATAGGTTGTTAATGAATGATAATATGCATAATAAGCTGTTTTTAGTATGCTCTTATTTATAAGCTGAATTAAAGATTGGATTGCAAAACATACAGAGCTCAGTTTGGATAAGATGCAATTAATATGGTGTTTCCAATTCATGTTATGATATATCATAAAATTCATGAATTTTGTATTACAGGCTTCTGCAATCTGATTACTTTCATATTCTATCCTTAGGTCTGCAATGTTTTTATGGATTCACAAATTTCTCATATTATTACTGTTCATGTTTAACATGGCATTCTAATTTCTAGATAATATGAAGTGTAATCAAAATGTATTCAGTCAATAACACAAGAAGATAAAAAAAAAACTTTTCATCAAGAGAGAAGAAGAACTGATGTATCAATTAATCAACTATCCAATCAGTCATTTCATTTGTCCATAATTATATACATGAATACATCCTATTCAACAGAATATTGGCAATCAGGTAAAATGCTTATTGTGGGAGATCCAGGCTTTCATATAATGGATGGTAAGCAAATCCTTCAGTGACTATGATTGGTTGAAGAGAGAGGGAGGTGCTCTTAACCAACAAAACATTCAGAAAACATAATGAGGTACAAGCGGAGATTTCAGGAAATTTCCTGCCCTTCTCCTCCACTGGGTGGAATATTGTTCTTTCCTGTGTGATTATTAGAGCTAGGAAGTTTGTACCAATTTTCTTATGCAGGGTTAAGTCCGGCCAGGGTTGGCAATACTATGCGGTGCTACTTGTGCGAGCAAAGGTCAACTGATTACTGCAAAACACAGAACCACGTCGGTAGGAAGGTGTTCGAATAACATGTTTGTTTTGCTCAAATGTGAGCAAACCCCACAAAAGTTTCTCTGGGTCACCATAAATCAGGTAGTTTAACCTAACACTGCTGGTTCATGTTGGCAAAAGAGCCTCTACCACTGCTGTGCTCCAGTGGATGATTAGCCTGGGCATCCACCAACAGCTGCTAGTTAAACTTTTCCTCAGCTATGACCAGATGCTTTACGGTAACAGTCAAGTGAAAATCCCAAATTCCATCATTTTAAAGCTAAAGCTTTCAAATTGTGTATATTTATTGCATTTGTTCATTTAGTCTCAATTTCATTCATTTACTCCAAATAGTTTCTGCTTTATTAATTTTTAATTAAAAAATTAATTGTTTCATATAAAAGATACTTGTGAAATAGTTTTCATGTTTCAAGTATAATACTTGGTAGGAATTTTGTTAATATATGTGCATATAAAATTTGGTCTCGAGTTTGCTGAATAATGAAAGTAAAAGCTACAGGAACTTTTTGGATCTGTAATTTTTATTAAGTATATATTTACTTTCCAAGCAGGAGATCTGGGTTCGATTCCCAGTACTGGCATGGGGAGTTTTCCTCCGCTGGGAGACCTGGACCGGGTGCACTAGCCTCTTGAGGTCCCTGGGGGCAATTGAGGAGCTACTTGATGGAGAAATAGTGGCTCCAGGTCATGAAGACCGCCTTAACCAGCCAGGCCCCCCCCTGGCGCTGACCACATCTCACCCTCCAATACTGCACCCCATCCATGACGTCTGTCATGGACCGAGATGGGGGATGTAGCGGCTGGACAATAGGCTAAGGTTCCTTGTGAGCTGTCATGCCATGGAGTTATTATATATTTACTTTCTCTAGCCCACATATATAATGTACATAGTGGATAGAGAGGGTATTGTGTTCCACCCAAAATTTGATGTTGAGATTTCATTAGTAACATATGTTTTGGGATTCCCTGAGTCTCAAAAAAGTATTTTTAGAAAAATGTTCATGTGGACAGCATAGCTCAAAAACGAAAAGTGTGTTAAATACCAAACTTTGTATTTAAGTTCAGTATCTTCCAAGGATGCTACATGAAGATTTTCAAGAGAATTCCCCCACCACAAACCATCCTTTACATGGACAAATTTTCAAAAATGTTGATTTTCTCAAAAATGGTTATAACAATTTTAATTAAAATATTGTATACTAAAGATAAATATAAGAAAAATAAAATGTATATCTTGAATTTTCTGGAAATAGCCTCTGAGTACATCTTTATTCTGAATAAATTTTGCAGAATTTTGCTTAACTGCTAAATCATATGAGATAGACAAAAAACTTACTGCACAAAAGATGTAGATCTCATCAAAACATACTATTTTTGTTCTTTACATTTTTGTTGTGGAGGCACCCATTTCTGAGATATTCTTCGTTATTGGTTTCAGTTGTAAAGTACTTGTACTTTTTTCAGACAGGAAGAGTCCGTTTACTTTTGTTCTACTTCTGGCCAAACAAAGAAGTGGTTTGCAATGACAATCACATGATGACAACATTTGACGATCACTTTACTATAGTGCATTCCCTTAGTTCTCTTCTACTTATAAATACTTAGGTACTACATAAATACTCAAACTATTCTCATGCAAATCCAGACCAAATCATAAAACAAAGGTCCTAAAGAGCTTATGTTCTACATTTCATAACATTCTGGTCAAAATTGCTCTGCAAGGGACTCTTTATTTGAAGAAAATGAAGTTTCAGAAACTAAGAAAATAAAGATGCGCTTATCATTAGAAATGCTCTTTAAGGTTTAAGCAACCACTTATACATTTAAAAAGAATGCAAAGTAAATAATCATAATGCTTTAAACAATGATGTTTAATGATAAAAATTAAAAACCTGAAGTTTATTCCAAACTGTTGGATTTTCAGTTAATTGTCCCTTTAACCCTCTATGACACACATCCCCAGGATCCAGGCGTAGAACAGACCCACACTGCTGACTTAGTCTTTCAGCATAAGGTGTACTTTGATCAGCTCTCTTGGAGAACTTCATAGGCCAGGCCAAAGGGTAGAGCCAAGCTGCTCAGCTTGGGTCTCCACCCGGCCACCACTGCTACCTTTATGGCCACACTGCATAAGAATGTACTGCGTCGTCTTGCTGCCACTACTGTAGCCAAAGTTGCCAATGCATGACTATTTTTTTCTATCAGACCAACACCCAAAAATCCGTCAAAATTAGAAATTTGCATACTTTCTTTCAAAAAATAGAAATTAAATTAAAACTCAAGGTCAGCACTTTGGAAAATTTCTTGTTTAAATCTGAAAGATAAGGGATCAAGGGATCTAATTGCACAGTGATTAACTATAAACAATGTAAGAGCAGCTTCTGCAGCTACACGTTCACATGTGTGTTTGATAGGCTGAATAATAATTTGGACTAAAATTGAAGAGTTCAGCTGCTTTTAAATATTTCTTATTTTTCCAAGAAGAAGTAAATCTGACAGGCACACATTCACATTGCATTGGCGTTTGCATCAGGCACTACTAGGTTCACTGGCTAACAACCATTCGTTTAATTGTTCATTCTTTAACCATTCTTTTCTAAAATGTTGCACATACTGCTTAGCCTTTTACTCAATAAGGCAATTAAAAATGAAGAAAAAGGACATAAAGTAACTGTTAAAGATGCAACGAAGCACCAAAATGGAACACCGAATTAGCACTGTGTTCACTGTTCTGCATTCAGAATTCACACTGATTCCTAAAGTAAAGCACATTCATTACATGACATCATTATATGCAGTATAAATATATGCCAGAGCAATATATATATATATATATATATATATATATATATATATATATATATAAAAATCATGACACTACCTTTCCGGTGCACAAAGAGTTACATTCATGAGTTTTTCTAAAGAAAGCCAATATAACATTAATTAATAATTTCTAATAATATCCACAAAAAAATCCATCAACTGTCAGAAGTAAATTTTGCCCGTCATACAACATGAAAATCCATCAATTTTGACAGAATATCATCAAGTTGGCAACCCTGACTGTGGTGCAGCAACTTAACATATGACTACTAGCAGCAGGATCTCAATCATCACACCACTTCTGTACAACCTACTGCAGACCAAATCTCAGCTGCCTGTTACATCCACGTGGACGTACAGCTATCAGTCAGAAGATGACTCCAGTCAAAACAAAGTAAGCCACCAGCAGTCTCAACTGGCAGAACCTACCAAGCAGAACAGGGTTTGCCTGTAGCACTTCAAAGGCTGGAGATAGTTCTCCAAATCTCCACATCATGAGTTCAATGAAGTGTTGTTACAGCTCTTCTAGCTTGAGGATACAGAATACAGCCAAACACCAAACAATTAGTAAACACCTAGCAGAAGCTGCTCATCAAGCAGGAAGGTGGAAACATTTGAGAAAACAGAAGTATTCTATTAAAAGACTGGTTAGGAGGGATTTTTCTGAAAATCTTTATGCTGCATCCTTGGCAGATATTGAACTCAAATACCAAGTTTGGTATTTAACCAATTTTTACTTTCTCTACATGTACTATGTACATAGTGTTTAGAGAACGTATTGTATTGCACCTAAAAATTCGATGTTGAGGGGGGTTGTGTGTGTGCGTGTGTGCATGCGTGCATGCGTGTGCGTGTAGCAACATAGCTCAAAAACTAAACAACCATTAAATACCAAACTTGATATTTAAGTTGGTATCTTCCAAGGATGCGACAATCTTCCCCCGACCCTCAACTACCCTTTGTATGGAAGAATTTATGAAAATTTTGATTTTCTCAAAAATGACTAACGATTTTGATTAAAATACTGTATATTAAAGTTATTTACATCACCAATAAAATGTATAACTTGAGTTTTTTGAGAATATCCTCTGAAGAGCAATTTATTCTGGATGATTTTTGCAGAATTTTGCATAACCATTAAACCGTAATGTCTATCCAAAAAATGTAGATCTTGTTAAAAGACACAATTTATGTCATATGCATTTTTGTTGTAGAATTGACAGTTTCCAAGATATTGTTTGTTGTTGGTTTCAATTTTAAAATACTCATGTTTTTCTCAAACAGGAAGTGTTTGTTTTTTGTTTGTTCTACTCCTGGCCGAGCATAGAAGTGATTTGCAATGACAATTGCATAACAAAGCTTTTAAAAGATTTTACTATCACTTCAGCATAGCGCATTGCTTTAGCTCCCTTCTACTTATAAGGAACTAAGTAATAAGAACATTTTTCTAATGTTTATCTCAATTAGAAAGAAGAATAATCTTTTGTAAGAAGAAAGTTGAACAGCTACAGAAAGTCATGTGAGTACAGCACATAAGATTTTTTGTTTTTGAATTATTCTGTCCATGGAAACACACAGACCTTTTTCTAAAATGGCTTTTGCTTTATTTAGAGGTCCACCAAACACAATTTTCAGTGAAATCTTGGTATAGCATTTTTTGTTACCTTCTCTACTTACTATGCAATCATTGTACATACATGCTAGGGAAAGTAAAAGTCATTTGCAAATTACAATGCATCACTAATAATATTAAATTCCTTGCAAGTATCAATGTTTTAAAAATATTAAACATGAGAACTTACAAAAATCTGATGTGTTCCATTCACATAATGTTCCACAAACAAATTTTTCTTACAAAAGAATATTCTAATGGTAATTGAGATAAACGTTAGCAGAATTCGACTTATTACTTGCTTCCTTACAAGTAGAAGGGAAGTAAAGGAATACATTAGGTTAAAGCAATAGTCAAATGTTTTAAGCTGGTTGCTATGTGAAACAGTTCACGTTCAGTTTGTATTGCATGGTCCTGTTTGAGAAAAGTTAAGCAGTTTAAAATTAAAACTAATAACAATTAATATCTCAAAATTGATTAACTCTGCAAGAAAAACATATATGACATAAATTAAGTGTTTAACAAGATGTACATTTTTATGTAGTAAATTTTTGTCTATCTTTTATGGTTTAACCACTATGCAACATTCGCAAATCTCAACCAGCACAAACAGCTCTTCAAAGGATATTCACAGAAAATTCCAGAATACATTTTATTTTTCATGTAAATATCTTTAATATACCATATTTTAATCAAAACCGTTAGAGCCATCTTTGAGAAAATCAAAATTTTCGAAAATTTTGTCATGTAAAGGGTAGTTGAGGGTGGGGGATTTTCCTGAAAAGCCTTGTCTCTCATCGTTGGGAGATACTAAACTTAAATACCAAGTTTAGTATTTAACAGACCTTTCCTTTTTGAGCTATGCTGTCCAGGCCAACAGATCAACACATACACACATGGACCTTTTTCTAATAATGCTTTTTGGATTCAGGGGACTTCAAAACATTTATTTCCTGAGAAATCTCTACATCAAATTTTTGGGTGGAATACAATAGCTTCTCTAACTTTATGTACATATGGGGTAAAGAAATAAAAATCATATACCTAAGGCTGCGGGTTCAAACCCGGCGGAAGACGATGGATTTTTTCGGGCGTAAAAATCCTTAGCATGGCTTCCTTCGGAAGGGAGTAAAGCCGTTGGTCCCGTGTCGTAGATTTACGGCACGTAAAAAAAAGAATCTCAAACCTGATAGAGAGGCCTCTGAGCAAAATTAAGCGGTCTTTTCACACCCAGTATAGAATGGGACGCTGAGAACCACAGCAGTAAAGAGCGTCCATAAATAAAACTAGATTTCATTTCTGATATGTTCCGTTCACATAACTTTCTCTAGCTGCTCCAAATGCAAACTACTCCTACAAAAGATTATTCTTTTATTTACAACATGCTAATCAAGATAAATATTACTATAATTGGTCTTATTACTTGCTTCCTTCCAAGTAGAAGAGAAATAAGGTGATACATTAGGCTAAAGTGGTAGACAAATCCTTTAAAAGCTCATTGCTATGTGAAACAATTGACGTTCGTTTTGCTTTGTATGGGCCTGTTTGAGAAAAGTATACTATTTTAAAGCTGAAAACAATAAGTAATATCCCAGAAACGGCAAGTTCTACAAAAAAGTGTATATGACATAAATTGTGTGTTTTAACTAGATCTACATCTTTTGTATGTAAGGTTTTGTCTTTCTCTTATGGTTTACAAGTTATGCAAAATTGATCCAGAATAAAGAGGTCTTCAGAGGCTATTCCCATTAAACTTAAGATATACATATTATTTGTGATATAAACATCTTTAATACATAATAATTTAATCAAAATCGTTAGAGCCAATTTTGAGAAAACCAAAATTTTCGAAAAATGTTCCATGTAAAGAATAGTTGGGGGTGGGTTTTTTTGAAAATCTTTGTGTCATATCCTTGGAAGATCTTAACTTGATTACCAAATTTGATATTTAACAGCATTTTCGTTACTGAGCTATGCTGTCAAAAGACACACACATGGACCTTTTTCTAAAAATGCTCTTTTCGTACTCAGGGGACCTCAAAACATAGATTTCCGGTGAAGTCTAAAAATAGAATTTTTGGGTGGAGTGCAATACCTCTATTACATTGCACATACGGGCTAGAGAGAATAAAAATGAGTGAAGAGGACTTCTGTAGCTGTTCCCAAGAAATTCATGATACACATTTATTTGTGATGTAAATATCTTTGAAATATCATATTTTAATGAAAATCATTAGAGCCATTTTTGAGAAAATCAACATTTTCGAAAACTTTTCCATTTAAAGGGTAGTTTGAAGTGATGGGATTTTTCTGAAAATCTTCGTGTCGCATCCTTGGAAAATGCTAAAACCTAAATAGCAAGTTTAATATTTAACAGACTTCTTGCTTTTGAGTTATGCTGTCCAGACACACACTGACCTTTTTCTATTTCTTTTAATTCAGGGGCCTCAAAATATGTGTTTCTGGTGAAATCTTGTATTCGAAATTTTGGGTGGAATATAATACCTTCTCTATCTACTATGTACATAGTAAAAATTAAGACACAATTGCCAAAAATTACTTCCACATTGGAGGAACTTATGGACAACATACAATCTGAAATGCGAAACGCCTAACTAAACCGTGACAATCTAAATGGGAGAGAATATAAAAATGCTTGTTTAGTGTCGTCCTCCATGGTCTGGGGGTAACATGCTAGCCTCTGGTTCCCAAGATCGTGGCTTGAAACCTGGCTGAGGGCGATGGGTTTTTTTCGGGCGTAAAATCCTTAGCATAGTTTCCTTCGGAAGGAAAATAAAGCCGGTGGTCTCGTGTCGATTTACAGGACGTAAAAGAACCTCGAGCCTGATAAAGAGGCCTCTGAACAAAAACGACATTTCACCCACAATATAGGGGGACGCTGAGAACAGCAGCAGTTAAAGAGCGTCCATAAATAAAACTCCATTTATTTTTACTTTTTCTAGCACGTGTGTACAATGTACACAGTAGGTAGAAAAGGTGTTGTATTTTACACAAAAATTTTCCCGTGATTTCACCGTTCACATGTTTTAGGTCCTCTGAATAAAAAAAAAAGCATTTTTAGATAAAGGTCCGAGCGCGCGCGCGTCTGTGAACAACATAACTCAAAAACGAAAATTCGATTAAATACCAAACTTGGTATTTAAATTCAGTGTGTTCCAAGGATCCGATACGAACATTTTCAGGAAAATCCCCCACCCAACTACCCTTTACAATGAATATTTTTTAAAAAAAAATTGATTTTCTCAAAATGGCTCTAACGATTTTGATTAAATTTTTTAAAGATATTTTATGACAAACGAAATGTATATCCTGAATCTTCTAAGAATGCCTCTGAAGACGTCTTTATTCTGGATGACTTTTGTTTAACTTTTGTATAACTGGTAAACTGTAAGAGATAAAACAAAATCCTACTACATAAAAAATGTATATCTCGTTAAAACACACAATTCATGTCATATACTTCCATTTCTGAAGTTTCTCTTTGTCTTTTGTTTGACTCCTGGCAAACAAAAGAGAACCGAATTTCAATTGTTTCACACATCGACCGGCTTGACTATCACTTTAGCCTAGTACTTTTCTTTATTTCTGTTCTACTTACAAAGAAGCAAATAAAAAGTATCAATTCTACTGATGTTTAACTCGATTAGCACGATGATGTAGGTAAAAGAATCATCTTTTGTAAGAGTAGTTTGCGGAACAGCTACAGAAAGACATGTAGATGGAATACATTAGATTTTGTTTGTCCTAACTTTCGATGTAGATATACCTACATTAATGAAATTAGGCGTTCCGGATTTTGCGAGTTAATCACCGCAGATATGAAGGGCGTAAACACGATTGCAAATAAGCAAAGATGTAGGAGATTTTTGTTTCATCAACATCACGAAATGACTGAGGTGGTCAAATTACCAGGGTGCAAAATGGATTTCCATTCGCTATTTCTACTACCCTTGTGTACTCTAAAACTGCGTCTGAAATTTAAAATATCTGACGTATTCAATTCACATGAATTTCTCTACATCTTTGTAACAAATTAATGTTAATAAGCTTATTCTTCTATCTCTTCATGCTAATCGAGATAAAACATTAGCAGAAACTGACGTATTACTTAGTTCCTTGTAAGTAGAAGGGAAATAAGTGAATACACTAGGCTAAACCGACAGTCAAATGTTTTAAAATGTGGTTGCTATGGGATTGAAAACAGTTTCTTAGCATGGCCAAAAGTTGACAAGTTCCTGCCTGAGAATGTTTAAGTATTTTAAAACTGAAACGAATAACAAGGAATACCTCGAAAACGGACAACTCCACGAAAAAAAAAAAAAAAAAAAAAGTATATGACATAAACTATGTGTTTTAAGAGATCTGTGCAGCAAGTTTGTCTATCTCTTACGGTTCACTAGTTATGCAAAATTCAGTAAAATTCACCCAGAATAAACAGGTCTTCAGAGGCTATTCCCAGCAATAACAAGATATACATTTTATTTGTGATGGAAAAGGCTTTAATATGTGGTATTTTAATCAAAATCGTTAAGAGCCATTTTTGAGAAAAACACTTTTGAACATTTTTCCATGTAAAGAGTAGTTTGGGGTGGGAGGATTTTCTTGAAAATCTTCGTGTCGCATCCTTGGAAGATACCAAACTTAAATTCCAAGTTTGGTATTTAACGGTCTTTTTTTTTTTTTTTTTTGAGCTATGCTGTCCACAGCCACACACAGGGACATTTTTTCATTTTTTTGATTCAGGGGTTCCCAAAACATATTTCAGGTTCAAATTCTGGCTATGGCATTGACGTTTTCATTCTAACTATACGTTTGCCATAAATCAAATTTTCACCTGAATGATTGTGTTATATTTGCTGTAAGACAGAGAGTAGGTAAACAAATCTCAGAATTTTTGGGTGCAATACACTATGTACATAGAACGTGCAGAGAAAGTAATAACAATGATACGCGGAAGGTCATCCTACTTTTCGTATCTTTTTCGTTGATTTTGAATGTCAGGTTTCTTGACCACTTGGAAGCCAGAGGTCTATAAGAATCAATTTGAGCAATAAGTACATTTCATAGATGTCTGGTGTTCTACTAGATCAATGCTTAGAGCTGGGGCAAAGAGCCTAAAAGAGAAAGATGGAACAGCAGCAGACACCGTGCGTCAAGAAAATCAATACCTGTTTTGGAATGTAGTCTATTAGCTTCAGTTTGCAAACAGAAGCAGCTGATAGCAGACGATGGAGGCGCTCTCCACTTCTGAAAGGCAGCATGGAACAAAGGGAAACGACTGAAATAAGCCATACAATACACCCCAGTTCTCTCTACAGGTGAATGACGCTGTCGAGTTAAACGAAGAGACAGGATTATATGAGAGGCTGGCTAAGGCGGAATCGTGGGTTGGTGCAGTTTTTCCTGTTCCTTGTTGTCGGGTTAATCTACTGCTTGCTGCTGGGAAGTTACGCTCTGGCACGCCAGCGACTCCCTAAACCACTCAATGCCACCATCAGGCCACAGTCCTTTGCTCACGTTAAAGTAGGTGTATTTTTCTAATAAATATTGCTCATGTTCATTTACTTCCAATTCCATTTCATAAAAAATCTGATGTGTTCCATTCACATACTTTATCTACATACCTGTTACAAATTCTTTTTTTTAATAAGCTTATTCTTCTATTTCATGTAATCGAGCTAAACATTAGCAGAAACGGTCTTATTACTTAGTTCCTTATAAGGGAATACACTAGGCTAAACCGACAGTCAAATGTTTTAAAATGGGGCTGCTATGGGATTGAAATCCGTTTCTTTATGTGTCCAGGTGTTGACAAGTTCCCGAAGTATGAGTATTTTAAAACTGAAACCAATAACAAGGAATATCTCGAAAACGGCCAACTTCACAAAAAAAATTTATGTAACATAAATTGTGTATTTTAACGAGCTCTACATTTTTTGTTAAATAAGTTTTTTGTCTACCTCTAACGGTTTACCAGTTATGCAAAATACAGAAAAAAGGTCTTCAGAGACTATTCTCAGAAAATTCAAGATATACATTTTATTTGTTATATAAATACATTTAATATACAGCATTTCAATCAAAATCATTGGTCATTTTTGAGAAAATCAAAATTTTCGAAAAGTTTTCCTTGTAAAGGGTAGTTTGGAGTGGGTGGATTTTCTAGAAAAATCTTCCTGTCGCATCCTTGGAAGATAATAAAATTAAATACCAAGTTTGGTATTAAACGGTCTTTTAGTTTTTGAGCTATGCTGTTCACACACACACAAAAATGCTCTTTTTTGGATTCAGGGAGTCTCAGAACATATATTTCTGGTGAAATCTTGGTATCAAATTTTTGGGTGCAATACAATACTTTCTCTGTACACTATGTACATAGTACATGCAGAGAAAGTAAAAATCTGATGTGATACATTCACATGACTTTCTCTGCCTATTCAACAAACTATTCTTACAAAATCTTATTCTTCCATTGCAACAGACAGCGACTTGTGGGGGGGGGGGGATGGCATGTTATTTATAGGCACTCTTTAACTGCTGTGGTTCTCAACGTCCCATTCTATACTGGGCGTGAAAGACCGCTTAATTTTACTCAGAGGCCTCTCTATCAGGCTTGAGGTTCTTTTACAATCTATGACACGGGACCAACGGCTTTACTACCCTCCCGAAGGAAGCCATGCTAATCCATCGTCCTCCGCCGTGACCTTGGGTACATGAAGTCAGCATGGTAACCATTACACCACGGAGGGCGATTTGGGGGGGGGGGCAGGATTAAATCATAAAATATTAAGAGACACTGGGAGTGAAACATTTTTGTATAGATGTTTCTGTAAAGGTTACTGTGATTGCACTACTGTTTATGAATACTAATTTAATTCAAAATGGATAAATACTTTGCCAGATATAAATTATTTAATGCATTTTATTATGTAATTTTATTGCATAATCAACATATTCCACAAGCCTCAACATTTGAGAAAACTGGTTGGCATTTTCTGAATTGATGCTTTGAAACACATACAAAAACTTTAAGTAATAATACTTCAATAACCTTGATTACTGAACTATCAGTTTTTAAAAAGTTAAGACATTTTAATCTCTAAATTTAATAATTTTGGCTTAAAAAATATTCTTTTAAAAAATTACTATTGGTGTTAGAATAATTTCATTCTTTGCAATATTTCAATAGATTTTCTGCACATTCTAGGACATTTTAGTTGTATTTAAGCAAAACTGAGACGTGTGGAGCATTTTGAAGGTGTGGTAGGTAGTTTTCAGAAAAACACTGTTTTATAAAATAGAATCCTAGGAAACAGATGTATTGTACGATATGTAACTGGCTATTGAGCCTGAAACAGGGGGACGACAATTAAATGTTGATTCTCTACAGATGTCCAAAGGCTCCAACAATTATTTGCTATAAAAAAGCAATGTTCTATTTTTTGAATGGTCGTAGTCAACATTTCACTCCCAGTATCCATTAATAAAATATTTAGGGCTTAGTCAGTAGAATACCTGCCTTCTATATGGGGGTCTCGGATTCAATTCTTGGTTGGGGGTGGGAATTTTTCTTTAGCCCAAATTATTTCCTATCCTCACAGTCTGAAGTGTGAATGTGTGTGTGCTCTAAAGACTAAAAGTCTGATGTGTTCCATTTGCATGACTTTCTCTACATCTCTGTCACAAATTATTCTTAAAAAGGTTAGTCTTCTACTTACTTCACGCTAATCGAGAAAAAATTAACAGAAATGGTCTTATTACTTGCTTCCATGCAAGTAAAAGGGAAATAACGGAATACATTAGGTTAAAGTGATAGTCGAAAACTGCTTGTTATGTGATTGAAGTTCCTTTGTTTGTATGGACAGGGGTTGACAAATTTCTGTATGGGATAAGTATTAGTATTTTAAAGCTGAAACCAATAACAAGGAATATCTAAAAAAACGATCAACTCTGGGGAAAAAATGCATATAACATAAATTATGTGTTTCAACGAGCTCTACATTTTCTATTAAGTAAGTTGTTTCTATCTCTTACGGTTTACCAGTTATGCAAAATTTTGCAAAATTCATCCAGAATAAAGACGTCTTTAGAGGCTATTCCCAGAATATTCAATATATACATTTTATCTGCCTCATAAATATCTTTAATATACAGTATTTTAATCAAATTTTTGAGAAAATAAAAATTTTTGAAAATTATCCAGTTCACAAACACACATACAGACCTTTTTCTAAAAATACCTTTTTTGGATACAGGGGACCCTAAAACATATATTTCTGGTGAAGTCTCGGTATCAAATTTTTTGGTGAAGTGCAATACCTTCTCTATACACTATGTACATAGTAGAATAGAGAAAGTAAAAATGGCTAACAATTTTTATTAATGTGCTGTATATTAAAGATATTTAAATCACAAATAAAGTGTATATCCTTTATTTCTTGGGAATAGCCCCAGAAGTCCTCTTCATTCTGAATGAATTATGCATAACTGGTAAACCATAAGAAATAAACAAAAACGGTAGATCTCTTTAAACACACAATTTATATTATATTCAGTTAATCATTTCTGAATATTCCCTTTTACTGATTCAATTTTAAAAAGTGAGTGTGTGTGTGTGTGTGCGCGTGCGTGTGTCTGTGTGTGTGAACACGATAACTCAAAAACAAAAAGTCAGTAAAATAACAAACTTAGTATTAAAGTTTAGTATCTTCCAGGGATGTGACACAAAGATTTTGAGAAAAATCCCCCCATCCCAAACTACCCTTTACATGGAGCTTTTTTCGAAAATGTTGATTTTCTAAAAAATGGCTCTAATGATTTTGATTTAAATATCGTATATTAAAGATATTTACCTGACAAATAAAATGTATATCTTGAATTTCCTGGGAATAGCCTCTGAAGACTACTTTATTCTGGGTGAATTTAAGGAATTTTGCATAACTGCTAAACCATAATAGATGGACAAAAACTTACCACACAAAAAATGTAGAGTATATTAAAACACATAATTTAGGTTATATAGATTTTTTTCGTGCAGTTGATCGTTTTTTTAGATGTTCCTTGTTTTTGGTTTCAGCTTTGAAAAACTTATACTTTTCTCATACAGGAATTTGTCAACTCCTGTCCATACAAACAAAGGAACTTCAGTCACATAGCAATCAGCTTTTGACTATCACTTTAACCAATGGTACTTACTCCCTTATTTCGCTTCTACTTGCAAGGAAGCAAGTAATAAGACTATTTCTGCTAATTTTTTCTGATTAGCATGAAGTAAATAGAAGCATAAGCTTTTTAACAATAATTTGTTGCAGAGATGTAGAGAAAGTCATGTGAATGGAACACATCAGATTTTTTATAAAATAATGTACGTGGGGTGAGGGGATTTTTCCTGAAAATTTTCGTGTTGCATTCTTGGAAGAAAGAGGGCGAGACTATATACTGCTTCAGGGTTTTCTACCCCAATTTTTACTTTCTCAAATATGTAAGTAAGAGGATGTATTGCATTCCATAAAAAAAGAAAATGCATTTTTAGAAAAGTTTGCGTGTGCGCACATGTGTGTGTGTGGAGCAAACTCAAAGTTGTGAGGTCAGTTAAGTACCAAACTTTGTATTTAAGTTCTGCAGCTTCAAAAAATGCCAAGATTTTCAACAACTGTGCTTTACAGAGAAACATTTTTAGAAATATTTGATTTTCTCAAGAATAGCTCTAAGGATTTTGATTCAAACACAGCATATTAAGGATATTTACATGACATAGAAAATTAATATCTTGAATATTTGAAATACCTGCCATATAAAGGGTAGTTTGGGGTGGGGGAATTTTCCTGAAAATATTTATGCTTTATCCTTGGAAGATAATGAACTGAAAATACAAAGTTTGGTATTTAACCAACTTTTTGGTTTTAGTTATGCATGCAGGCACATGTGCACCTTTTGCAAATAAAGCTGTTTTTGGATTCAGGGACTTCAAAACATTATTTTTATTAAAATGTGGACACATAATTTTTGGGTGGAATACATTACCTTCTCTACCTATAATGAATGTACATAGTATGTGGTAGAAAAAGGAAAAAAAAACGTGACTCGCTATAGCCTACTGCAATCTTCTTATATCTAAACAAAATGTAAAATGCATAATGAAAGTTTATCCGAGTAACAGAACCAGACTGAAGGATGATTTGTAACAGTATTTGCAAAAGAGTTGGTATAGAAAGTCATGTGAATGCAACCCATTAGATATTTTTAAATACAGTATACTCTCGATTATCCGGGGTAATGTGGGGCAGAAGAAGCACGAATATTTGGGAAACCCGTAATTTAGTGCTTTTAATGTACAACATACATGTGTAAATAGGAAATTACGTTTAAAAGCGTTTTTCAACATGTATTCTTTGTTCAAAGTTTTATTCTACTTCTGTGCATAGGTATTGTTTTTCTTTAGGAAACAGCAATTAAGGACCTGCCGCATGACAATAAGTGTCATTTCCAATTCTTAAATGATCACCAAATGACAACAGAGTACTGTTTCCACTGTTATTGGCCTGCCTGTTTTGTGTAAATTGAAAACAAATTCAGTTCTTCTGATGATACTCAGCGGTAGGTGTCACGAAGCAAGTTAAAAGAAATTTGTAAAAGAGATAGAGGAGAAATGAAAACAATGTGTGTTGACATTAAAATAAAATAATTTTTTTAGGTGGGGGGATGAATGGATAATACGCACACTAATAATCGGGAGTATACTGTATATGTACAACATAAGACAAGATTCTGCACCTTTATTATAAGGCTCTAAATTAATTTGTATTAGTATGTGAAGGAGTTAAAATGTGTTTTTCAGAGAATCCAGACACAAAATTCTGGCCCCATGGCGGTGACACAAGTGGAGGCCCAGGACGAGGATGAGGAAGAGAAGGAAGCAGAGGGTCTTGAAGAAGTAGAGGCAGAGCTGGAACAGCGACGCTTACGAGTCTGGCAAGTGTGCACTGCTCATAATTTACAGGGAAAGGGTCAACCTAACTCATGGGAATTCTTTATTGATTCCACACATGGTCTCGTGTGGTGCAATGTGTTCAAGGCTGCCAGCTCTAACTGGCTGTATAACTTCAATCTTCTAGGTGAGTACATGTAATGTAACTATAGGTTTTTAACCCTTTATAGTCGCACAGGATTTCAAATTATTCCGTTTCAACATCCTTTCAAAAACTGGGGTTTTAAGTGCTTAAAATGTCTTGGGCATCTTATTATTGCTTTAAAAAGCTTTTAACCTGATTACTAAGACTTTAAAAAATCAGCAGCCAGAATGATACATGACAAATCAAATATAGGGCTTTCATTCCAATACATGACCATTTGTGTCAGCAGTACACCTGTATCTTTGGTTCATGCTTGTCAAGTGTGGTCACTACCAAAGTTTGCTTCTCAGAGCCAAGGCAAGCTATGCTTGTTCAACCATGACTATCTCTCCTTGTGCATTAACTCAGTCATAGGTAGGAGTTATGCATGCTTTTTCAAGACTAGGTAATTAAGCTCATGAACTGCCATGCACATTTTGGGTGCCTAACACACTTTTTTGTTCCTCTGTATGGAAAATAAAAACAAATTATTATATAAAATAAGAACTATAGCTTTCCTGGCGACGTGTTAATTCAAAATCTTCTCGGGCTTCTAGCCAGGTAATAACTTGGCTTGACACCAACGTTTCGAAGAAGTGCATCTTCCTCGTCTTCAGGGTGAACTGAGCTTCACCCTGAAGACGAGGAAGATGCACTTCTTCGAAACGTTGGTGTCAAGCCAAGTTATTACCTGGCTAGAAGCCCGAGAAGATTTTGAATTAAATTATTATATCTATAAGCTATATAGTTCACCACTGGCTTTGGCTTTACCAAAGATGTATTATATATAAATACTAGCTGAAATATCCAGCCTTGTCACGTTTTGATGGTTTACTCTTACTATATTTAGCCTTGTCCAACAGTTGTGTATTTCTTTGGATACATTTATAAATTATTAAACATCAAATTCAAATACTCAATTAAAACTCAGGAAACTACAAAGAAAGAAAAGTAACTGAGAAAATAATATGCAAAGGCACAGCTGAACAACCACAAATATCATGATGGTTTTTTGCGAATGCAGCTCTGACTTGTGTTGCCATGTTTAGGGTGAGTCAATATTTACATAGAAAATCTCAGTTGGGAAGAAGCAATACTAGTTAAGGTAACCTCAATATATCTTGTTTATTCTCAGTAACATACATGAAACTACTAAGATAATACAAGAAAGAAGGCAACAAAACGAACATACGAGAAAATGAGTAGTACTTCATGCTAATGCTGTTATCCTTGCCCACTTATCATTTTTATATATTATTTGGTTTGTTTTTCTTCTTACAAAACATCAAAAATTTTCCACAGAGAAAGAAACCTACTGGTTACAAAAATTGAGAAACTACAAATTATGATAGGTGAGTGTCTGAACATTGGAGTATGATCACAGAATACTTGGCTATTAACAATGACTTATTCATTACTCTGTGTTAGTAATGCTCGAGTGCCATAGAAATTTTGTAATCAATGTAATTAGACTGAATCCTTTTGTGTTATTTTATATCAATAAACAATCATATGAAGATAAATAAAATGATCATGAAGAAGAAATATTTTGTCTGGCTTGATGTTGCTGTTATTACACTCTAATATAGTGCAATTTGAAATTTGTTAATTTTTCAACCATTCTATTATATTGCCTTTGCATTAGTGCAAGCATAATAGCTGTTCGTAGTTATCCGACTGTTTTATTATTCCATGGGCAATGTCATATAGTAGATTAACAAATAATATATGAACTCACTGTTACTTTGTGGGGCTATGAAAGCCTAAGTAGGTCATTATTTTTTGCTTATATTGGCAAAGTTAAAGCTATTACGATAATCATTGAGAAAGCTATAGATGGTCTTGCAAGCTTTTGTAGGCATGAAATGAAATAATTTATCCTGTGAAACAGGACAGAATTTCAAATTCTAGTCTAGACAGTAATATTTGCCTTGTGTCAAAGGTTATCTGTGCCAAGTTTGATCGAAATCAGTGCACTGGTGTAGAAACATACACACAAACAAACATACATACTACCTGTCCCACCTCATGTTACCAGTGGCAAACGCTTGCACTAACTGTTATGTCATACCTTGGACAGGCGCTTCGGAAAATCAGTGTGCATTAAACTAATGTTCCAATACAGTCATGTGTTAAACGAATGTGTTCATCCATCGTGTAAGAAGCCCCATTATAGTAGTGCTGATATTGCAGTAGGTGTGTTATAATAAATCCAATAAATATCGCCTATTATAATGAGTTAAATGAAAAGTCTACATAAATGCCCCCTATTTATAGCATTACATGACAGACTATACCATGCTCTCGATCCTCGCAACTACCCATGACCTCTCAGTAGTCTATTTGTTACACAACAGCAACACTAGTAACACCACCGTCAGTGGTAGCCTGAACTGGAACGGGCTCTACATACACTGACTTGTATAAATTAAGATATGCATACATTAATGAAAATGTTTATGAAAATTTACAGCTACTAATGAACCTTGCAATAATGAAGGTGCAAGTTATCAAGTTGTTATAACATGTAGATAAACATCTTAAAGTTAATTTTAAAATGATCCTCCTTTCTTAATATTATATCAAAAGAAAGTAACTGGAGTTGAGACACTACCTACAAATGGGAACAACTACAAAATAATAATACTTATTAACATGTTATGAATTAATAAAAAAGTTGTTGGTTTGGTCTGGGTTAAACTGATCCATCATTCTTTTATACCAATAAATTCCTGACATTTGCTACATTTTGTAAACAAGGGTTTACTTAACTCGAATTAACTACATGCTTGGAACATAAGCAAATCAAGCAAGGCTATTTATCCAAGTCAGCAAATATCCCTTCGAACATGACCCTGTAAACGAATTTGACTGTACTTGGCATTCTAGATTACATGCTCTACTCCTATATTTTCATGATTGCATATGCAGCAAGACTAACGTTACCCCTTCTTGATTTCCTGTCTCAAGTTGGAACATTGCATGCCATGACCAAATTATAGAGAATTGCTGCACTGTGCTGTAGCTAGTCATTTCCCTCCTCTCAGTGTGCCAGCTAATCAGTTGATGTGAAGCTTGTGCTCTACGGATACTGATAAATTGAAAGTGTGCTGGTGCTGTTATAACATCAAAAAGTCTGTATACTTCAGCACAGAGATTCTTCATGTACAGTTTCTATGCGATTACAAATTCTTTTTTTTTTTATTGAGTCATATCTGGGGCTTTGACTTGTGAAACAACTCATATTGACTCTAGATTATTGACATTAGGTTAAACATTTTATATCATTAAACACACACGCATTCACTCTCACATTCATACTTCCAGACTCTGCGGGGGATAAGGAATAATTCCAGTTAAAGAAAAATTCCCCACCCAGTCGGGAATCGAACCTGGGACCTCCAGGTGAGAAGTAGCTCACTGACCACTCGACCATGGGACAAACTCTTGTAGAGAAGTGAGATGGCAATTTATGTACAGAATCCCTGCTGTTTAGAAGACAAACAGTTTGTAATCTTGTGAATGCATTTAGGGAAACAGGATGTATTCTTGATAAGAAATCAAAATTAAATTGCCATGTACTTCCAGAGGAAAATCTCTATGACACAGGAGAAAATTTAGAATGAAGCCCAAAGAAATCTCTAGGAAAGCTTGTACTAAGCTTTTACAGTTAAAATCTTATACAATACCTAACTATAGTTTAGGAATTGTAGTAATGGCAGTAGAGCTAATTTCTACAATTGGATGATCATCTAATGACCTACATTTAACTTTTTGAACCAACAAAACATGGGTTTAATTACAAGGCCATGAAGAATTAATGAATGTTATCTAAACTTTCTTAAAATGTGTGAGAGATCTCTGATGGCAGACAAACATTTCCAACATCTTCAATGATGAAGGGACATGGTTAATGTAATTATAATTTGTAAGAAGAATTAATGTGCTGAATTTAAAGGATTATGAATATCTGATTCCATCAACAAACAGCATGCTTCTCTGTATTAAGAAAATTCCTGTTAAGCTGGCCAAGTGTTCAAATGAAATCTCTGTATTAGTCTGTCATCATTATCAGGCCTTTGCTTCTCTGTATATTTTTTTTGTTTTTATTGTTTCTTTGTTCCATTTAATTACAATGGTCATATCAGCAGCATTTTACTTTTGGAACATATTGCCTATTGGCAATGGCGTTAACTCACATACAAATTATCAGTGGATTTCCTTCTATTGGATTTTATACTTATGTCAGACACATATTCATACCCTTATACTTCTAGATTTTGGGGAGGAAAGGGAATAATCTTTACTGGATAAAAATATTCCCAGCCCCCATCCCAGAATTGAACTCTTGACCCTTCACACTTATAAAAATAGTGTGCAAACTGAACCCAATATAGGCCTAATCTCTATTTGTAGCTTCTCCAGCAATCTCATTATAATTCACAGAGTTCGCTTTGTTGTGCGGTTTTATACATGCATTTTGTGGAGTGACATCCAAACTTAATTAATACTGGCTGATTCTTGTTTCTTATTGAAATTATTATTAGGTTTGTAGATCTCTCTATTGTCTTATGGTATAGCCTAGCATGGTAGCGAGCTGTGGTATTTAGAATCCTTCTGTCTCATTGAATCGGATATCATTTCCACTCTGTAAGGCATGCTCTGCCACCACTGATTTTTCTAGCTGCCCCAGATGATAGTTATTTCTGGGTTCTTTTAATCTCGTATTGATGCTGCATTGAAGCGCAGCATCAATACAAGATTATTATATTAATTTATAAGTAGTTGTCCAAAAAAAATATGACTCAATTGGAGAATTTAATGCTGTGTCGGCATGTCACCATGTAGCTCAATGGTTAGAGCAATGGATGAAGACCAGGAGATCCATGGTTCAAATCCCGGCTATGGCATTGAATTTTTCAGTCTGACTTAACCTTTCCAGAATAACACTTATTTTCAACCTATTTAGTGAAAACCTTTGAATATTTATAATATACTACAAAGTAATAATAAGTACTGGGTTTTGCAAGAAGAAAGGGCTGTGTAGGTACTCATATGGAATTAAAAAATGTTAACAACATGTGTTTGTGTTTAATACTTAATTTTGAATGGGAGGATTAGAAACAGGATGTGATAGGAAATGCCAATGGTGCCAACTTCTGGAGTATGGGCACAGTGTGTTTACTGACGAGGATTAAACTAAGGCTGGATCTAGTATAATTTGTAACAAATGGATGCTTACACATTCTAGCAGTAGTTTAAAAACTCATACATATGAATATGAAAACAAAGATAAATGAAGCCTCTTCTTAGGGTGAATATACGAGATGTGATAAAAAAAAATATCGGGAATTTTTTAATTTCGTGGGCTTTATTCATCCGATTTTCAAAACCTTTTGTTTCATCTTGTAGGTACATACGTTCCTGATGTATGTTTGCATTTTCAGCTGTTTTAAATACGCAGTTTATTTTTCATTATTATTTTTTTTTTTGTAGCTTAACGTCCTTTTAACCTGGTTGGTCATATTGGATGATTAATGAAATTGGTGAAATGATGCTCAAATGATCTTGGGGTCAATGGAGCTTAAAGTTACTCAACATTCATCTTCTCAGAATAAGAGAAAACCCTGAAAAAACCTTATCCAGGTAACTCCCCCTAAGTGAGATCCGAACTTGCAGCCTTCTGAATGTGAGACATGCTATCACCAGACTACCCAGGCAGGGTCGTAGTTTATTGTTGCCAGTTAAAAGGGCTATACGTGTTTTCGAGTGCTCGGTGAATTTGCATTAACTTTTGCTTGAAAAATAGAGTAAAGTGTTTGAAATGTTGGCTGTGGCTTTTGGCAAATCTACTATGAGTAAGAGAAGGGGTTTCTAGTGGTATCAGCATTTCAAAGAGGGCCGAAAAGACTCTGAAGACAACAATCCCTTGGACAACCTAACACATCAATTATTGCAAAGAAATGGTTCTGCCATATGCTTATGCAGTCAATAAGGAATACTACCTAGAAGTTATATGCTGTTTGCCTAAAGCAATCTGAAGAAAATGACCAGAACTGTTATCTAGCCTCAGTCACCTTATTTGCCGGACATAACCTCCTGTGACTTCTTTCTATTCCCGAGGCTGAAGAGAACATGAAAGGATGTTGTTTAGCCACTATTGGTGAGCTAAAAACAGAATTGCTGAAGTAGCTGAACATTATAACGAAAATGGGTCCGAGTTGCTTCCAAGATTGGAAAAAGTGCTGGCACAAGTGTATTTTATCTGAGGGGTATTATTTTGATGGACACAAAGTTTATATAGATGAATAAATATAGATTGGTTAAGAAAAAAAAAAATTCCCGTTATTTTTTGTTAACATCTCATACTTGCTGCAACAGTGGCATTAAAAAATCCTGTGCATCTAATGGAGGGTTAAGAACTTTAAAGTCTTTCTCTAAGGTACCTATGACTGCAAAAGCTAAAGTGTTGATAAACATAGAAGAAGATTTCTGTTGCAGGAGGCTACAAAGATCAGTTTCTGCGACGATCTAAGAAGCCCCTTCTAGCACTAGCAAGATCGCGTTTTCCTCGCCCATCAGTCACACAGCTTCAACAGGCTCTTCCCGAATCTCTGTCTTTCATTATTGTACGAGAGCCATTTGAGCGCCTCCTTTCTGCATACAGAAACAAAATTGAAGGCTTGCCAGAGCGGTTCTACCGTAAATTAGGGCATGAGATTGTTGAAAAGTATAGAAAACGAAATCCGTTAGCCAATAACACTGTTTCTGGTCCAACATTTGCTGAATTTGTTGACTATGTGTCAGACAGAGCACCACAATTTGATGAGCACTGGGCCCCATATCACTCCTTTTGTACACCTTGCCTTGTGAATTTCACTGTTATTGCAAAACTGGAAACACTGACAAGGGATCAAGAGTATATCATACGCAGAGCGGGCTTAGAGAATATCCTAATGCTTCGCCAACATAGTAGACAAAAGCCTAGAAATGTGTTCAATAAGGCTAGGGATGGTAAAAACACTAATCTGCTGATAAGAAAATACTATGCGCAACTTTCCTTGGACCAGCTTGAAAAACTTTACAGGATATATGGCAATGACTTTGAAATGTTTAATTATAACTTCACAAAATACTACAGCATAGTTAAACATGATATGACAACTTCAGCTGAATGGTAATAATCAATCCCCCCCCAAATTATAAACCTATGGGGACCACAAAAGTAAATGAGTCATGTATTTGTGATTCCCAAACTGCTTTACATTGCAGTCTTGCTAAAATCATTGCTGATGATTTCATTTCTCCCCACTCAATGACTATAAGCTTCCTTTATGCTGCATAACACAACAAACAAATGAAAATTGCTAATAAGATGCTGGAAATAGAAATTATGTAACAAGAGGTATGCTTTGGGTGATTTAGTTTTTCTTGCTTCAAAACAGCCCGTATATATTTCAGCATGCTTATAAAACCACACACAGCATACAAATTTTAAAATAGAAGAAAAATAATTTATTCACTTTTTTTATTGATCCTTAAAAATGACTACCATACATACTTTGCTGTAAATGCTGTGCTTTACTTCTTATAAATTTCATAAGCTTAGCAATAATTATGTGAAAACAGTGAAAGTAAAGGTACACTTTTTTATAGCTCTTTTTTTGCCTACAGAATTAGTAAAATACAGATGTGTATTTTTTTCAAGCAAACTGATAATATATAATTTACATATTATTCTCCCTCACGCCTATTTAATTAATGTTCTGGGGTTAATGTTACTTTCCTAATTTGTTCCATTTCATGCTTGGTTGCTCTCTCTGAATTTATGTTTTGATAGTAGGTATTTGTTTGTTAATGATACTGTATTGCAGGATATCAACGCCTCTGGTGTAAATCTACTGTTATGGGGCTGTACCTTTTGAGTGTACTTAAAAACGATTGGACTGGGTTTTAACCTGTAGCTTTGGGATTAAAAGGTCAGTGCTTAACCAATTGAGCCCCCAGACTGACTTTAAATACTTTTTTATGTGATTTAATGTTGAATATGCATTAATTTTTTAAGAGAATATTCTAGCTTTTTAAAACATAAATTATTATGTAATTTAGGTTATGGGATTTTATGAATTTAGAATTTTTTATTAATTTAAGGATGTTAAAATTTAAATGTCATTTTTTAAAATTTTATTTAATTAATAATAGAATTGAATAATTTATTCCAATTAAGAAGATGTGTCAATCGAATAAAAACTGCTTACAGTTTGAGTGGTGCAAAGCACTGCACTTTGTTATTTATTCACATTCTGATACAAAAACAGAACAGTTGAACCAATCAGAGCGAGAAATGCTGGCGGTACAAAAATTAAACATCAGAAATCTCACCGGTTATGTTAAACAAGAACTAATCCCAAGCAAACAGTGTACAATACAGTTCTGGCACATGACAATATTGCATGAAAGACTTCCTTTATATTAAACTTTCACCTTCTCTTGATTAAATCCTACATCTGTATCAGGAGTTACACATGTACCACACATTCCACTGCATACACTTCCTCTGATGTCACTTATCTTATCTTCAAAGAATTGTGAAGTATTCACTTTTATAGGAAGAGCTGTTAACCCTAACCCACCACCAAAACTTGTGGGAGCAGTGACTCGGAACTCTAGGAACGGCAATCTCATACCTAACAAAGTAAACTCTGGGGGCGATAGATAATATGTAAAAAAATAATCATTTTACACATTAGATTTGGGAGCAACAACAATTAATAATTTTCAAACAATATACGAGGGCTATTTTTTTTTTCAAGTTCTGATCAGTCGTGAAATTAAAATTACAGTGAAAATCAGATGAAGCTTTGAGCAGATGTATTGCACAGTGTCCCTAGTATGACCATTGATCATGTTAGGTTATACATATCAGTTGTAAGCCAGCAATGAGCAAGTAAACATGCCTAGAACAATAGTGTCGCCTGCCAAAGTAATGTGAAAGCTGACCTTGAAATTTTGGGAAGCAACTCAAGGAGCACAGAAATTATGCACTGACAATTTTTTCAAATCATGTGATCCACTCACTGAACGAGATCATCATCAGTAGACAATCGCTTCCTTCCCTGGCTGCCTGCATCACGAACATCTGTACGCACTGCTTCAAAGTTCCTGCACCATTACCGCACTTTGCAGTCACTCATGAATGTTTCACTGTACACACTACTCATTCATCAATGAATTTCAGCTGTGTTGCACCCCTTCGCATGAAGAAACTGAATTACAATAAGCACTTCACATTTGGCGGGTGACACTAGGTATGTTTACTTGCTCACTGCATGCTTACAACTGACATGAACAACATGACGCAATCAACGGTCATACTAGGGACACTGCACAATATGTCTGTGCAAAGATTCATCAGATTTTTACTGAGGTTTTAATTTTGTGACCGATCGGGCCTTGAAAAAAAATTAGCCCTCATATAAGAGCAAGAGAAACCATATGCATCAAATAATCTCTGGCTACTTGGTTAGAAAGAATAGTTACTAAGCTTGATGATTGGGAGTTTGATGGCATAGTTTTTCTAGTACTGAAGATAATGTTCATAGAGTTAAAACATTACCCTAAATCTTTAAAACAGAATACTACTGAAGCATTGAGCTGTGGTTTTCATAATGCAAAACAATAAGAATGCATTTGTGAAAACAGAAGTACAATTTAAGAAAAATTACACCTTCTATCTGACAAATAAACAGATATTGTGGAACTGAATGTACCAAGTCATGATAACCATTGTTGTATAGTCATTTCCTATACAACAGTGAGTGTATGTTTGCTCTGCATGTATGATAATTTAATGCAGAATTCTCAGATAAAAATCTGATGTGTTCCATTCACATGACTTCCTCTACACCTCTGTAACAAATTATAGCTAAAAAGCTTATTCTTCTATTTACTTCATGCTAATCGAGATAAACATTACCAGAAAAAGTCTTATTACTTGCTTTCTTATAAGTAGAAGGTAAATAAAGGAATACACTAAGCTAAAATGGTAGTCAAATCTTTTAAAAGCTAATTGAGATTGAAATCAGTCTTTTGCATGACCAGAACTTGACAAGTCTGCTTATGAGAAAAGTTTTAAGCATTCTAAAACTGATGTCAATTACAGGAATATCTCAGAAATGGAAACGAAAAAAATGCATATGACATAAATTATGTTTTTTATGAGATCTACATTTTATGTGCAGTAAGTTTTTGTCTCTCTTATGGCTTACCAGTTATGCAAAATTCATTCAGAATAAATAGGTCTTCAGAGGCTATTCCAAAAAAAATTGAAGATATATATTTTGTCATGTAAATATCTTTAATATACAGTATTTCAATCAAAATCGGTAGAGACAATTTTGAGAAAATCAACATTTTCAAAAATAGTTCCATGTAAAAGGTAGTTGGGGTGGGGGAATTTTCTTGGAAATCTTGTTGCATCCTTGGAAGATACCAAAAATACCAAGTTTGGCATTTAACAGTATTTTACTTTTTGAGCTATACTGTCCACAGACACACACAAACCTTTTTCATTTATATAAAAAAAACATGGTGATTATCTTATGAACTTTGACATTCCTCCAGAAGTTAACTTACTAGTCAGCCTCATAAAACCTCCAATAGATGTTTTCACCCCAGTGAAGCAAGACCCATAGGAGTACCGGAGTTCCAGCCAATTGAACACCTTGATGATGCCTTCAACTGAAGGTGAAACATGTTGGGAATAAAGTTTAGGTATGTAAAGCCATAGAGTGTCTGGTTGATTCAATCTGTATTATTTTATAAAGCAGAGAGGGCCTTGAATGCTGTGATCTAACTCACTGTTGAAAAATAATTTTGCTATAATTGAAATATACTTTAGTGGCCAAAAACTTTGCTTCATAAATACGATATACACATTAAAATGCTTCTTATTTTTTTTTTTTGCATGCATAATCTTGGCAGTTTATACATAGAGTTATGTTCTGGAATGGTTTAAAGAAAGAAAAGCATCAATGGCAATCCTCAATTAGCTTTCAATGTCCCTAATAAGTATTCTGCTGTATTATTGTAAGGAAGGACAATTAAATTTACCAAACTATAACAATGAAAAGAAATAAAATGGAAGGTATTGAATAATAACAAGTGAATTTTACACAGAACATTGCTACCAGAACAGGTTTTAATCTTTCCTTGAATTTGAGCCAGCTGATGATTGAAGGAAAGGACCTTTGTAACAGGTTCTGGATAAAAAACTAGATGGTGAAGTTATAAAAATCTGTCTCATTGTCACCATAACTTTGCAAAGTGAAGGTCCTGAATGTTGGCAACTGCCATTGTTATAATTATTTTTAGCCCTTCTCTATGAGTGTTCTGCTCCCTTGCCTAGTTTCCCACGCTTGCAGGTGCTTGTATGTAGATAAACAGATGCAACACAAATGGGGCCAGATGCAGACCATGCATTTTATTTCGTGTTTGGACAAGATAAAGCTTATGATAAGCAATGCTAGTATATATGGATTGAGTTTTTTTATAATACCAAATTCATGTCCAACTTGAGTATTAGGAAATTATTCTATATAATCTTTTCAAATACAGCAATAAATGCCTAGAATTTTATGAAAACAGATCTAATTAGAAAACAAATATAAAATAAATATTTTACATATCAAATTTATAAGTATTTTGATCTTGCATATTTTCATAACAGCTGTTTTGGTAGGTCATTTACCAAAGAAAAAAACTTCAGGTTTGCAGTTTTCTGCATTGCAGTAGCAAAAGTAGATTTGAAAAATGAAACAAGAAATTATATTACTTTGCTTTTTATGCAGCAGCAGCAACAACAATGAAATATGGAAAGGATAGGTATAAATATGACATGTGAACTTATTATTTATGAAGCTGTACAGAGCCCAAAGTAACAATGTGATTCAGTACGTAGTACCAGTTAGATTAGAGAACTGCACTTGTATATATTGACTATAACCCTGTATGCCTCTGTAAAACTTCTTTGTATATGTGATATACAACTAAATTGCCCACACAACTTGAATTCCTTTTTATCTCTATTTAAGAAATGCTTTTTATGCATTAACCAAATCAAGTGCCAATGTTTAATCATGCCAGGTTATGAATTAATTGTGAAAGTAGCAGAAAATCCAAGAGTAAAGAGGTGTGAAAATTATTAGACTTAAAGCTAAGTTTGGAATATTTACTGTCCATATTATGTCTCTGGAAGCTTTGGTAAGATATATGTATAGGTAGAATATTGCACTGATTAAAATTAGATGATTTCTTACAATAAAACTAATCAGTTCTTTTTATTGAACAGTAAAGTCTTGATTATCTGACCTAAAGGGACGGGAAGATGTCATATAGGGAAAATGTCAGATAATGCAAAAAACTAGGAAATATAGGCCTACATAGCAATAAAACATATGTTTTAGTAACATATTTCTAATGCTGCATCCTTTGCATCTAGGCGCCAAGTAATGTTGCTAAATCATACCAACTTTAGGAAAGAAGAAATTGGAAAGGTAGAAATGTCAAAGGGCGGTGCTGTGGCTGGTTGGTTAGACTGCTTGCCTACCATCTAGGCAGTCCAGGTTCGATCCCAAGCGCCTGCATGTGGGATTTGTGGGGGACAAAGCAACATCTGGGCAGGTCCTCCAGTTTCCCCCACCACTCATTCCACCAATAGCTCTATCATCACCTTTCCTATCAGCCATTTCACTTGCATTTCATATTATCCACTTCCTCATGCTCATGTCTGACTACTGGTCAACCACTCGTTCCAGGTTCTCCATTTAGTGGTTCTGTGCCATTGGCTCCCTGACAGGATTCTGATCCCTAGGGGGTTGTCAATCCTAAGCATGGGAAGGGTAAGCAGACTACGAAACGAAAAAGAAATATCATAGTCAGAGTTTGAACCACAGATATCCTGGTTTCTGTCCAGTTGTTCTAATCAATGAGCTCCCATGACAACATATCGGCATGGCACTAAATTCTCCAACTAACCTGCATTTTTGTAAGTCACCATTGAGGTAAGAAATCTCAAAATAATTTGAGATCTCCTTGTACTTTACCAGAAGAATTGTGAGTTAGAGAATTATGTGTCTTGTCAGCATGTTGCCATGGTAACTCACAGGTTAGAGCAACTGAATGAAAACCAGAAGATCTGTAGCATTGAATTTTTCAATCTGCCTCTCCTTTCTAACTTCTGTCCTACACATGATAGTGTGGAAAAGAAACAATTAATTCACAAGGGAGAAATTGCTATGATCATGGTTAGGTTGGTAAATGGTGAACTTGTCTAGCGTTGTTAAGGGAACAGAAATGACATATATCCAGTAGTGTAAATGGAAGTCAATTTGACCAATTGTATGTGGAAATGGGAAATCACATGATTAACAAGGTAATGGAAATGGAGCTTAGTATATTGTTAAACAATTATGGATTGAATAATTCCTTTTTTACTCAATTGACTTTAGATATTAATTACATTCATCCGCATTTAAAATCATGTTCTAATTCCCAGAAGTTGGCAACATTTTATTTCAGTAATATCGGATTGTGAAAACATACCATTGTCAATCACACTGCCAATGCAATTCTATGGTAGAAGTTTCCATTATTCTTAAACAAATATATTACAAAACATTCAGATTTGAAGGTTAATTTAATATTGCGGAATCGCATTAGGTTATGCTTGAATAATTATTTTGGGCTAAATGGCACATTGGCACCTGTAACTCTATGATAAAACTTTGTATATGTTAAATAAACTCATATTATGGAATATAACTATATTTTAAGGTTAATTTAATATTGCAGAGTTGCAAGAGGCTATGATTTAATAATTATTTCAGGCAAATAAATTTCATTTATTCTTTAATGGGTCATGGTGAGCTATCCATATGCATATAATTCGTTGACTTCCTGCCTTATTCACCCATTATGGAAGCTATGCAAATCTAATACTAACTTCATACCTCATAAATCACATCAGCTTGAAATTCCGCTAGATTTGTTTTCATGGGTTGCCTGCCTAACATTACGCAACTCTGGATGCAAAGGATGAACATTACCATATATTTTATTTGCTGAATAGAAAGGGTGCAATAGAATGTTAATGAATAATGAAAAGACAATGTACATATATATATATATATATATATATATATATATATATATATATATATATATATATACATACATTTGCAAAGTCCTCTTCATTGAGTTCCTTTTGAAAATTAATTGCTCTTTCTTGTAGAATAGGAATTGATATTGCCATGCCTTTGTCGTGTTTTTATGTGGGGGGGAATGTCCTCCATGGTGTAGTGGTTACCATGCTAGCCTCATATACCCAAAATTGCGGTGGAGGACAAAGGATTTTTTCAGTGCCATAGTGCTCTGGATGAGGTTGCATTTCTAATATAACCAGCTTTTCTAGGCATGGATGACATTTATATATTGCTCTGCTCTTTGTTGAGAATCTAAATATTAACACAATACACCTTAGAGTGTTATCGTTTTGGTGTCAAGATAGAAGTGACATATAAATATGATTTATATTGTTGGTTGTTTTTTTCATATAAGCTGTGTGTAGGACTCAGATTTGAAAGCTAAAATCAGCCTGAAAAATTCAATGTCATAGCTGAGATATATTATGCATAGTTACAAAACTTACTACAAGTACGAACAACTGCCGTTTCAGGGACCTTATTCAAGTCACTTCATCAGGAGACATTACATTAAATATCCTCTTATTTCATCAGCGATGGCATTGATAACATTTGTTGCACAGGATATCATGGATAAAAAATTTGATGTGTTCCATTTACATGACTTTCTCTACGTTGATGTGACAAAATAATGTTAAAAAGCATATTTTTCTGTCTACTTTATGAGAATCGAGATAAACATTAGCAGAAATGGTCTTAATTATTTGCTTCCTTGGAAGTAGAAGTAAAATAAGGGAATATACTAAGCTAAAACGACAGTCAAATACTTTAAAAGCTGGTTGCCAGGTGGTTAAATCCATTTCTATACAGGGCCAGGAGTTTACAACTTTCCGGGTGAGAAAAGTTTAAGTATTTTGAATCTGAAACAAATATCAAGGAATATTTCAGAAATGGTCAATTCCGCAAAAAAATGTATATGACAAACACTGTCTGTTTTAACCTGATCTACATTTTTTGTGTAGTAAGTTTTGGTTTTGGCCTATCTCTTATGGTTTACCAGTTACACAAAATTCATTTAGAATAAAGAGATCTTCAAACTCTATTCCCAGAAAATTCAAGATATGCATTTTATTTTCCATATAGGTATTTTTATATACAGTATTTTAATCAAAATCATTAGTGCCATTTTTGAGAAAATCAACCTTTTCCTACACATGCTTTTTTTTGGATAAACAGGACCCTAAAACATATATTTCTGGTGAAATCTTGGTATCAAATTTTTGGGCAGAGTGCATTGACCTTCTCTATACAATGTGTACATAGTACGTGTAGAGAATGTAAAAAGAACACCATGTACATACTTATATGAGAGCTTTCATTAGATGCATGGAAATAAAGGTTAAAAATATTGCTGCTATGGATCAATAAGAAAACCAACATTAGGACTGCTTATGACATGATATTGTGAAACATAACATGAAAATACAATGATTAAATGTATTGAAAGGATAAAAAATAAAAGTTTCTTAACTTAAGTCTTGGGAGTTTAATAATTCATTGATGCATTACCTTAATGATGCTCTGCTAGTGAGAATTACAGTTTGGTTATATTTTGTGGGAGGTAAAGAACTCTGCCAATCCACACTGAGAGATTCTGCCTACATTTGTCATACCCACATAAACAGCTACTTTCCATTGTGGCTCACTTTTTATGCACATACTTGAGTCTACTAATGATTTTCACATCTCTGTAGAATACTTCACAAATCCAATACTACAAAAGTAAAACTTTTGGCATTTAATAGTATGTGAAGTGTGCTATAACTTTAAAAAGAACTTTAGCTAATATTTTCAAAATTCATGTGTTTGGATATTTCATAACAAGTTTTGTGGGTTGTGTAATATGTCACTCCAGTACCTGCTATGTGCGCTCACTTTTATGTAAATGCTAACCTTGTACTTTTTCCCTCAATTCTCTGTGGTATATTTTTTACAACTGTTGTCACTATTGACAATCACTTTCAGGCAGACTCTTTGCTTTCTGCCAGAAAAACAGAGTAAATGCTGAGTGAATGATGAACAAAAGATGTGTATAATCTCTCCAATGCAACATACTGGGGAACAATGTAAAATAAATGGTTCATTCTCTTATGAAGTAAAGCTTTGAGTAAGAGGATAATTTGTTATATTCTATGTGATTATTAAAGAATAGTCTACTTCTTGTATATCTATATATTCATGTTCTATGGATGTGTTAAATGCACAAATATTTTTATGTATACATATTTTTTCTTGTATGTGCTTTGCATGTGATGAATCAAGCATTATGTTCTGGTTAACAAAATAAAGAAATTAAAGACCATGCCTCTAAGTGCTATATGTATTCTTTTCTACATGGCGTATGTTCCATTTTATCTATCCATCAAACTCATCCCATCTTTTTTGATACATATATTTTGAAGATAACCAGATGATAATCTATGTACAGTATACTCTTGATTATCTGTGTGCAGTTTACATGGTTTGCATGAATGGTTACGCTAAAACATATTTAATACTTTTGATATAAGTTATTAGAGAGAGCAAATGGGGATTGCAAGTTAACAGTGCTATGGAGATTGATGACATCAGAGACAGGGGGGCAGGATGCATTAGTACATTTACTGTCCACTCAGTAGTGAGGCGACAATGCCTAGCTGCTCCTCCTGTTTTTTTCTTTTTTTTTTTCTGTGTGTTGAACTACTGGTTAGATATTTTGCCAAAAGCATTGAAGCTGTAACATTTGCAAGTGTAGAAGAGTTTAGATCAAAGCTTCTATCTACTGATAGTGATGTCAATAGAAGTCTTTCTTGGCATAAATGTTGCTTAACAAATATCATAGTCTATCTGTCCAACCTTACTTCACTGGCGATATAAACCTATCAGACTGTAACAAGTAATATAAATAATATTAAAAAATCTCTTAGGATCCTCACTGAAACCCAAAATACCTGCTAACATAAAAATCAGGAATATATTCTATAGATTGCTTGGAGTGCAACTCAAAATATATTGGTAAAACCAAAAAAAAAATGGTAACATTTAACAAGGAACACAGAAGAAACATAAATCTCAAACAATCTGACATATCTGCATTTTCACACCATTTTTGGCACTATACCATGAATTAACCCAGAAATAAAATTATTAAAAGAATTATTCAATACATTTCAGTTAACAGTGTTGGAAACAATTTTTATCCTAAAACAACACCACATAGCCATGAATTTTGAACGTCCCCCAATGGATTGTTCATTCGACCTCATCTCCCTTCCACCAGATGACAACACCAACAGCAACAGATTCCGGTAGTAGTGGTTCAACAGCTAAGGATGTGGGCAAAGGTCTGTGAAATATTGTCCTACCCAATAAATAATTCTGTAAATAAGTCTGTGTAAATTTAATCCTTTTATTAATACCGGAATGTATTATTCTGCAAATACAAGAGCACACACCAAGTGGTTCTAAGCTGTATTTTGTCTTATGCAATTGTAAAATCATGTACCTATATTTGTAATGAAAAGAAATAGCTACCTACTTTCACTGTTCACAGAAAATAAGTAACTCTATGAAGTGTGTAATAAATAAAGCACAATAAAACAGAGAGGCGAGTTGTTATTCATTACAAAATGTAAAATGTTTCTGTAAAGTTACAAAATGCAGATATGTTGTTTTGGAAGTTTGCTAAAGTATTGCATACATACATGCATACTTCAACCGCTTTTTGTGAATGTTAGCATATACACTGCATATTTCTTTAATATGCTACCATAATACACTAACTTAGCCAGAACAACTCGAACTGCCTGATTCAACACCATGATTGACAATTAGTCAGTCAACGACAATGTCCGCTATTCCCTCCAAGTCTCACTTTATTTGCTCTTCCCGAACAATGTATGATACACATTCACTGCATTTTTGGCTATCATGTGTTGAAAAGCTACTTACACAAGATGTCACACCTCAGCTAATTCAAAAGTTTTGTATACTTTATGCTGCTTTCGGAATCACCAGTAAGTTCTACGTTAAGCTGAGAATATTGTTTAATGCAAAAGGAAGGTACTTTTCACGAAATTTAGTATGTATATTAGGAATAATTCTTTTCTTGCCACTTTTTTAAGGTTTCCTTGTTTGGTAATTTGCCGTTTAAGGATCAGTTGGCCGCGCAATGCCGCAAAACCATACCAACTTTAGAAATTGAAAACCGCTGTAGAACTCATCACACAGTGCCAAAGGAACACAACTGGTTAACAGCGGCAAGATGGCAGTAGTAGCACGGTTATATGTTGCTAAATGGCGCATATATGATGTAGCCGAAGGGCGTGGCAATGCTAGCAGACGTTGGCAGCTATCATACACCATTACCCCTACTTATTACAGATGTTGGTTGTTTGAGGTTATGTGGTACATGAGCTAGCTAAAGGCGATTTCATCAAAACATAAAGATAACCCCATCTATGTCACACTGCAATTGCGGTATTCTTAATACGCTTGATCATGTAATATTTTGGGTTAAATGGAGAAATTTAATACAAAAAGCTAATGTTAAATAAGAAGTTATCGATTGCTTTGTATCTTTTTTAACGAAAACAGGAGCATTAGTAGTAAATAAAAATTATTATTAATAATATTATTAATATTGTTATTATCATTACTAATATTATTGTTATTAATATTACTATTATTGGTGGTGGTGTTGGTAGTATGATGATTATGATGATGAGTATTAATTTAATTCTTATTAGTTGTAAGAATAACTATCAGCCCAACCAGAACTACTTGCTCTTTACTTATGCCATTGGGAGCATTAAAAAAGGCTGTTTTGTCATAGAAGAAAACATGAAAGAGGTGGAGAGCAGTAGGAGATATCCGGAAGAACAGTAAATGCGCTCCCTAATGCATATAATTGCATATTTCAGCGTTTCCCGCACCTTCTTATGAATGCGTTGGCTAAATGTATATTTCTGGGTTTTCCCGCATTGCTATGGTTACGCTTCCTAAGGCATATGCTGTTAATTGCAAATTTCATGCTTTCCACACTACCCTATGACTGCGCTGCCTTCCCTCCTTTTAGCAATACCAACTATATATGCTCCATAACGCTGAACCTTGCACCTTTCATATGCAAAGGTTGGCTGCCTGACGTTACGCGGCCAACTGACCCTTAAACGGCAACATTACCCCTTGTTTATGTTTCTGTACACTGGTATTATGTTTCCGCGATACTTGCTGACTAGAAGCAGCCATCACAGACAAACTACAACACTTATTCATTGCTAAAAGAAATAATGTTTAAGTGAGTAGTAGAGTTTGTTTTTTAAACATTCATACTGTATTGTTTAGACAGCATTACTTAGTTTAATACAATATTTCTGTTCTCTCTACAATTTAAGAGGTACTACTTTGTGATAGAGAAAGGCTATAAAACATTCAGCAACCAATCTTTGCCATTGCAACCTGTTGCTTTTGTTTACATTACCAGTGAAGTAAGGCTGGATGGAGAATAGAAACTTCACTCCAAAGTCTCTTTAAGTGTATATTGTTGTACACTTCATTAAACGTGCTCATGATGAAAGAAAAACAAATAAGTTTAACAATGCCTTTACTTGTCCGATTACATATATCACCACCACATGTGCCAGAATTATGTTCTGCAGGAGTTCTTTTACAAACCAGTAAATATATTGGTATGGGAGCAATTTGAATCCATGACTTTGGGATCAGAAGGCCAATGCCTAACCAACTGCCCCCCCCCCCCCCCCCCCAGACCAACTATGATGAAAGAGACTAAATAGTGCAATGATTTGAAACTTTCCCAGTACTGGTTATTAATGATTTCTTCTTGGGATTTTAGCCAGGTAAGTGTTGGATTAATTTTCAAGCTTTCATCACTGTGTCACCATCAGGGAATGGAGGCAAGTTGCTCTGGTGGTGGAATTTATACCTGTAGGGGAAAACTGAAGGACTGTCTCGTGCATTGTCATTGGTCGGCGCTGGCCAATGGGGGTTGAGGAGGATGGGGCAAGCAGTTATGAATTATAGGTAGCCATGTTTTGCTTATTTGGTGACCTAAACCTTTGTTAAGATTATGTTTGTTTGTTTTTACATATATTGCTTGTTTTATCAGTCTGTCTTAAAGTCCGGTAGATTTTTCTTTTGGCCGATGTAAACTTTTCCACATTCGCAAGGAATTTTGTAAACATTGGCAGTGCGGAGGCCCGGGTTGTCTTTGAACCGAGCTCAGATGTTGTTTGATTTTGGCAAGGGGCTTAAAAACCGTTCTGATGCTGCATTTAGACAGTATTCTTGCTATTTTGTGAGACACTGCACCCACTTACAGAACAATGGCTGTAGCTAAGCTTTCTGTTTTCTCTGCATTGTCATTTGCTTTATGGTGTATTTTCCTGAAAGCTTTGTTGATATCTCGGATACTGGTTCTGTCTAAAGACTTTACATAGATGCAGGAGTTCTTCTGGAAGGTTATGCTTATCAGAGACTGTTACTGCTTGGTGTATAAATGTAGAAAGCACTGTGTGTTTCTGTGCGGGGTGGTGGCAGCTTGTATTTCTGAGGTGCAGATCGATGTGCGAGAGTTTTCTGTACACTTTATGTTCTAGGTGGTCACTTTCCTTGTTGTAGATGATAGATTAGCTTCTATATCTACACACGTAATTTGCATACAAATAATGTAAATATGCATGTGCATTAATATATTTTATATTGTACTGCTGTAATACCATAGGTTACGTGGATTATAAATAAACATGTAAATGTTTACTATACTCTGTCTCAGACTAGGATGATCCAGCAACAACAAATAGAAGGAATGAACGCAATTCACCACTTTTTGAAGCTACATTGAGCTTATAAGTTTTGCAATTCTATTTCTAGCAGCGTTAACTTCTTGACAATAAATCAAGTAAGACATTGCCAGCCTTATTAAATCTTTCATAATTATTATTATTATTATTATTATTATTATTGTGCAGTAGCTTAATGGTTATGCTTTGGAATTCCCTTCTTAAATATCATGAAATGATGCATTTTTATTTGCCTGTCCCATTTCTTAAGATCTGCATCAGTTATGTTTCATATCGACAGATTGACAAAACTGCTCTGTGATGATACACTAACAGCTTTTGAATTAAAACATTAATGGGAATGTACAGTGAAGTAACTAATCAATTAAGAGTAAAAACATAGATTACACTTAAATTTTACCCTTGGAATAAAGCAACTTACTTCGGACATGTTTCGGTGGCTGTTGTCACCATTTTCAACCGAGACTCACTGATTTAAGTTTTTTATTTACGGTTTTCCACTTTTGCCTTACACATATGCTCATAACCTCAGATAACTGTTATTCTAAATTTTGCTAGAGTACATCCCCCAAAGATTTTATAAGTTTTAGATGCAAGCTATAACTTATCAAATCTAAAACATTTATGGTTTTATAATGCTTTTCTATTTCTATTTTGTAAAACTTTCTTTTTGGCTTCCCTCTACACCTTGCTATTCCTGCATTGATTTACCAACTTCTGTACAAATACAGATGTCAAATTGTCCCAGAGACATGTGTGTAAGAATTTTATATTAGCAGAAATTAATCTTTTCTTCATCCTGATGTTTTTGAACTTTTTACTTTCTCCATACGCACTATGTACATAGTGTATAGGGAAAGTATTGCACTCCACCAAAAAATTCGATACCGAGATTTCACCGGAAATATATGTTTTAGGGTCCCCAATATCCAAAAAAAGCATTTTCACAAAAAGGTCTGTGTGTATGTGTGTGTGTGTGTGTCTGTGAACACGATAATTCAAAAACGAAAAGTAGGTAAAATACCAAACTTGGTATTTAAGTTTAGTATCTTCCAGAGATGGGACACGAAGATTTTGAGAAAAATCCCCCCACCCCCAACTACCCTTTACATGGAACTTTTTTCGAAAATTTTGATTTTCTCAAAAATGGCTCTAACGATTTTGATTAAAATTTTGTATATCAAAGATATTTATCTGACAAATAAAATGTATATCTTGAATTTTCTGGAAATAGCCTCTGAAGAGTAGTTTATTCTGGATGAATTTTACTAAATTTTGAATAACTGCTAAACCGTAAGAGATGGACAAAAACTTACTACACAAAAAATGTAGAACACATTAAAACACACAATTTATGTTATATACATTTTTTTCGTGGAATTCGTCGTTTTTGTGACATTCCTTATTTTTGGTTTCTGCTATGAAAAACGTATACCTTTCTCATATTTTAACTTGTCAACTCCTATCCATATGGACAAAGGAACTTCATTGACATAGCAGCCAGCTTTTGACTATCACTTTAACCTACGGTTTCCCTTATTTCGCTTCTACTTACAAGGAAGCAAGTAATTAGACTATTTCTATTTTTTTTCTGATTAGCATAAAGTAAATAGAAGTATAAGTTTTTTAAGAATTATTTGTTGCAGGGATATGGAGAAAGTCATGTGAATGGTGCACATCAGATTTTTAATCTGTGCTTTGCTCCTATTATGGTCAATATTAAAATATAGTAATGATCTCACCTCCAGCTTGCCGCTTTGCCGTCGGTCCTTCTATAATCTCAAATTCCCTTTATGAACTGATGTTCTTTTCAATTAAAACATTAATGGGAATGCACAGTGAAGTAACTAATCAATTAAGAGTAAAAACATAGGTTACACTCAAACTTCACTCTTGAAATAAAGTAACTTACTTTTGACATGTTTCGGCGTTGAAAATGGTGGCAACAGCCACCGAAACATGCCTGAAGTAAGTTACTTTATTTCAAGAGTGAAGTTTGAGTGTAATCTAAGCTTTTAAATTTCTTGCAACTATTCTGGGTTTCTGAGATATGCATGGTAAGGAGTCTTAAATATCAGAAGCAACTCTACACAATAAACAATTGCATCTCAATCAACATTCACCTCGAGACCAGCTTTGTTCCAAGAATGGTTGTATGTTATAGGAATACAATTTATAATATTGTTTCTTTAGTAATACAAACCTAAGCTGCATATTATTCAACAATAATAAGTTAATACTATATTACTTCACTGTCTTCTATTTAATGTATATCATTATGCTTGTAAGCATTACTTTCAGATTAATTTAAAATAATTTGAGTCTGTTTTTGTAACACAAACATCATAGTATTTACTTACTGGGACTGGTTTCAGTTTGCCATTTACAACCTTTAATTCCAACTAAATCTTACTTTGTTGGCATCAATGATGAGGGTGGAGGTGCATCACTTGTGAAGGCATCTGGTGCTGGATCTATGAACTTTCAGAGGTAGCTGTATAGCAGTAAATGAAAATTCATGATATGGTTCTTTTGCTTTATGATATAGATATTCTCCCAGATGTCTAATTCTGTATGTTTATAGGTGGGTTTTAACAGTTTTTTATATGTGATTTCATGTCCTGATGGCCAGAAATGATGGGCAACTGCTGATTTTTCTGTTTGTTTGTATTTTAGGTTTCTCATATGTTCCTTAATCTGGTTTCCAAATTTCTTTTTATCCTTCCTATTTTACTAGATTACAGTCTGAAAATTTAGTTTCATAAATTCTAGGCATTTTGTTTGCTGGGATAGGATCTTTTAAATTTTTGCATAGCAATTTCTGAATGCCTAGTTGTTTTTTGGAGCTAAGGTGATTTATAATTCCTGAAGAGATTCTGAACTTTTTTGTGTGCCAAGGATGATAGGTGAATTTTCTGAACTGAGGTTGGTCATGGAGGTTTTGTAGAGTGGTTGTGTGTGTTGAGCGGTTCAGTTTTTTGTATTTGTGCATTCTCTTGTCTATTGCATTTTTTTGGAAGCCATTGCTGATAACTACTTGGATTATTTGTTGGTATTCTTGTTGGTATTCATTCTTCTTCATGGGAATGTCTACTAATCTATATGTTGGACTGTTCAGGGAGAAGATCTATACCATGAATAAAAAGAACCATATCAAAAATTTTGATTTACTACCATACAGCAACCTCTGGAAGTTCATAGATCCAGTACCAGATGCCTCCACAAGTTATGCACCTCCTCCCTCACTGTTGACACCAAGAAGCAAGATTTAGCTGGAATTAAGGACTGAAAATGGGAACAAGTGTTCCAGAAACCAGTCCCAGTAAGTAAATACTAAGTGATGTTTGTGTTACAAAAACTGACTCAAATTCCTTTAAATTAGTATTAATCACATCACTGTTACAAGCTTCTTTGCAAAATTTCAAATTTCTTTCAGAATTCATGAGTATAGAACACATATGGGATGAGGTGCAGGAAGCAGAGAAATGAATACAAACATTTGTGTACATTTTGTTCCCCAAAACCATTCCTGGTGAGCAGATGTAGAAAACTATTTACACTACTGTACTTCAAGGTGGTTATTGTACAATTGCAAAGCAGCGCAAGGGTGTTCTGTGTCACTATCTCTATCTTTTTTTTTCTTCCCTCCCAAATATTGACATCAGGGTATTCTTGGGCCAGACAGATTACATAATATGAAGGGTTTCAAGCCAAAGGTGATTTATTTGTCAAAATTAAAAAATCTGATTTGTTCCATTCATATAACTTTCTCTACCTGTTTTAAGTACAAACTATTTTTACAAAAGATTATTCTTTTATCTACTTCATGCTAATCGAGATAAATATTAGCATAATTGCTCTTTATTACTTGCTTCCTTTTAAGTAGAAGGAAAATAAGAGAGTATATTCTCCTAAAGCGATAGTCAAATCCTTTAAAAGCCCATCTCTGTGTGAAATAATTGAGGTTTGGTTTTCTTTGTATGGTACCGTTTAAGAAAAGTATAAGATTTTAAAGCTGAAACCAATAACAAGTAATATCTCAGAAATGGTCAGTTCTACAATAAAAGCGTAAATTATATGTTTTAACAAGATCTACATTTTTTGTGTAGTAAGTTTTGTCTATCTCTTACGGTTTAAGTGTTATGCAAAATTCTGCAAAACTCTAATAGAATAAACAGCTCTTCAGAAGCTATTGACAGAAAATTCAAAATATACATTTCATTTGTGATGTGAATATTTTTAATACCTCAGAAATGGTCGGTTCTACAATAAAAGCGTATATGACAAAAATTATGTGTTTTAACAAGATCTACGTTTTTTGCGTAGTAAGTTTTTGTCTATCTCTTGAGCCTTAAGCGTTATGCAAAATTCTGGAAAACTCAACCAGAATAAAGAGCTCTTCAGAAGCTATTCACAGAAAATTCGAAATATACATTTCATTTGTGATGTGAATATCTTTAATATACAGTATTTTAATAAAAATTGTTACAACTGTTTTTGAGAAAATAAACATTTCTGAAAAATGTTCATGTAAAGGGTAATTGGGAGTGGGGGATTTCTGTTGAAAATCTTAGTGCTGCACCCTTGGAAAATAATGGACTTAAATACCAAATTTGGTATTTAACACACTTTTTGTTTTTGAGCTATGTTGGACGCATGCACACACACAGACATTTTTCTAAAAATGCTTTTTTTGTATGAATGGGGTCTCAAAACATGTTTTTCTGGTGAAAAGTGTATTGAATTTTTTGGTGCAATACAATACCTTCTCTATACACTAAGCACATAGTACATGTAGAAAAAATAAGAATGTTTTTTTTTTTGGACTCAGGGGACCTCAAACCATATTTCTATTGAAATCTCGACATCAAATTTTTGGATGCATTACAAATCCTTCTCTATACACTATGTACATAGTATGTGTAGAGAAAGTAAAAAGGTTACTGGTTTGCCATGCAATTCTTCACTGAACTGTAACCAAACCATAACAGTAGATAGAAGGCAGAGAATATTTAAAGATTATTACAAACTAAACTGGAATCTTAAAACTGCTTTTATTGTGAGGCATGTTGAATGTTTTAATAAAAAGAAACAGTATACTAAGCGTAATCCTTCAAAGTGTAAGTATATGAGAATCTAAGAGCTGCTAGCATTTGATGATAATACGGATGTAGTTGTGTGCAAAATTTCTTCAAACATAGGCTCTAGATTTCTGATGGTAAAATTGGCCTCACTTTGAAAAAGATATAAATTAGAGGAGGGCCAGCCACAGACATGGTTGTTAATTAACTCCATAATAAAACAGCTCAAGTGTACAATACTTTTTTATTTTTAATTGCTTCATTTTAATTTAATTATTTCATTAATTATTTTACCTTTAACTGCAGTGGTCATATTGGGGGCTTTGACTTGTGAAACAACTTGTGTTACTGTAGGTTTAGAATTAGGTTAATCAATTTTATGCTACTTAACACATGCACAATCACTCTCATATTCTTACTTCCAGACTCTGTGGGGCAATAGGGAATAATCTGGATAAAAAAAAAAAAAAAAAAAAAAAATCGCTGCCCCAGCCAGGAATCAAACCTGGGAACTCTGGGTGAGAAGTCAGCTCAACAATAAATTTGTTTGTGATTTCATCAATGAATTCCTATCATATCATTTACATTGCAGTATGAAAGACAATGGAAATAGAAAATGTACATACTTATTTTTAGAATTTATATCTTAATATCAAATTTTGATGCTCGTTATATATATTTAAGGATTTTAACATTAGGTGCAGGGTGGCTCCGTGGTGAGTGGTTAGACCGCTTGCCTCCCTCTCATCTAGGTGGCTTGAGTTCGATCCCAAGCACCCATATGTGGGATTCGTGGTGGACTAAGCAGCGTCTGGGCAGGTTTTCTCTGGGTTTCCCCTACCACTCATTCCACAAATTGCTCCATCATCAATTTTGCTTACATTTCATATCATCCACTTCCTGATGTTCATACCTGGCTACAGGCCGACCCCTCATAAGAGGTTCGCCATTCTGTGGTTTCGTCTGTAGACTTCCTGACAGGCTTCTGACCCCTAGGCATTAGTTTGTAAGTCCTAGGGGAATGTCAGTCCTACAATTACGGGAAGGGTAAGCCGATTACAAAACATTAGGTACCTTTAATATGTCACTACATTTTAATACCAAATTTTAACATCATTACAATTTGTAATAACCATGTGATATGATGTAGACTAAAAGTCAAGTGAAGCTTTTATGTGTACTGACTGCCAAATTAAATAGACTAAAAAATTAGTATTTATTGCATGTATTTTAGCATTGCAATTTGAAATGTAACCTTGTATATGTAGTTTTGAGAGTAATAACAAATAGCTTAGAAACGACATTGTAAAATGTTGATGTACATATTTAATATTTTGAGAATGTAGATTTTAACATTAAATTTAGTCACCTTTGTATATAAGGATGTAAACACACTGTAGTGACATAGGCTGTAAAACCCAGGTGATATAATTTTTAATGTTTAATACCTGTTTTAAGTTTTAATGCACTTGAAAGCTTATGATGTTTACCAAATTGTAATGTAAGAACTTTAAATGTTGTACTGTGTGACCCAAAAGCATCCAAACAACTCGTGTTTTTCCACTGTGCACATGATAACACACAGCTGCTGTACACAAGGTCACAGTGCTGACTGTTTTCTCTGCTCTGAAAGTGCAGTATCAAAAAAATGGAATGGCGTGTTATTTATGGACTCTTTAACTACTCTGGTTCTCAGCATCCCACTCTAAATTGGGTGTGAAAGACCGCTTAATTTTGCTCAGAGGCCTCTCTATCAGGCTTGAGGTTCTTTTACGTGCCGTAAATCTACGACATGGGACCAATGGCTTTACTTCCCTTCTGAAGGAAGCCATGCTAAGGATTTTTTTTTGCAGTATTAACCTGATGGTGATATCGTGTGGTTGAGTTATTACCAGTGTGTTTTATTATTTTGTCCTGTACTTAGTCACAAGTGTATTATAGCTCAGCATTTGTTTTCTACTGCACAGCATGTATTTATTTATGATTTGTGTATATTAATACATTTTGTGATTGGACTCTCAAAAGTAATGGCAAAATTGACCCACATTTAATATTTTTCATGGACAAGGCTTGGTTCCACCTTCATGGATGTGTGTACATAAATTAATTGTTATTGGAGCTCTTAGAACCCTAATGTTGTTCATGAAATACTCCTTCATGATGAAAAATCTGATGTGTATCATTCACATGACTTTCTCTATATCCCTGCAACAAATTATTGTTAAAAAGCTTATGCTTCTATTTACTTCATGCTAATCTAGAAACATTAGCAGAAATAGTCTTATTACCTTCTTCCTTGTAAGTAGAAAGGAAATAAGGGAGTAGCATAGGTTAAAGCGATAGTCAAAAGCTGGATACTATGTGACTGAAGTTCCTTTGCTTGTATGAACATGAGTTGACAAATTCCTGTATGAGAAAAGTTAAGATTTTCGACCCTGAAAACAAAAACAAGGAATATCTCAAAAATGATCAACTCCAAGAAAAAAGTGTATACAACATAAATTGTGTGTTTTAATGTGCTCTACATTTTTTGTGGGGTAAGTTTTTGTCTATCTCTAACGGTTTAGCAGTTATACAAAATTCTGGAAAATTCACTCAGAATAAAGTAGTCTTCAGAGGCTATTCCCAGAAAATACAAAATATATATTTTATTTATCGGGTAAATATCTTTAATAGACAATATTTTAATCAAAATCGTTAGAGCCATTTTTTAGAAAATCAAAATTTTCGAAAAAAGTTCCATGTAAAGGGTAGTTTGGGGTGGAGGGATTTTTCTCAAAATCTTCGTGTCGCATTCCTGGAAGATTCTAAACTTAAATACCAAGTTTGGTATTTTACCGACTTTTCGTTTTTGAGTTATCGTGTTCACAGACACACTGACACACACACACACACACACACACACACACACACACACACACACACACACACACACACACACACACACACACAGACCTTTTTCTGAAAATACTTTTTTTGGATAAAGGGGACCCTAAAACATATATTTCCGGTGAAATCTCGGTATCAAATTTTTTGGTGGAGTGCAATACCTTCTCTATACACTATGTACATAGTTTGTATAGAGAAAGTAAAAATTGGTGTATGGTGTGCTATTAGTGGTGAAAGAGTTATAGATCCAATTTTTTTCAAGTCAACAGTTGATGCCCGTACATACATAAATACAATTTTGTCCCCTTTTTTTAGAAAATTAACATATAGGGAGAGTGATTTTGCCTTTTTTGCAAGACTCTGCAACAGCTCATACAGCCAATCTTTCGATGAAACAATTGAAAGTGTGTATTTCAGGACAGAATTATTAGTAGATCTGTGGCCCCCTTGGTCCCCTGACCTATCCCCTTGCAATTTTTCTCTCTAGGGTAACTTAAAGCATAAAGTGTGCAAGACAAACTCACACACCCTGGAAGAATTAAAACAAAATATCCGCCAGGAAATTGCCAGCATTTCTGAACATGAATTATGGGGAGTGATGGATAGTTTTCAAAAGAGGTGCCAAAAATGTATGGGCAACGGCGATGGCCAGTTTTACCATCTCCTTTAATAACATTGGTAAGCAAGGCCTTTAAAAGTAATTTTAAAATGTTGCATGGTTTCATCCATGCAGATGGCAACCAGCACTGAGGGCATGGACAGGCAAAACACTGTGATATATATGTAATTTTGTATGCTTTGATATGTTCTATGTTCATGGCCTGGTTGGCCTTCATGAAACTATAGAACACAATCTAATCTATTTGCCTCCAGGTTTGAATTTGTCTATATCAAGAATGACGTAAGAACTATTGGAAAGAAGTGTGCTTCTCTTCCTGCTGCTGTATTTTCAAGAGATAATTGAATTTGTGATTCCATATTCCTAAGAGTGACCCCTGTAATCAATGTGATGCTTTCAACCATAAGTTCATTATCCAAAGATAAGAGACAACCAGACATTGGATTGCTAAATACATCACCATTGAAAAACTCAAAGTGCAGGTTGCAGAAGGATGTAGTCAAAGCAAAATGTGATGTATGAAACAGGTCCTTGTTTTTGATCTCCAGGAAACTTTGCCAACATCTCTTTTGTCTACAAATGTAGTATTATAAATAGCTAATGTGGATATTCATTCTTGGCATACATGCTACAAAAACAAATACTGACTTCATTTATAGAGTGTCCGTCAAACAGCTGCTCATAAAGTGGAGGGAATTAGGATACGAAGAATTAAAGGAGTATATGCAAGGGAGGGATTTATGTAATTCATTACTGGAACAAAAGAAAACAAGCTGGATGAAAAAATATGAAAGTAATTTGATACAAATCCTAAATGAAAATAATGCAAATGAGATATGGAAGGTTATGAAATCAATATATAATAAATATGTAACAAAACCAAGTATACAACCAGGAGAATGGATGGAATATTTTAAAAAATTATATGGGGTGAAAAAGAGTAAAAATGAGATAGGAAATTGGGAAATAGGTAATAACTATGTAGATACACTCGATAATATAATAGGAAGTGAAGAAATAATTCAACAGGTGAAATTAATGAAGAGAAATAAATCAACTGGAATATATGGAATCCCGACAGAATTCCTTAAGGAATAGTGCACTGAAATAAATAGAGTTAAGGTTTTAGTAGACTTATTTAACACAATTAAAGTGAAGGGTTATATACCAGGTAAGTGGAGGAAAGCAATCATACATCCAATATATAAAGGCAAGGGTAGTGTTGATACACCAAACAACTATAGAGGCATTGCATTATTATCAAATGTAGGAAAAATTTTTATTGGTATTATGGCAAGCAGGATACAAACATGGGTTGAAGAATATAATATCCTCTCGGAACTTCAGATGGGCTTTAGAAAAGGGAGGAGGACAGTTGATAATTTATTTATTATAAAAACACTGGTAGATAAATACTTGAAAGACAAAAGAGGAAAGTTATATATGGCTTTAGAGAAAGCATACGATAGGATAGAGCTTCAATTGCTGTGGCATAAGTTGTTGACTAAAGGAGTGAGTAAACAAATGGTGGACACCCTTAGAGCATTATATAAGGAAAATACTTTTTGTTTAAGAGTGGAGGAAGGGGTTGTAATAAGAGATATCCAACAAGAGAAAGGCCTTAGACAAGGATGTAAGTTAAGTCCAGTCCTATTCAATTTATATATAGATGATGTATTAACAGAAATTGAGAGAAATAATAACTGTATGCCAATAATTAATAATATTCAGATTCCAGGATTACTGTTTGCAGATGATCTAGTTATAGGTGCAATTAAGTGAATGGCTCAAAACAATCCTTGCAAGCATTAAATAATTACTGTAAAGAATGGAGTTTAAAAGTGAACCAGGACAAGACGCAGCTTGTAGTGTTCAAAAAAAGGGGGAAATTGAGCAAGTATGAAAAATGGAAGAATGAGAATGAAAAAGAGTACAGGGTAGTGAGAGAATGTATTTATCTAGGAGTTAAAATTGATAGTGGTGGCAATTGGGAAAAACAAAAGAAATTTGCATTGGCAAAAGGAAAAGGAGCTTTATCAGCTATTAGAAGTTGCAAATACAAAGCACCTAATATAAATATTAGATGGTTAGAAAAAGTGTACAATATGGTGGTTGAGGCAAAAATGCTATATGGGATAGAAGTATGGGGATTAGGAGGAGGATGGGAAGTCATAAATGAGGTGCATAGGAAATTTTGCAAAGAAATACTGGGGTTATCAAATGCAACTGTTAGGCAGGTAGCACAAATAGAGCTGGGTAGAGTGGCAAGTAAGGGAAAGATTATGGAAAGGGCATTGAAATTTTGGCATAGAATATTGAAATTGGAAGAAAGGAATTTGTTAAAGCAGTGTTTAGTATATCAAGAGAAAAGTTTAAAGAACAAGGGATGGGTAGACTGTCTCAGAAATAACCTGGAAAGTAGTGGGTTAGGGGAAATGTGGAGAAGAAGAGAAAATAATGTGAATAACTTCTGGAAGTTGGCAAGGAAAAGATTTGAGGATGTAGAAATACAAAAAATATTTAGTGAGATAACTGAAAAGAGATCTTTAGTTTTCTATATAACAATGAAAGTCTCATGGGGAAGGGAAAAGTACATAGATGTGACAAATAAAGAGGAGCGAGAAGATATTGCATGGCTGAAAGCAGGAGTATGGAGATTAAAAGGTTTAAGGAAAGATATTCCACAAAACCAATGTCCTATATGTGGCAGAAATGAAGATATGGAACACATTTTATTTAAATGTAAAGGGACTGAAATTTGGAGAAAAGAGTATATTAATAAGCAATAGTTTAAAATAGAAATGTAGCAGTAGTTGGAATGTTTCAAAAAGACAGCAAGAAGATTGGACAATTCTTATACAAGTGAAAAATAAATAGGTATGGACAGTAAATAGAAAAATGGTGTAATAAACTAGAATTTAATAAACTATTGTAAAATATGAGTATGACCGGTAAAGAGCCAGGGCTGAACACCGGTCATATTCACCTGTATAAAGCTTAGCATAAATAAATAAAAAAAAATAAATATAGTGTCCCAAAATTCAACCTCACAAATTGGCAGGATTGTAGAGGGATCCAAGATAAATTGTTTGAGATAGAGAGAATCTATGGGCTATGGGTTCTAAGTTGTTTGCTGCAGCATAAAATGTATTAAGGGTTAGCACGCCACTGATCAAATTGCCATGGGCCATGATCTGAACACCCAAATTTTGGAGAGTGAAGATATAGTAGCATTATTTAGCGCTATGGTTAGCATGTGGGCATCTGGTTAAAATGTTGAGGGAGTTGGAGGTTAAAGTCTTCGTAGATATCTTTATTTTTATGTTGTCCTTTGTTTGAATTTATAATGAGCCATTCATATTTTGCTCTGTTACTCAATATGATTTATTCATTCTGACAAATAAAATAAATATAATATACGATAAGCGTCTAAGTGAATGGAGATCGTTTCAATAATAATTACATTAAACACCCAATGGGGTACATTTCTCCGTATCTCTCAGAGGAGTTTCTAAAATACCTCACACATTGATGTGTTATGTACATACACATTACAATTGTAGTTCACAATTTATGAAACAACATCATTGTGACACATGAACTTCAAATGAAATACAAAATGAACAACTGTCTCCAAATGGCTTAGGAGATTTTTGGACTGATATTGGATATTTTGTACGAGGCTTGTGGAAGGAAGTGTAATAGATGACCCCAGAGAAAGAGTATATTTTGATCTGTAAAAAGAATGAAAGAGAAGGGATAGCCTGGGCATTTGGAAATTGAGGGGAGAGGTTATCCTGGGAGTGTGTCCCATTAGTGATGAGAAGGACGACGAAGTTCACATTATCTTTCAGTGCAGGACCACAAATAACTGGAGGGAAAATTTAATAAGTAAGAAATGGCTCCTGAGGAACAACCAAATTGCTATTAAAAGATTTGTGAGGATCATAAACAGACACCTAAATAGGGAAGTTTTTATGGAAGATAAGAATGAAATGGAACTGGACAGTTAAAGAACATGGAAACTAGATTAATTTTAGAGGATAAAGAATATTCAATAATATCTTGAAATGTTGCATATTTAATATTTATGGCCTGGCCAACTAACTAGGATTAAGGTCAGACCATAATCATGTATACACTTAGCACTATAAATAAATAAAAAACAACTGTCTCCATAGTAAAACAAGTACCTACATAAAACTATTAACAAACTTGTACTGGAAAGGAAAGTGCATTCTACCTTTTCATCTCTGCAAATAAACAGACTTTGAGAAATAATTCAATATCTGAGTATGAAATACAAAAGTTACCAGAGGAGCTGCAACATCCCTGTAGAGATAGCAACTACAAAACACAAAGCCATAAGACCAGTAACTCAAGTGGTCAGAACGACATACTTCCTACAAAGTTTCCTGGAGATCAAAAACAAGGACCTTGTTTCATACATCACATTTTGCTTTGACTACATCCTTCTGCAACCTGCTGTTTGAATGCTAGCAATAGTACAGTTTGTTCTTTTTATTCCATTGCTAAAATCCTGGTTTAGTTTTAATGTTTCAAAGCATACATTATATAAATGTTTTCAAAAAATCTAATGGTTTTATTACTGCCCTCTGTGATGTAGTGGTAATCATGCTAGCCTCTAAAACCCAAAACTGTAGGTTCAAACCTGGCAGAGGGTTTCGGATGCAAAAATCTTTAGTATGGCTTCCTTTGAAAGGGAAGTGAAGCTGGTGGTCTTGTGTAATGTTTATTTGCATGTAAGAGAACACCATACCTTGAAAGAAGAAGGTTCCTGGGTAAAATTCCATCATTTCACAACTGCAAGTTGTGATTTCACTCACGAACTAGATATTCAAATCTGATCAAGGAAACATTGTAAGATTTCATTCAGTCTTTTGAAAACAAATTTGTCTTCGAGGGTTGATTTGACTTCAAAACTGTAAATTAAGTATAATGTACTGGTCAAAATGTGTATCTCTTTGAGAAAAAGAACAAAATTAAAAAACTAAACAATGGAAACTTCAGAGAGTGGTGTGATATTATTGTCGAATTCCATAACCGGGATTATACTGATTCGCCCACCAGTATGTTAAAACTATCTGTTCTAGCTAACCGCATATGATGTGATATCAACTGAACAGTTGTCAGTGGCATGCACACCCTCAGAGAACAGAGAATTTTGCCAAAATTGCAAGGCCAATAATTTTAAATAATATATTGATTGTGCATCAATAGCAGTGGCGGCTGGTGACTTAAATAACAGGGGGTTCACCACTTTTACTGCTTAATGAAGTTTACCTTTCCAAATAATTTGACTTTCTAAATTATTTAAAATATATCTATAATTCTAAAATTACCTTAAAATGATCCTGAAGACGTTGATGGGTTTGAATCTCCTGTAGAGGTATGTTTATAGAGAAAATCCATCCTCCTTTCCTTTTTCGTGGTGAATCTGTCTATGACTCTGTTGTTGAAATGTGGAAGCTTGTGGATCATTTCCTTTTCAATGGATAACAAGGCAAGAGCAGACAACCTATCTTCAGCCATGGTGCTTCTAAGAAACATTTTTATCCGCTTCAAAGTGGAGAAACACCTCTCTGCTTCACACATTGTCATTGGGACAGTAACTACCAATTTCAGCAATTTCATAACGTCTCCAAAGGGTTCTTGAAGGCTATTTTCAATTAAAAACTTCAGAAGTGCTAATGAACTTTTCATTTCCTGAAAATCATCTCGAGAATAAATGACCTGTAGTTCTGTTTTTAACTTAGGTTTATTTAAAAATGGATAAGACTGCACAACAGCAAAAAGCATTTTTTCAGGAAATTTATTCTTCACTGAAGGGAAGAAGTGCTGGTCAAGTAAATTAGAGGCCAATAATTGGCTGGAGAATTCAAACATTTGTTTGCTCTGTTGAATTATTATGTCACATATTTCTTTAGCTGCTGCATTCCTTGTTATGTACACGTCCTCGCATCTTCTTTTTGCTACATTTGGTTCTTCTTTGAATATGATATTATCAACATTGTCTCTAATTTTCGAAATTTCATATTCGAATGCTGCTATTGCTTGCTTTATTGATACAGGATCAGTGGTGCGCTTTTGTAATTGGCTGTACAAGATACCCACGTGAGGCATTATTTTATAAAATACCTCTAACCAAAAGTAAAATTTTGGCTGTTACATTTTCAACCTTAGACCATAGGCTTGATTGACAGTTGTCGTTTGGTTGCTGGTGTCTTCAATTTGTTGGAGACATTCCAGAATGTCCTCTTTATTTTCATGAATTGTAAGAACTGTTCTGGATTTAAAGTTCCATCTTGTGGTGATTCCTGAGCGACTCTTCGCTTCACAATTGCATCTAGAACAGCCACTCTTTGAGGTGAATGAGAGAAGAATATTGGCACTTCTGCAATAGTATTGAAAAACAGTTTCACGTGTTTATTTTGACTGGTAGCTTGGGCAAGAATTAAGTTCAATTGGTGAGTATAACAATGCACATAATACACAAAATGATATTCTTCTCTTACGATTGTTTGCACCCCTGCATGTTGGCCGTGCATGACGCTAGCACCATCATAACTTTGAGATATTACTTTTTCTTGTACAACATCGGTGGGGACATTTTTAATGCAAGCTGCTAGGGAGGAAGCGTCGTTACCAGGTGGATTTAAAAATGTCCAAAATCTTTCAACAGGCTCTCCAGTAGATAACAGATAACGAAATACTATAACCAATTGAAATTTAGAAGATACATCAGATGTTTCATCTGCTATCACAGACACAAAGTCTGCCTTTGCTATTTCAGCATTAATTTCCTCGCGACACACATGTAACATACATTCTAGTAAATCATTTTGTATATCCTTGGATGTACCCTTAAAGCATTGCTCATGTGCTCTTTTACAACTGCATCTAAAGCTGAAGTAAAATTTATTAGCCCTCTGAATATTCCAGGATTGTTAGATTCTGCTGTTTCATCACGTCCATGTAAGGCAAGTTCAAACTCACCGCAGAACTTAATACAATCAATTATTTTGGGAAGAACATAGCGATTTTTCCTTACGTTGTCATTGTGTCTTTCTATGTTCTGTCTAAAAGCCGAGCTAAGTTGCCGCCTAATTTCCGTTTTTCCAAGGACTGATAAATCTAAATAAGCATTCTTATATGCAATAGATTCCTCGCGCTTTTTAATTTTCTGTGTTAGATGACAGATCTGACACACCAAGGCATGTCCAGTTTATATCTTTGCCCTTAGCAAACAGTAAGCACGGAAAACAAAATAGCTTATTTGTAGTAATACAACTGCAAATCCAACTATTTCTTTTGTATATACTTACATTGAAAGACCTGCAAAATGTCTTACCTCGGCTGGTTTGCGCTTGTTTTAATTCGAGCTGAGGTATTGGCCTGCCAAGCTTCTTAACTTTACACTTCTCTTCCAAGCTTAAAGCTGTGAAGTTTGTTTTTAAAAGGTATTGAACGCTGTTCATTCTTCTTTGAAAACAAACACGAGCAGATGAATATGCATATGAACACCAAAGCACAAGTATATAGCCGAATGCACTGTTACATATGTATATTATTCAGTAAACAACTCTATTACAATGAAAACACACGTGCTATTTGTTGCAGTCCTGTAGCTCTTCATTTCGGATTAATTCGTGCGTTTCTGCCAGAGCCAACTCGCAGCAGTGCTGGTCATCACTCCAGCTCAAATCCAGTATTGTTAGCGACGTTTCCCCTTATCCCTCTCCTCCGAAGAAGCACCGGCAAACGTATTCTTGGAGGTTCAGAAGAGAGATTGAACCTGGGCAGCACGTTGGAATGTATATGGCTATTGCAAAGACTTGAAGGCTTTTCATTTGATAAAATAGTTTGAAAATGGAAATAAAATGAATAATACGAGAAAGGATAAATATGTAAATTATAAATTTATGTATTTTAAAACGCAAATTTTTTTCCGGGGGTTCACTGAACCGCTGAACACATAGGACGTGCTGCCCCTGATCAATAGTGCATTCCTTCGGCTGCTGGCATCCAAATGAGGCCTTAGGAATGAAATTAAGGAAACACACATTCACAATCTTTTGAATTAAGGCCAATGATGTGTGATGCAGAAAACATAACATAACTTTGACTTTTGACAAAAGGGACAATAGGTTCCGTAAGTTTTTATCAAGGACTCCTCTATAATGCTCCCAATTTGTGAGGTTGAATTCTGGGATACCTATATATTTGGAATGAAGACATAGCTTCAAGAGGAGCATAGGAAGTTGGATCTTGTCTTAAAAAAAAAACACATTCGAAATTACATTCCTCCAAAGGTGAATCACTGATTTTGTACAGTGACAGCTTTAGGGGTCAAAATCACAACACAAAAATTGTTGCTTTTTCTCATGCATGTATTACAAACTTCTCAAACATTGGAAATTAATGACCAGACATTTTTCATTCCAGAACATGTTTCAATGAATGCAACCAAGACTTTGTAGTCATTGAAAAAGCTAAAAAGTATAATTCTGAAATACACATTCCAAGCCACAGGGGAATGTAATTAAACATGCTAAGGAAAAATTTCCACAAGTTTCATGTAACTCAGACGACAAATGATAATTTTTTTGGTACATGCAACTTGAAAACTCTGATGTGTTCCATAAACAAGACTTTCTCTAGCTGTTCCACAAATAAACTTTGCTTAAGAAAGATTGTCTATGTAATGCTAATCGAGTTGCTTATTTACAAGTAGAAGGGAAATAAGGGAATATACTAGGCTAAACTAACAGTTGAATATTTTAAAAGCCTATTGCTAAGTGAAACAATTGAAATTCGATTTCTTTTTTCATTCCCAGGAGCATTTCCTTCATCTAAACAAAAGTTGAATCTTCCTGCTTAAGAAAGTTTTGAGTAGTTTAAAACTAAAATCAATTACAAGTAATATCTCAGAAACGGTTAACACCACAGAAAAAAGGTATATGACATCAATTGTATTTTAAAGAGATCTACATTCTTGTGTGGTAAATTTTTGTCTCTCTCTCACAGTTTATGAGGTATACAAAGATCATCCAAAATGATGAGGTCTTAACAGGCTATTCCCAGAAAATTCAAGATATACATTTGTTCTACATAAAAATACCTTAAACAAATGACATTTTAATCAAAATCATTAGCTATTTTTGAAAAATACAACATTTTCAAACGTTTTTCCATGTAAAGGGTAGTTTGAGGTCAGGATGAACATTTTTGCATTGCATCCTGCATCTGTGGAAGATACTACACTTAAACATCATGTTTGGTATTCAACAGTCTTTTAGTTTTTGAGCTATGCTGTGCGCACACACACACATGGATCTTTTTCTAAAAATCTCTAGTTGCTCTAAATACAAACTATTCCAACAAAAGATTATTCTTTTATCTACATCATGCTAATCGAGATAAAGATTGGCAAAATTGGCCTTACTACTTGGTTCCTTATAAGCAGAAGTGAAATAAGGGAATACATTATGCTAAAGCGAGTCAAATCTTTCAAAAGCTGGTTGCTATGTGAAATTGAGGTTCGGTTCACTTTTCATGGTTTTGTTTGAGAAAAGTTAGGTAGTTATAATTGAAAACAATAAGGAATATCTCGAAAATGGTCAACTCTATAAGAAAAATGCATGTCATAAATTGTGTATTTATATGAGGTCTTTATTTTTTGTTGCAAATTTTTGCCTACCTTTGATGGTTTAACCATTATGCAAAATTCATCCAGAATAAAGAGGTCTTTAGAGGCTATTCCCAGAAAATTCAACCAGTATTCTAATCAAAATTGCTAAGAGCCAGAAAGAGAGAAAAACATTTTTCAAAAAATTTTCCACGTAAAAGACAGTTTGTGGTGGGGAAATTGTTTGAAAATTGTGCCACAGATACTAAACATAAATACCAAGTTTGGTATTTAACGATCTTTTCGTTTTTCAGCTATGTTGCACACACACACATGCATGGATCTTTTTCTAAAAATGCTTTTTTCAGACTCAGGGTCCTCACAACATATATTTATGGTGATATCTTGACATATTTTAAGTGGAATGCAATACCTTCTCTAGCTACTATGTACAGCTATGGACACAAAAAGTGAGTTATCCCCAAATTCCATGTGGTGACATCATTAAGAGAAGGAAAAAAAAAAAAGTTTGCTGCATGAGAGAAGAGAACCTGTGACTCTCATCAGAGGAGTAACCTACGTTTTGCCACAGCACTATAGTAAACATACATGGAAGTGTGCAGATTTAGTAATGCAATGCCATACAAAACAAACTGTATCATGTTGTGTGTTAATACTTTTAGTTAATATTGATAGTTTGTTGTTGAAGGAGCTTAAGTTAGGATTTGATTATGTTTATTGATCATATGAATTAGTAATATGATTTGGAACTTGATGACTGCCAGTACACAACTGTATCACGAATGGTGTACACAAGGCACTGTACCATGTAGAACTTAGATGAATTTGGCGTTCCAGATATTACTCACTTTTTTATACAGGGGCGTAAATTGCATCATATGTGCTAGAGAAAGTAAAATCCTGTTTTCATTAATTCAATTAGTGTTAATTAAATGATTCTTCTATGCCAGTCATGTATAGCAGTTGGAAAGATAAGAGTCAGACTGAAAAATTCAATGCCATAACTGAGTTTTGAACCAAGGATCTCCTGATTTCTATCCAGTTGCTCTAACCACTGAGCTACCAAGGCATAATACCGATGTGGCATTAAATTCCCCAACTGACTCAATGTTTCCCAGCAAACCGCAAGGGGATCTCAAATTATTTTGAGATGACACACCCTAATGGTAACTTATAGGTACAATGTTGTAAGTACTTTTAAGCATCAGGCTTCATAATTTTACCACTATTAGGTCAATTTGTGTTAATTGTTTCTTCCACATAACCATGTGTAGGAACAGTTGGAAAGGTAGACTCCGATTAAAAAATTCAATGCCATAGCAGGGATTTGAACCACAAATCTCCTGGTTTCAGTACACTTGCGCTAACCACTGAGCTACTTGTCAACATTAAATTCCTCAACTGATTCTTATGTTTCTCGTTAAACTGCAAGGGGAGCTTTGTGGTTCAAAACTGGGCTTAGGAATTGCAGTTTTCAGGCTGATTATACCTTTCCAACCTATTTTCATGTTTATTGGCATGCAGTTGATTAAAAGAAAATAATTTTATTTCATTAGTCAACAAATGACATATTTACTTTTGGCGATTGTTACTGTGACTTCAGGTGACTATGTTCAACAATGAGTTTTGACAAAATATGACTTTCCTGCATCGGTCAATGTTTACTCCCAACAGCAGATAGAAAGGATCCTTCATAGTTGCCAGAGGAGCAGAAGCTTTGTTTAATGAAAGAAGATAGTCCAGTGTTTTAAGCATCGTGAATTAGAAGGAGGATAATGTCTTGCAAATGTGTAAATTATAAAAACAATTTTTGTTACATTTGTGGGAGTTCACTTTAAAAGCACAAGGACAAAATTTGGCTCCTTGAATTAAAAAAGCTTACGAGTATTATTTTGACACTAAAAATAGACCAGAATAAGTTTTGGGCTCTGGAAATGTGTTGTGCCAAATGTGTATGAGGGTTGTGCCGAAAGTTTTTAGCAGAGATTCAGAAAAAATTTTATTTAGAAAATAACTATTACAACATTTCAAAAAATTCTCCCTAAGCATTTATCCATTTTTCCTTCCTTTGAAAACACTAAGAAAATGTCTCAGTCTAAGCTTCTTTATGGATGCCACTGCTGTATGCAGCAATGGCCTCTTCATCAGATGAAAAATGCCGCCCATGAATTTATTTATTTATTTATTTTTTGAGGGGAATAGGAAGAAGTCACAAGGGACCAGGTCAGGTGAATAAGGTGGGTGCAGCAAAATTTGCACCTTTTCCTTCTCCAAGAAGTCAATTGTTCTGGCAGAGTGTAAGGCATTGTCATGATGCAGAAGAAGGTGCCCACTCTTTGATTTTGGATGCTGTAACCTCCATGTGACAATGACCTTCGGCAGACATTTAGTCGCATATCACTCAGTATTAACTGTTTGACATGTATCCAAGTTCACAGAGCTGAGAGGGCCCATCTTGGTGAAGAAAGTGACCACTAATTTCTTTCCAGAGCTCCTGCTTTTCCAAACTTTTATGGGTGATTGCTCACCTGGAAAACATCATGCTGAAGAATATCTCTTTGTTTTGGGTTATAATGATAAACCCATGTTTTGTCACCTGTGACGATACTGTAACTATCTTTGGATTGTCCTTTGTCAAATTTCTCAAGCATAAAACAACACCAATCCACTCTTGCATCCTTTTGAGCTTCGGTCAGGGAAGGTGGCAGCCTCTTGATGAGGCCTAAATAATCATGAACTACGGTTTGCGCTGCAGTTGATCGAACATTGAGGGTCTCTTCAATGCCACAAATGTCAGATGAGGATCATCTTCAATCATTTTCCTCACAGCATCAATATTTTCTTGACTCTCTGTTGTTGTTAGGTGACCAGAACCAGGTTCATCTTCAAGAAACTCCTGACCCCTTGAAAATTCACGGAACCAATTTCCAACATTGGCCCTCGAAGGGGAAGACTCAACAAAAACATGTACTAGACAATAGTAGCATTCCTCTGCATTTAATAGTCATTACACATCATTACACATCTTGTGCTGTGTCTGACTCAACAATTCATGCATATTCGCTGACTGTACTCAAGGGTTGTGTGAAAATACTGTATACAGTGTTGTATGGTAGGAGAACCGTCGTGCGCAAGTTCTAAGGTCAAAAAACATAGCTCTTTCAAACTAAAAAAAATCCCATTTTCACCAGACTTATGGTTTAAGAGCTGCTAAAAAAATGTTGGCATAACCCTTGTAGCACCACAGATACACACAAAGATATTTTTCTAAAAATGTTTTTAAATGCTTTTCACAGGAATTCAGGTTTGTATTTCTGGTGAAATCTCGATATCAAATTTTTGGGTGGAATACAATACCTTCTCTATCTACTATGTACATTGTACACGAGTGTCGCCCTCCGTGGTATAATGGTTACCATGCTAACTTCATATACCCGAGGTCGCGGGTTCAAACCTGGCGGAGGATGATGGATTTTATCGGGTGTAAAAATCCTTAGCATGGCTTCCTTCGGAAGGGAAGTAAAGCCGTTGGTCCCATGTCATAGATTTATGGCACGTAAAAGAACCTCAAGCCTGATAGAGAGGCCTCTGAGCAAAATTAAGTGGTCTTTCACGCCCAATTTAGAATGGGATGCTGAGAACCACAGTAGTTAAAGAGCATCCATAAATAACATACCATTTTTGTACACGAGTGCTAGAAAGTAAAAATGGTGACTAAAATAAATATGGATAAATCAAAATATATGGCCATTGTAGATGTTAATTAAGATTTGGCCTGGATGATTAAATAGGGATAATTAAGCACACAGGGATATATAAATAACTGAGAATAAAGATTACACAAGATGGGAAACAAGAGAAGAAAATAAGATCAAAGATAAACTAAGGAAATTATGCTATATATATATATATATATATATATACTTGCATATTATGGGATAAACAAGTCTTAAAAGAAACTAAAATACAATTTCTAAAACAACAGAGATATTACAACATATGGTTCCAACATGTGGACTCTGAACTAGCAGTTAAAAAGAAAATTATTGGCAACAGAAATGGATTATTGGAGATCTGCTAGGATATTCAGAAGAAAGAAAACTAGAAATGAGATAAAAGAAAATGAGAATGTTAAAAATTCAATTGTAGATTTTATTCTACAGAAAAAATTAGAATGGTAAGGGAAAATATGGAAGATGAAAGATTACCCAAAAGAATAATGGAGTGGATGCCACCAGGAAGGAGGAGAAAAGGAAGACTGCATAAAACACAGATTCCAGGAATTAGAGGGGCAATGATGGATTCGGAAATTAAGGAAGATTTATGGTCCAATATGCAAGAATGGAGAAAAGTGATAGAAGACGTTAAAACCTGTAGTCTTGAGTGTCAGAGAAGTGTTTGTGCACTACGAAATTGGAAATATATACGCAGGTTAATTCAAAAATATTTTTACAATGTTTGGGGATGGATTGCTGACATAGAAACAAGAAAATATGTCCGTATAAACATATGCTCTAGAATGCTTCGTTTTTGTGTTATCAATTTATTAATCAAAGTTGCCTTCAACCTCTTTACGAGCCCAACCTAATAACTTCATTTATTTATGCACTCATTCATAGAAGGCTTTGACCCATTTTACCCTACAGAGTTGGCCTTGTGTTGCCATGGTTACTTGTTAACATTTGTTATTTATCAGATGTGTAATACATTCCCCCAGCACTCCTTACAAGTACTGTCTACAAGGACTTCATTCAGAACACTCTCCCAGACTTATTAAAGAATGTGCCTCTGCATATAATAAGAAACATGTGGTTTATGCATGATGCTCTAGCACATTTTAGTCTCATTGTTTGAGATGCACTGGGTGGTACCTAGTATGACAGATGGACAGGTAAAGCGGGACCTGTTCCTTAGCCTGCACATTCCCTCGACCTCAATCCTTTGGATTTTTATATTTTGGGAGCACCTTAAACCATTGGTTTATGCAGCAGACATTCTATGTGTCATGTAAGCCTGCAAAATCATGACACCGACTGGGAGTATTTGACATTCCATGCTTTGAGTACATGTGTGTCTAGATGCAAGAAGAGGTTATATGGATCATTTTCTATATGTGGTGTTTGTGTGCAACACCTCCTAACAAGCTGACAATGTCAAAAATAGAATAAAGTGTCACTTTAAAATGTTTTGATTAATGGCACTTTGAACCTCAATAAATCAATATATGTGTGTGTGTGTATATAGGAGAATAAACATCTGTAAGAGTTATGTGTTGCAGAATAGGCTGAGAAAGGCATTTGAATGAAACACAATCAAACTTTTCATATGCATCTCCATCTTTCTCTCTTATCTTTATAGTAGGTTTGTATTAGTCGCTTTATTCTGCTTAAGCAGCAAATCTGTGTAAGCTGAGTACTGGCTTGCTTTGTACCAGTATGCATACAACTCAAAATTTTGTACCACCTGCATATAGGCACTATGCCTTTTTTTATGAGTGCTTTTCTTTTTACAGGTACAAGGGACCTCAAAATATTTATTTCCAGTGAGGCTTCTATTTTGAATATTTGTGTGGAATGCAATGTTTCCTTCAGCTACCATAGATATTTAGAAAACATAACAAGAGTGTGGGTTACTAATTATATTATGCAAACAAATCTGATTGTTCCATTCAAATGATTCTCTGCTCAATCTTCAATGAACTATTCTTTAAGAAAAACCTTATTCTTCTTTCTATTTAACGTTAATTGGATAAACGGTTGTAGAAATGATTATTTTTACATATTCCTTTGTAGGTACAATGGCAATAAGGGAATAAAGTAGGCTTAAGCATTTGTCAAATATTTTAAGAGCTGGATGCTATGTATGGCTTTGAAATTTTGTTCTCTTTGCTTGAGCTGGAGTAAGATACCTCCCATCAGAGCAAAGTATAAGCATTGTAAAAATTAATTCCATAACTAGGAATATTTCAGAAATGATTAACTTAAAAGAAAGAAATAAAAAATTACTTTAAAGAGATTTACATTTCTGTTTATGCCTTTGGTTCGCTAGTTAATCAAAAGTCATCCAGAATGAAGAGGACTTCAGAAGCTAATCCCAAAATATTAATGACATACATTTCATTTGCCATGAAAATATCTTAACACATATGGTACTTTAATCAAAGTCATTAGAGCCATTTTTGAATAAATCAAAATCTCTGAAACAGTTCAATGTAAAGGGAGTTTGAGGTTGCTTCCTTGGAAGATGCTGAATTTACATACCAAGTTTGATTTTGAACTATCCTTTTGTTTTTAAATTACGGTGTTCTCTCTCTCTCCCCCTCTCTTCGTCCCTCCCTCTCTCCATCCCTTCACAAACACACACACTAATCTTGTTTTTATTCAGGGGACCTCAAAACATATTTTTGGTTAAATCTCAACTTTTTGGATTTCCCTACTGAGTTTACATGTAGAGAAAGTAAAAATACATGAAATCGACTGTGTAGAAAGAAAGACAAATTTACTGTGGGATGATGATGATGATGATGATGATGATGATGATGATAATAATAATAATAATAATAATAATAATAATAATAATAATAATAATAATAATAAAAGTTTGCCTGGGTAGCGTGGGGGTAATGTGTCTGCCTCACATTCAACAGGTCACAAGTTTGAATCTCGCTTAGGGTGAGTTTCCCAGATAAGGTTTTTTTTTCAGGGTATTTTCCTTACCCTGAGAAGATGAATGTTGAGTAACTTTAAGCTCCATGGACCCCGAGATTATTTGAGCACCATTTCACCGATTTCATTCATCGTCGAATATGACCAGGTTAAAGGACATTAAGCCACACAAAGGAAAAGAAAAAAAATAATAACAACAATTTGCATAACTGTAGGAGTTGTCTACTAAATGAGTACCTGGATCAAATTGCAGTATGCATAAATATATTGTTAGTTTTTCTTAGCACTTTACCAAATAATTAAAATTAAAATACAAAGCTACCTAAAACCAAACTAAAGAATTTTGAAGGTCTGAATGAAAATAATTATTCATTAGAATCAAGTACTCACACAAAATAATGACAATGCTTTGGTACTTAAAAACAGCTGAGAATAGCACTTATACTAACAAAAAGCATTCCATGTTACAATTAAACATGTATTTGAGTATACTGTTAGTCAGAAAATCTACGGTTTAACCCTTTTTTGCTGAAATGTTTATTAATTTATAAGATTAATCACACTAGAAATGTTATTTCTTCACTCTAGTGCAGGAATGGGCATTAACTGGCTCAGGAGCCAAAAGAGGTTCTTGACCTTCCTATATATGACAGTGTATCATTGCAAAAGTTCATATGAAAGAGCAGAGTGGGACATAACAGAGTTCCAATTGAGAAGTTGTCATGGCAGATTCTAAGCCTATATTACATTGTTATGGACTTCCTTGTTGGCAAATATTCTTTAATTCTGATTTATGCTCTGCACATCACAAAATACTGGAGGCTAGAGAGCAAATGGCTTCATTGCCAAGTACCAGACATTAGATACCAACCAATCAACCAACTTATGCTCTGTTGAAAGGAAGTAAATAAATAAATGAGCACTTAAATGAGCTTAACCAACAAAGAAAAATAAAAATATAGTAAACATGTACAATGCAATTAAAACTTAGCCATGCAGTTCAAGCTGTGGAAGGCATAGTTGCAAGAGGGACACCTGTACCATTTTCCCTCTTTGGCCACACTGTGTGGTTAAACCACTTGCCTCTCACCTTGATGGCCCGGGTTTGATCCCAGGTGACTTGAGTGTGGGATTTCTGGTGCACAAAGCGGCACAGGGTGGGCTTTCTTTGGGTTCTCTGGTTTCCCCCGCCATTGCATTCCACTGGTGTTCCATCTTCATTCCATGCATCATCATTCTCATCGGTGCCATAGCAGTAAAAGCGGGTGTTTAAAAAAATCCCTTCTTTGCAATACTTCCAAAATACATATGATAATAAGAAACTTAAGAAATATATTTGCTCACTGGAAAATGAGTAAATGATTTGCCAAGAAATGATTTGTGTCATGATAATAAACATGATGCTGATTTATTTAAACACTTATCAGTTGCAAAACACACGCAATTAAAACTCTTTGGCTATATTTGGTTCTACTATTATGATGAGCAACTATTTTCACAAATGAATTGTGTCAAGTCAAAATAGAGATCTCGTTTAATTGACAAACCTTTGCTGGCACAACTGAAAATGGCTCTATTGGAGGTAATCCAGATTTAAACATAATAATTGCAAATGTGTTGTTGTTGATCTAATGAGCAGGATTTTGATTCATCAATTTTTTTCCTAGCCAGCCAATATAGATTATGTATCTTCCCATCTGGTACAGCTTTCCTCAATTCTGTGCATTCCAGTAGGTGTTCTCCATTTAAAATCTTGTCAGCATTGCAGATCTTACGTGTATATAATATAATTACAAATGAAAAGCATGTAATTAACAATACAATGTTGTGTGTATTATTTTACTGTAGTAAAAGCCTTAAACAAAATAAATGAGTATTGCTTATCTAAGAATGAGCAACTACAACTGCACCCATTATCAGATTGTTTCCAACTATGAAAATGTGGCATTAGCCAACTTGCAGCTTTTGTGTTTAGTGGTTCTGGGTTTTCCCATACCTGCTCTACAATCTCTGAAAGTAGTTTTTGCTGACCTTTTAGGGGCACACCATTATGAAAAAATCATGTATTCCATTCTTATGACTTTTTTTATCTGTTCTGCAAACAAACTAGTCTATTCTCACAAAAGATTTTCTTTTATCTGCATCCTGCTAACCAAGATAAACATTACTAGAAATTATTCTTTAATTTTTTTTACTTACTCCCTTATAATTAAAAGGGAAATAAGGGAATTCACTAGGCTAAAGTGATAGTCAAATCTTTTAGAGCTATTGCTATGCAGCTATCATTGAAATTCATTTCTCTTTCCATGACCAGGAGTAAAACAAAAGGATGAAAATGGAAGAGGACTTCCCATTTGAGAAAAGTAGTATTTTAAAACTGAAACCAAAAAACAGAAATATCTTTAAAATGGTTAGCTCTACAAAAACACTGTATATGATGTAAATTGCATGCTTTAATGAGATTTACATTTTTATGTAGCAAAATTTTGTTATCATTTATGATTTACCAGTTAGGTTAAAGTCATCCAGAATGAAGAGGACTTTGGAGGCTACTTGCAGAAAATTCAAGATATACATTTTATTTGCCATGTAAACGTCTTTAATATACAGCATTTTAATAAAAATTGTTTTAACCATTTTTTAGAAAATAAGAAATTTCAAAAACTGTTCCACATAAAGGGTAGTTTGGGGGGGGGGGGGAGATTTTCCTGACAATCTTTGTGTCATATCCTTGGAAGATACTAAACTTAAATACCAAGTTTGGTATTTAACCAACTTTTCATTTTGAGTTATGCTGTTCACATACACACCCCACACCCACACACATATTTTTCTAAAAATGCTTCTTTTTTATTCAGGCATTCTCATATGTATTTCTGGTGAAATCTTGGTACCAAATTTTTGTGTGGAATACCTACATTGTACATATGTGCTAGAAAAAGTAAAAACACTAGAGGCTAATTCTAAGACTGAAAATTGAGCATCATAGGAAATTAAAATTGTGTACTTACTAGAAAGGACGGTGAGCAAAAATATGTAGTCAGAAAATGTGATGAGTCCTGAGCTCCCCAACTTGTAGAAGATACTGTCTTCATCCAGTGCAAGTTCTAACTTCATATGCACATTCTGTTTTGATAAACAAGGAATGTTCATTATTAGCCTGCTTGGAAGCATTTTGTCAGTCATCAACTAGCTATCTTCTACATAATGAACTGAAAATCGCAGAACAATATTAGGCAAAATATCTCCTTTTATCATAAAAACTGAACATTTGTATGCAATACAGAAACTATAGGGTTTTTCTCATTCTCTTCTTTTTCATCTTTAATTATTTTGATCATTTTATGGCTACTGCTTCACATGAAAATTAGAAGCTCATTCAGGGTCATCAAAATCCACACACTCTCTCCTCTCTGGCCATACATATAAATATTTTCAATGCATAGCTATAACATAAAATCAGAATAGGAAATTAAAAGAATAATAGATCAGGAATAAAGGAAAAACAATTTTAAAAGGAACTTGTATCAAACCTTCCAACTTCCTGAAAAATTAAAATCCATAAAACTTTCCTTTATCCAGCAATGTGTTATAATTTTACAATAACATGAAATTCCATTTTATAAAAATCCTTTAAGACCTGGAGCACAACCTCTTCTGTCACACATGAAATTCTACCTGGTTTCACAATAAACATATACTAAAGCAGAGAACACCATGTCTTATGCTATAAACAGATTTCTAGTCCATATTTTACACGTAAAATTAAAAAAAAAAGGGGGGGAAAGTTTACATACCATAACCATAAAATGGGAATAAGTTAAAGAATTTATGTGCGGGAGTTAACTATAAATCCATGTTGTCCATTACTGAATGATCATGCCCATTTACTGCTGTTTACTAAAGGTTACTAGTAAGGAAATCAAGTTTTAAATCTGCAGACTTTGCATTTTGTTGCAGCCCAGTGAAGGGGAAACATGATCTTAATGAATGATACACATGCAGATAAGCTCCAGCCTGAAGCCGAAAATGTATCAAAGATTATGAAACATGTCCTATTGATTTGAATTTTTTTTATAGAGAAAGGAAAGCTTTGTTGCAAAATATTTTTTGTTATATAAGCATTTGGTGTTCTACTGTTACTAGCTTTAGTTCTTTTTGTATTAAGAGGGCGACTCAAATACAAGGAGTAATTGAACCAGAGTACTGCACAGGCAGATCCTAGCAGGATGGTCGGTGTGTAAAGAGGGGGAACCAGCTTGGTTAGCTGCTTTGATAGGTTTCAACATCAGTACAGCTATGAGTGAACAAGAGCTTCCTTTGCCTATTGCACAATGCATTATTATAAAGTTTTTAACCAATGAAGGGAGATTTTAGCTTGTTTAAAGACACAGTTTAGGGATACTATACTGTCCCAGAACCAGGTGTTTACCTGGGCCAGACAATATAAGGACAGCTGAGGAATTGTTCAAAATGAAGGTGATGCTCAGCGGCCAAGGTTAAGTCTCAGACCTATATTACACTATCGCATTTCTGTGTCACAGAATGTGATAAAACCTTTGATCATATGTTATAAAGCACATTTAAGCTGTCAAGTATACTGCATGTCAAACCTTTTATCATAGTTTTAAAAAGGATAACCTAAAGTTAGTAGCATGAGCTGTAGCAATGGTTACTATTTTGTTGTGTTCAGGATATGAGTGTGTCATTATAGTGATCATTGATAAATAAATTTACTTTAAATTTCTATTACATTTGCCTGCAACATTTTCTGTAACCTTACTTAAAACTTAACCTCAAAGACAATTTCTTAAAGAGCATTAATGAATACTACATTCACAAGTATTAATAACAAAGGCTGCAGCAAAAATATTAATTAATGGTTGTCATAATAACTTTAATTTTGTTCTTCTAATATTGGCTTCCCAATCCATTTAATTATTTCTTCACATCATTTGCTGTATATCCTTCATATGCTTCACTAATGGCCTCTTCGATGCTTTTATATATTTCCAGTGTTCTGTTTTTATAATAATTATGTTTTGAATTGTATAGCATTTCATGTGATTCATAATAGGAAATGAGTAGTTTGGCTGCAGCCACTGAACATGTGCAATGTCTGCCATTTTATTTTTTAATCACAGATATGATCAAAAGTGTGATGATGAATATAACTTTTATCACAGAAGTTATGTCACAGCTAGATGTGGTCAAAGATACTATGTTACATTGTAGAGTGTTTTATCATATTTATCATAATGTTTTATCCGGGACACAGAAATGTGTTAGTGTAATATAGGCCTTACAGAAGACAACATCTATGCTGTTCAAGAGTTTATTGAAAGTGACCACTGCTGCACTGTTGAACTACTTGCATCAGAAGTGGGTGTCAGCATTGGGAGTGCTCATACCATTATGTTAAAATCCTGGATTTAAAAAAATTAGTGCTTAATGGGTTCCAAGTTGTTAACCAAGCAGCAATAACAGGTCAGGTTGGAGATTTACAATAAATTTTTGAATAAATTCCGGCAAGATTTTTGAAATGCATTGTCGCATGTGGTGAGACTTGGGTCCATAATTTCATCTGGAATCCAAAAAGGTGAGCAAGGAATGGCAAAGAATGGACGAAGCCTGCCCAGTGAAGGCCAAAACCTGCTGCTCAGCGGAAAAGTGCTTGCAGCAGTGATTTTTTACAGAGGAGTTTTACTCTTAATTTTCTTCATGATCAACATATGGTGAATAGAGTTTACTATTGCCAAATGTTAAAAAGTCAGCTAAAGTCACCTATACAATTATGCCATATGCCCATCCTTGATTATACACTTGATTATCTGTGTGCAATTTATATGGTTTGCATGAATGGTAATGCTGAAAAAAGTAGTACTTTTGAATAAGTTTAACCAACATAATAGCTAATGACTTTCAAGGTAACCATCCTATGAAAAATGGGTGTGCATATGCCTTGGTTTGTAGCAGTCGCAAACATGGACATAATATGGTTTGCAACAACAGCTATTTCTTGCATGCCAATTATACATAGACAAAACATGATTTCACATGAACAGAGTTCACAGCATGAAAGAGCATGCTAGAAACTATGTGAAGTCATGTAAAACTTTTGTTTTCCAGAGGTAGACATAATACGTTTGCAATGATACTCCCCAAATATGATTTATATTGCTGCGTAGATATGTTACCTACTCCAAACTTTCAAGTATGAACACCTGCAGCTAGAGGGATAATATTAAAGTTGCCTCATCAGGAAGTATTACCTTGAGTGGGTTCTCCTGTAATTAGAGGGACAATATATAAACTTGCTTTATCAGCAATGATAATATTTCTTGCTTGGGAAATTGTGGTTATAAATGAAAACCCAGGAGATGACAGAATGTAAAGAACTACCAATTTGGAGGGAAAGTGTGGAAAAATAAATAGGAAAAAATAGACAGAAAAATAGGAACTATAAAAATGCTGACAGGAAAAGAAGAAAAGTAAGTTACAGCCATTGGGACAGGAACGTAAAAGAGAAATGGACTATAACATTATAGACACATGGAAGGACAAGCTGAAGTGAAGAAGAATGGTTATGGGAGCTAAAGCAGGTAATTCAGTGAACTACAAGGCCAAGGAGCCAAGCTGAGCAGCAGCATAAACTACGAATAGATAACCAGACAATTTGCACAGTAGTTAAAACAGTTACAGAATTATTGTATAATTTTATATTAAGCTTGTAAATAATATGTAAAATAAATTCATTCATAATTTGTGTGGATGAACAATTAAGAACACTTTTCCTTTTTCCATAACAAATGGTTCCATCTCCTTGACATTTACCCAAAAAACAGAAACAATATTATCAAAGTTGATTAGATCTACAAGTTTATTATGAGCTTACTACACTTTGATAATTAATGACAAAGAATTTTTGAAAAAATGGCAAGTCATGCAGTTTATAGCTTTAGTTGCATCTTCTTGAATCACTAAAATACCAATGGTAATCTTTATTTAAAATTGAGAAGCTGGAAATAAACTCATATTATGTCATTAAATTTTAGCATAGTTTCATTAACCCTTAAATAGCCTTCTTTGCATGTAGCAGTAATTTTTAGGTAATGATTTAGAATATTGTAATTCTTTTTATCGATAGTTTTTAATTACTCTGACCATAAATAATAAATATAAGCATTTTCAGCCATTTTGTGTTGAAAAAATATCAATTTCTTCCAATATATAATAGTTTGTTTTTTAAATCAAAAGCAAAATCCATGCAACTGCAGTCCACGTGTACCACACACTGATTATTTTTAATGGGCCTCCCCATCCCTTACCACAGGCACATTTGACTGCAGTTGCAAGGATTCAAACTCGCAATATTCAGCTGTGAATGAAGCCAATCCAGTACTTATCCCACTAAGAACCATCACTATTGAACTACTTTTGCACAAGGTAAAAATGAAAGGGATATGAAACTGGTTTACGAAATAGAGGAAGAATGGCATATGCAGCAAATTAATTTGTACATTTAAGGGTTAATACATACATATAAATGAAAAATATATCAAGAATTCTATTGTTATTGTTAGTTACAGCATTTGCATCACTTCAGTTCTAAAATTAAAAACCTTTGAATACTACACTCTTATAAATTATTTAAAGCTATATGATGATAAAGCATGCCCTTGCCAATTTACTGCAAAAGCAACTTAAAGCAGATTTACTAATACTATATTATCCAAACATTTTATTTCTGTGCCATTAAATTCATATGAATAGACTTAAGATTTACTTATAAAAATAGTAGTATCAGCACTGCTTTGAACATGATCTTCAAATGATGTAGGGAGAAATAGGACTCTTTTTTTCTCTCTATAGTAACTTTTAGCTTATAAAATAGATGTTTTACAGTTTACAATTGATTTATTATCCTTGTTAGTAACTGCTTCTGTCCTTTACCATGCATTTCACGAATATAATTGTATATATTGTATATTCAATATGCTTAGAAAATTCCAATTATTATATATTATATTTAGATAACAGATGTTCAGTTAATTATATTGAATAACAGAAAAAAGCAAAGAACATGCTTACAAATTGCACAGATAACATGTGACCATGACATTAAGCATGCTGGAAATTTCTGAAACAGCTACATGGTATACTTGTCAGGGCAATCTTTCTATCCCTTGCTCCTAGAGATTTGTGGCACTGTGGCTGAGTGGTTGGAATGCTCATCTCTCGCGACTGGGTTGAATCTCAGAAGGACCATATGTGGGATTAGTAGTAGGCAAAGCTGTGTTCTGGGCAGGTTTTCTCCAGGTTTTCTGGTTTCCCCCACCATTCTTTCACCATCTGCTCCATAACTAGTAATTTTTCCTTTCATCCATTCACTGTCATTTCATATCATACTTTTTCTCATGCCCACATCAGGCATTGGGCTGATCATACTCTCTCTGCTTCTCAAAAGGCATCTGACTCCAGGTGCTCTCTTGTAAGTCCTCCATGCGAGGAGAGTAAAAAGTGAAAGAAGAAGAAACTCCTAGAGATAATTTTTGTTTCTTTCATTTGTATGGCCCCCTTTAACTTGTTTGGTCATACTGGGGGCTTTGACTTGAGAAACAACTGCTGGTGTTTTAGTTTCCTCAGTTTTTCCTTAATAAACATACTCATTCACACCCACATTCATACTAATAGACATTGTGGGGCATAGGGAATGATTGATTAATGAAAAATCTGATGTGTACCACTCACAAGACTTTCTCTACATCTCTGCAACTACTTATTGTTAAAAAGCATATGCTTCTATTTACTTCATGCTAATCGAGAAAAACTTAGCAGAAATAGCCTTAGTACTTGTTCCTTGTAAGTAGAAGCAAAATAAGGGAGTACCATATGTTAAAGTAATAGTCAAAAGCTGGTTGCTGTGTGACTGAAGTTCCTTTGTTTGTGTGAACAGAAGTTAACAAATTCCTGAATGAGAAAAGTATAAGTTTTTCAAAGCTGAAACCAAAAACAAGGAATATCTCAAAAATGATCAACTCCGCGAAAAAAAATGTATATAACATAAATGCTGTGTTTTAACGTGCTCTACATTTTTTGTGCTTTAAGTTTTTTTCCAGCTCTTATGGTTTAGCAGTTATGCAAAATTACGTAAAATTCATCCAAAGTAGTCTTCAGAGGCTATTCCCAGAAAATTCAAGATATACTTTTTATTTGTCAGGTAAATATCTTTAATATATGATATTTTAATCAAAATCGTTAGAGCCATTTTTGAGCAAATCAAAATTTTCGAAAAAAGTTCCATGTAAAGGGTAGATTTTTCTTAAAATCTCAAAGTCGCATCCCTGGAAGATACTTAGCTTAAATACCAAATTTGGTATTTTACCGACCTTTCATTTTTGAGTTATCATGTTCACACACACACACACACATACAGAGACCTTTTTCCGAAAATGCTGTATCCTAAAACATGTATTTCCAGTGAAACCTCGGTATCAAATTTTTGGGTGGAGTGCAAATACCTTCTCTATATACTATGTACATAGTACGTATAGAGAAAATAAAAATTGCCTGCCCCAGCTAGGAATCAAAACTGGGACCTCTAAGTTGAGAAGCTGGAGTACTGAACAATCAACTGCAAAGTCAGTTAAGTTGAAACTGTTGCTTGTGACCCAGCAAAACTTTAATCTGCACTTTTTTTTTTTTTTTTTTAAGCTTAACATCCTTTTACCATTTGGTCATATCGGAGGATAAATGATAAGGATAAGGGAAAACTCCAAAAAAAACCTTATCCGGGTAACTCACCCTAAGTGAGATTTGAACTCGTGACCTGTTGAATGTGAGGCAGATGTGCTACCACCACACTACTCAGGCGGGCTATGCACTTTTTACTTTCTTTACCATGTAACTAATTGATTCAGCCTTAGAACTGAAGTTGATGTAAACAAAATATTTTGTATTCCTCCGCATTACAAGAAGGATGGCTCTTGTGGTATCTGTGGCCTGCATTCAGGTCACAGGTTTGATCCTCTGACTTAAGGTTTTTACTTTCTCTAGGCCGGTATTTACAATGTACATAGGAATAGAGAAGTGTTGCATTCCACCCACAAATTTGATGTCAAGATTTCACCAGAGATATATATTTTGGGCACCCCTGAGTCTGGAAAAAGATCCATGTGTGTGTGTGTGTGTGGATATACACACACACACGCGGAAAGACGAAAAGACCGCTAAATACCAAACTTGGTATAGGTTTAGTATCTTCCAAAGATTTGAAAAATAATCCCCCCCACCACAAACTACCCTTCACATGGAAAAATTTTAGAACATTTAAATTTTTTTTCAAAAATGGCTCTAATGATTTTTATTAAAACCCCTTATATTAAAGAAATTTACATGAAAAATAAAGTGTAGATCTTGAATTTTCTGCAAATAGCCTCTGAAGACCTCTTTATTCTGGTTGAATTTTGCCAAACTTTGCTTAATCACTAAACCATAAGAGATAGATAAAAACTTACTACACAAAAAATTTAGATCTTGTCAGAACACACAATTGATATATCCTTTACGTTTTTGTTGTGGAGGTAACCATTTCCGAGATATTCCTTGTTATTGGTTTTAATTGTTAAGCAGTTATACTTTACTCAGACAGGAAGTGCCCGTTTTTCTTTTGTTCTACTCCTGGTCAAGCAAAGAGGCAATTTGTAATGATAATTACATAACGATAGCTTTTGAAAACACAGCTTTGGACACTTGCCGACTTAAACCAGCTATTTGGTTAAGATATGTGGATGACATTTTCATTGTATGGCCACATGGACTGAACAATATTCCAGAATTCCTTCAACATCTGAACAGCCTTCACCAGAAAATACAATTTACTATGGAACTAGAACATAACCAAAAATCACCTTTTTTGGTTGTTCTGGTTGAGTGGAATGTAGCAAATATAGCAGTACATTGCCTAGTTTACCGAAAGGCTATACATACAGACAGAAACATAGATGCCACTACCCACCACCCCTTTTCAGTAAAGCGAAGCATGGTCAAAACTCTGTTCCAACGATCCATGCGTATTTGTGACCCAGAACTTTTAACTGAAGAGACACCACTTACAGGAAGTGTTAAAAGCCAATGGATATTCAAAAACTGATATCAAATACTGGGGAAAGAATGCCAAAAAAAACGCTAAAAGAAAAAGAAAAACAAAAGACAACAAGAGCTCACTTTCCCTTTATTCAGGGCACCACTGAAAGGATTGGCAAGGTCCTACGCAAACAAGGGATTAATACTCGGTACAGCATGGTCAGGAAGCTACAATCCATCCTCAGACCAGTAAAAGACAAATCTAACCCACTACTTAATCCAGGGATTCATAAAATAACATGCGATTGCGGCAAAGCATATATAGGCCAGACTGGAAGATCGAGTCAATATCAGAAGCCTCAAACTTAACGAGCCTGAAAAGTCCGCTCTGTCCAAACATGTTATTCAAACTGGCCATCATATTGATTTTGACAACATGAAATTAGTGGTACCATGCGAAGATTATAAACATTGCATTATACGCGAAAGCATTGAGACAATTAAAGAAGAACAAAGTTATCAGAGACAATGGAAAAACTTGAACATCATCTGGAGACCTCTGCTAATAAAAGCATTCCACCTTGCTGCCAGCGAGCCAAAGGGAACACAGGAGGGTGGTACTTGTATCTCCCAACCAGAGTATAAAAGAAGGAATGCCAGCTGGACAGGATGCAGTCAGCCCTGAGGAAGCTTCATCATAAGATGGGCAAAACGTTAGCCTCAAAACGCGGTCTACACCGGAAACATTGGATCAAGATAGGCTTTTAAAATGTTTGACTATCACTTTAGCCTAGTGCATTCCTTAGTTCCTTTCTCCTTAAAAAGAACTAAGTAATAGGAACATTCTGCTAATGTTTATCTGGATTATCATTGTGTAGAAAGAAGAATAGTCTTTTGTAAGAAGTTGTAGAGCAGCTAGAGAAAGTCATGTGAGTGTAAAACATCAGACTTTTTTTTTTTTTTTTTTGTAGCTTAACGTCCTTTCACCTGGTTGGTCATATTGGACGATGAATGAAATTGGTAAAATGATGCTCAAATGATCTCGGGGTCCATGGAGCTTAAAGTTACTCGACATTTGTCTTCACAGGATAAGGGAAAAAAAAAAAAAAAAAAAAAACTTTATCCAGGTAACTCGCCCAAAGTGAGATTTGAACTTGTGACCTGTTGAATGTGAGGCAGACATGCTACCACCACACTACCCAGGCAGGTTATGCACTTTTTACTTTCTTTACCATATAACTGTAATTGATTCAGCCTTAGAACTGAAGTTGATGTAAACAAAACATTTTGTATTCCTCTGCATTACAGCCAGGATGGCTCATGTGGTTTAATCTGTGGCCTGCATTTGGGAGGTCACAGGTTTGATCCTCCAATCTGATTTGGTTTCTTCATGTTTTCCCTTGTTGCCAGGTGAATATTGGGGGTGATTTTCCTAATAATACAATTTTTTCCGATCTCTCATAATCTTATTTCATATCATCTTTTAGGGTATGAAGCTTGACTAGATAGTTTGGTGGTAAATGGTGCACAGTGGATATGTGCTACGTAAATGTTTCTTCCTCCTCTGGTATGAAACCAGCATTTCAGAACCTTTCGTTAAGAGTGCTGGGGGGTGCCTACAGGAATGTTTGCATCTGTGAACTTAGGGACTCTGCATTGTTCAACAGAATAGGCCGCTAGCTGCAGAGCTTAAATCCTCCTCTGCCTCTTGCAAGAAAAAAAAAAAAAATCCTTCTGTGTCAGTCTTATGTTCTGTTCATTACTCTAAATGCAGAAAAGGGGTGAATGACTTTACACAGCATTAAATTGAAATTGCAACCTGCTTTGGTTCATATAATTTACTGTTCCATATCAATTAAAAGTGCATATAATAGCACGTTTTTACTTTCTTCTATACATACAATGTACATGGTATATAGAGAAGGTATTGTATTACACCCAAAAACTTGATACCAAGATTTCACCAGAAATGTATGTTTTGAGTCCCCCTTAATCCAAAAAACAAACAAACCATTTTTAGACAAAGGTCCATGTGTGGGTGTCTGTGGACAGCATGGCTCAAAAACTAAAAGATCATTAAATACCAAACCTGGTATTTAAGTTCATTATTTTCCAAGGATGCGACACAAAAATTTTCAAGAAACCCCTCCCCATCCCAAACTACCCTTTACTTGGAACATTTTTTGAAAATTTTGTTTTACTCAAAATGGCTCTAACGATTTTAATTAAAATACTGCATATTAAAGTTATGCCCAACACAAATACTATGTATATTTTGAATTATCTAGGAATAGCCAAGAAGGGCACTTTCTTATGGTTGATTTTTACAGAATTTTACATAACGGTTAAACTGTAAGAGATAGACAAAAACCTACAACACAAAAAATGTACATCTAATTAAAATACACAATTTATGTCATATGCATTTTTGTAGAGAGAAAGCCAATGTTGATGATAATCACCTAACGATAGCTTTTAAAACAATTGACTACTGCTTTAGCATAGCATATTCCTTTAGTTCCTTTCTATTTATAAGAAACTAGTAAAAGTACATTCTGCTAATGCTTATCTTGATTAACATCGCGTAGAAAGAAGAAAAATCTTTTGTAATAAGTCTGTTCATAGAACAGTTACAGAACATCATGTGAGTGAAACACATCAGATTTTTAAGATACTATATGCTATGGTGTGCTTTAGTTTTCCACATGCTGTGAACCAGTTAATGACATAATGTGTTTATATCAAGTTAGTTTCAAGGAGCAGAACATTATACGAGAGTTGTAATTTTAATATTGGCAGCATTTATTTACAAATGACACAAAAGAGGTACAAGGGCGAGTCAATAAAGACTGGGAATGTTTTTTTTATACATACAATACAGCAGTCTCAGTCCAGATTGTCATTATCAAAATATTCTCTTTTGAGTTGAATGCACTTTGCCCAATGCTTTTGCCAGTCCTGGAACACATGCTGGAAGCTATCTTTTGACATCTTCTTTATAGCCACCTCACCCTTCTTCATGATGGCCTCCGAAGTAGCAAGATGCTTTCCCCTTAGTTCCTTATTCAATAAGGAAAGAGATAAAAGTCACAGGGGCCAGTGTGGAGAGTTGGGGAACATATTCAATGTTTCTGAATGAAGAACAATGTTACACACATAAGGGTGAGCATTGTCATGGTGCAGGCACCAACCAGAAGGATGTAGTTATTCATTTTCGTTGGATGTGTTTAGCAAGGTCTTCCAAAACAGACTTGGAATACTCGCCATTAACTATCATTCTCATTCATACTTCCAGAATCTGGGGATGAATAGAAAACAATTTTGGTTAGAGAAAAATTTCTACCCCCAGCTGGGAATCAACCTGGACCTCTTAGACAGCAGACAAGTGCTCTACTATTAAGCTATTGCACCAGCCCTCATGCCTAGTTGTTTTCAAGAAAAATGTTATTTTAGTGATTTCACATAACAAAACATTGCCTTTGATTAATTTTGTGTTTGGGGACATGACAAACAATTCATTAAACACAAAAAGTATGACTTAATATAGTATTTAACACATTCAAGTTGGTGTTACGGCAATAATGAAACTAAGTGAACCTAGTCATTATTCTTTCAAATGTTTCACTTATCATTTCACTGATTTCACTGCAGTACATGAAACATAAGCTGTTGATCATATCATTTGCTATAGTAAATTTTCTTTCCTGCTTTTAATTTTTTTTATAAATTTAAATGGTCGATGCATACAGGCTGTTTCAAAACGACTCAGTTTTATGAATGGAACTAAAATGTTTTTCAGATACTTTACCAACAGTTAAATTTTACAATCATTGGTTAGACATGATCTGTCAGTAAAATTTGCCTTATCTTACAAAAACACACAATATATTTAATTCATAATATATACATATATAAAATCTCATAATTAAACAGTTACATTAATTTCAGATTACATCAAATTGCATAATTAATAGTTTCAGTGTAAATGAAAATCTTAACTTTAAGTTTAATCTGTTCATCTTCCTAGGTACGAAGTGCATCCAGAAAGTAAGTCCTGATGACCGATAAAGAGAACAAAAACATCACTAAATAAGAAAGGTTTATTGGTATAATTACATAGACTCACTGGCTACTTTTCAATATAGTCACCACCATTGTTGAGGCATTTATTGTAATGGTGCACCATTAATTGTATGCCCAAGTCATAGGATTCTACCGCCAATGTCCAGTCACAAAGTCACTTCATTCTGCACCTCAGCATTACTGTGAAAACGTTTTCCTGCCAGAAAATGTTTTATGAGACGGAAGAGATGAAAGTCACTTGGAGCGAGGTTGGGGCTATAGGGTGAATGTTCGAAGACCTCCCATCCAAATTTGTTCAACACATTTTGTGTGGAGTTGGCTGTATGGGGTTTTGTCATGCACAAGCATAATGCCTCTTGTCAACATTCCAAGTCTCTTGTTCTGGATTGGTTGCCTGAGTTTATGCAACGTCTGGCAATATCGATCAGTAATAACGGTCTCCCCTCGTGGTAAAAATTCACACAAGAGGACACCACGTCGATCCCAGAAGACAGTACACATGATTTTTTTGACAGAGATTGTCTGCTTAAATTTGGTCTTCACAGGTGAGCCACTATGCCGCCAATACATTGATTGTTGTTTTGTCTCTGTGGTATGCGACACCCATGTTTCATCCCCAGCAACAATATTGTTGAGAAACTTGTCACCTTCCGCTGCGTATTGCTGTAGGGAATATCAATGCTGTGGCCACACATTTGGTTTTGTGTTCATCTGTCAGTTGTCTAGGCACCCATCTTGCACACACTTGTGAAAACTAAGCCGCCGGGAGACAATTTTGTGCACAAGCAAGCAAGACATCAGGGGAAACTGACAGAGTTCTGAAATTGTGAAGCGCTGGTTCTGCACAATTGCTTGCTGCACACTTTCCAACACTTCTGGTATCACAAGGGGTGGTTGGCCATTACGGCCTTCGTCGTGAATATTGGTTCTTCCTTCCATGAATTGCCTACACCATCGTCTTACCATACTGTCACACATAATGTCCTGTCCATACATGTGACACAATTGACGATGGATCTCTGCTGGATTTTGAGCATGCAAAAATCGGATGGCTGCACGAACCTCACATGTGGCGGGAGACAATTCGGAGCAGCTATTTTCTCCTAGCACAGAGTGGTAACCACTGCCGTCACAAAACTGAAATTTTACTACAATTTTACCATACTTCCTCTCTTCTCCTGCGACGCGCATTCCTATCCAACAGGTGGTGCCATCTCTGGACACAATCGAGACTTACTTTCTGGATGCACCTCGTACATCTTCCAATAAAGGTAATATTTATAGCAGAATATCCACAGGTAAACTGCTAAACAGATGGTGTTTTTAAGTTATTTGCACTCTCTACATAATTAATAATGGCAAAAAGGAACTACATTGAGTTCTATAAAGTGACACCGATGATGATCAGTAAGAGCCAAAATATTCTAGACAAGAACAAGTTATTACGAAAGTTTGGACAGTAAAAAATTTTGCAAGTAATTTTGCTTAGCCAAACCTTCAGTGCACTCACTTTTCGGGCTTATTTATGGTGATATAATCTAAAGCTTTGAAGTTAGTTTTGCCTTGTACACCTGTTGTCAAGCAGCATGAATAGAATAAAATATTTATTGTCATATAATGTTTACATTGTGAGCCTAAGCTCGTAAACTGGTAAATCATCAAAAAATATACGTAACAGTGTATAAAGATATTATTTTTAAAATATATTGAAAACATTGAAGTGTTAATTTATGCTGATTTGTCATGAATTATGAACCTTTAAGCTTGTGTTATGTTTGGTCTCATTTATAGTGGAAGTTGAGTTTCTTATACCACCTAAACTAATACAGCTTATATCATTCATGCCCTGATATTTGTAAATATAATTGAAGAGTGGAAATGTCAAACGTTCCAAGTGTCATTTTATAAATTTTTCAGGAGAAGCAAAAACCATCTGTATATGTTTGTATAAAACATAGTATGCCTAAAATCAGTATGAGAGTAATTTGTACTACAAAATTATTTTGTATACAAATACTATGCCAAAAATACAATGGTGAAGGAGAAAAAGGGTAGTGATAATAAGAACGTTCTATGTGCCATAAGATGGAAAAGTCAGTTATAAGTGCCAATCAAACTAGTTACATTTTATTTAAGGATTTTGAAAGAATTAAAAAAAAAGCACTATGTATCCATTAAGGAGAAAAATACAAAACTGTAATATTATTTACAAAAACTACAATAGCAATGTTTTGTTACCTCAAAACACTGAAAGGAAGACTGGTTGAATTGTTAATCTCTTACTCTGGGGCTGAAATCAATGTCTCATAAAACTCACTATGCTCTTCAGGAAGGAATGGCAACATGGTTGAGATCTCTTTCTTTTTCTCAGCCGACAAACGCAATTGATCTTTTAGCTGAAGTAGAATTTGCTTTATATCAACTACTGATTTTCCTCTCTTTAAAACATTAACTACCCTGTTCTAATGTTTTGATAGCTATTTGAGAGGGGGAGATTGTGACACTTTTGGCATTGTGCACTTTGAAATGTAGCACTTGTTTAATGTTATCAGTGAATCAGCAACATTCTTCAAATCAAAGAAATTGCTTTCTTCCATTGGAACTACATGAAAAGGATTTAAGCTTTAGCTGACTCTATGATGGTAGGCAACAATTTTATTTACTGTAAAATTAACACCTAATAATGTACGACCGTGTGCCCAGCTCACAAGTCAAAAAGTTGACTGCCATGCTGGTACTTGGAACACTAGATGGCATCACTGCTTGGAACACTGCTATGCTATCTGTTAATGAATCATTGAACCACTTAATCCATGAATTAGCACTTGAAACATGAATAGGAATATGCACCAGCCACATGGAACGTTCTTGTGGAAAAAAGCATAACAAATTAAAAACGACACTTAGAATGTTTGATATTTCCACTCTTCAATTACCTCTTTGTTGGTGTATAAAAACAAACTAAATTTCAAACATCTTCTTTAGATCCTTTATCTCAATTTAATGTATAACATTTTTTTTTTCCTTCCACAAATAATGCAGTATTAGCAATAAACCAGTTGCTACTAACCCAGCAATTTTATGCATTATTTCCCTATTGTCTGTCATTTTTAAGACTATTTTTCATTCTTTCAATAAAAAATTGCTTTGCCTGTTCCTTGTTTTAACATCAGTAATTTTAAAATGCATATAAACCCCAACCTCAATTAATAAAACAGCAGAAACTATTAAAAACATTTGAAAAACACGTCTACCAAAAGCTCAGAAATTTATATGAAAGCATTAACTGGAAGTACATCTTAACCTGAAGATAAGAATGAAGCAATGTTTACTTTAATATTGCTGTGACTGTAAATATAAGTATGGGTTAATATTTAATCTAACTTAACTGGACAATGTAAAACCGGGCCTAAGAGCTTACACTGGACTAGTCTGAAGTTTGATGTTGCAATTTTGAATGTTTTTATGTAAGACTGAAAATTACACCATTTTGAGATTAGGCAGCACACAAAGCACTAGTGTATGATGCCCACATATTCACAATTTAGGTGTTCTTGGCAAGCTCATGTCATGAAAACAAGCAGGTTTCTCTTTGTTCATTATCAGTAAACATGTCCCAGCTCTCAGGTAAAGGGGCAAAGGACAGTTATCTACTTAAAGGATTACAACTCATGTCTTGGAGAGTTTCAAGGTTGTCTTGAACATGAAACATAGGTACTTTGCCCTAACCATAGGTATCTTGTACTTATTATTCTAAAAATAAACTCACAACTTACTGTAAATATAAACAAGAAGTTGCTGTTAAATGCTAAAATATTTCATTTAGTACTAGGGGTGTTCAATAAGTCCTTAGAAAAGCCAAGAAATTAGCATCGAAAAAAGTTTGTATTTAGTAACTGCAGTTTCTTTCTACATAGCAGTTAAAGTTTCAATTATATCCATCACGTGGTTTTATTGTCATAGGCAATTGAATCAGCACTGTTGTGATTATTTAGAAAGATGGAAAAACATGAGTTTCATGCAGTGATTAAACACTTCTATTTAAAAGGCTTAACACCGAAAGAGATAAAAGCTGAGTTGGATAAAGTTCATGGCACATCTGCTCCTATGTTTGAATAATTTACAATTAGATAAATTAATTTAAACAGGGCCGTACATCCACAAATGATGGACATCGTTCAGGACATCCAGTAGAAACGACTTTCGCCAAAATGGTTGACAAAATCCAGGATATGGTTTTGAGAGATTGATGAATCAAAAGTTCGCAAAATAGTTGGGGCTGCAGGCATATCACAAGGTATAATATTCTCAATTTAGCACCAAAGATTAGGTCTGGCAGAGGTCTTTGCAAGATATGTGTCACGCTTGCTCTCAATGGAGACTAAACACAATTGGTGATTGATTTGAAAGCTGGTTTGGCACTTTTCCATTGCAATTCTGATGGAAAAATGTCTGTGTCAATACATAACTGTGGATGAAACATGGATACAACTCCGGAGGAAAAAGTACAGTCGAAACAGTGCATTTTTAAAGGCAAAGAAGGCAAAGGTGGTGAAATCTGCAGACAAGGTGATGGCCTTGGTTTTTTGGGATGCAAGCGGAATCATCTACATTGATTACTTGCAGAAAGGAAGAATGATAAATGGAGAGTATTATGCATCGTTATTGCACTAGCTGAATGGAGTAATCAAGGAAAAAAATATCCTCACCTGGCAAAGTAAAAGATTCTCCTTCATCAAGAAAATGCAAGGATGCACACCTGCATAGTCTCAATGACGAGAATTGTAGAATTATGGTTCAAATTACTACAACATTCATCGTATTCACCAGATTTGGCCCCAGTGACTTTTTTTTATTTTCACGCTTGAAAACATTGCTTGGTGGAAAACGATTCCATCTAACAAAGAAATAATCCCCCAAATATATGTCTATTTTGAGGATCTTCTGACATCCTACTTTTTGGAAGGCTTAAAACAGCTGGAGAAATGCTGGAGAAAGTGTAATGACGTAAAAGGAGATTATGTTGAAAAAAAAAAGAAGAAAAGATCTACCAAAAATAATTTATTTTTCTATCTTTTTCTATGGACTTATTGAACACCCCTTGTATTATGAATTAAAGACAGTAAAATAAACTTCCTGTCTCGCTGCAAAAAGGACTTATTTTTGTTTAAATTTATCTACAATCTTTTGGTAGTATCCTAGCCTGTGTTGTTAGTTCCTTACCTCCATCCTTGAAATCACTAATGCCAAATTGCCTCTAAAAGACAGATACATATGTATCACAGTTTATTTTTCCAGTAATTTCCTTTCATTCATTGTTATGATGCAGTTATATGTTGGAAGAACTAACAAATAATTAAAGGTATAGGTTCTTTAACAGGGTATCATACGACAAGAAATTCCTTACTGTTAGCTGACCACCATGCAGCATGTCAGTATATTTATGAAAATACTACTAAAGCATACATCTTGCTGCTTCCCAACCTACCTGCAGTATCTCTGTTAGCATATGCCAATCAAGTGGCTTTGTTCCTTGATAACTGCATAATACATGCTGACCTTGAGCCATTTTGTTGATGTACCTCTGTTGGCATTGAAAACTATATTTTTGTATCAGATTGGAACTGAGCATCTTGGTTTTGTATCATTTTGAAACACCCTATATAGTCTAAATTATGTATACACATAATCTAAAGGTTGGATGAACTGAATAATTTGTCACTGTTGCTGAATTACAGGAGCAAGAGACAAGAAGACTGGTACCTAATTTATCTATCACATGATGACAAATCTGATTTTATAAGATGTAAAACACAAAATTTAATCCTTGGATCTATCTTAATGTATCATTATAACATCAGAGACACAATCTGAATCAGAGGGGTACATGCATTGTGTACATTCAAGAGAGGCATACAATATATACAATGCAAAAACTAAAAGCAATACTTCTTAAAGTCTAGCTCCACAGTATTTAAAATTTAGGAAATAAGCCATTTATTCCACAGTTATTTATTCATTTCTTATTTTTTAATCAGATATTATAGTTAAAAACAACCAATCACATTATCATGTAGGGTTAGAAAATAAAGCAATCAGATTAAAAACAAAGGTTCCAGAATTGGTGATAAGCTTAAAATGAACATTGGTTTAACAATTGGCATAAATTGCCTTTAAACATCCTGTAAATAAAGGATCAATTGATGACACGTGTATAAAAAAGCAAACTCTCAAAATTGAACATTTGCAGATTTCTATCCCATCTGTGGATCACAACAAAAAAGTAAATTACCTGTAAATTGTTTTAACATTAAACCCACTTGATGGTAAGATATTTAGCGGCAAAGCTTTGCACATAAGCCAAGATGCTTTTCCAGAGCAAAATGAAAAATTTTGAAAATCAAACAATTGAAACAAACATCAATGTGTAACCACTATTAGAAAAACTTAGGTAAAATATCATTTTGTTGTAATCAAGATGGCCAGGGATATATTTATAACAATAGTGCCTTTCTTAGACAAAATACAGCATAACCTCACTTATGTGTTTACAAAGGAAGACAGCTAAAAAATGAATAAATGAGAAAATGTAAAGGTGAATTTTCTTAAGGAATAGAAACCATTTTATTAGAACAAAAAGTATCAGTATTTATAATTTTTTATTAAAATATTTACAAAACTAATGGCTTAAGGCCATTTTTGCACAAATACCTTCAACTAAATGAATGCTTTTAAGAAATTTAGTACTTTAAATACAGAATGTTCATTTTACTTATACTTATTGTGCATAAATCCATTAATTGAATGCAAATAAAAAAACCGTATAGAGAATAAGGTTTAAAGAAAATTCCTACACACAACAATGACAGTTTCATACTTTTTGGAAACTACAAAGAAACAGTGAGCAACCAGCATGACTAAAATATCCTGTTTTCAATCCTTCTCAATAGTAACCTCATTATACTATACTCAAATGCAGTATATACAAACAAAAGAACCTAATATATTACACAAAAATTAGTTACAGTAAGACTCTGCTTAATTGAAATGGTGAAGGGGGGGGTGGAAGTAAATAAAAAAAAAATAATAATGAACTTTTTTTTTCCCTTAATGCATATCATACTACATGCATGCATTTGGAATACAATTATTTTCTTCCTTTCATGGCTTAAAATCATTGTTATTGTTTATCTGAAAAAAATATGACATCCAAACTAGTCATGCCCCCTTTAGTTTGGTTAAGTGGAGTTCCACTATGTCAGAAATTAAATTGACTTGGCACATTAGCATTTTAGTTTCTATTGAAAGCAGTACAATATAAAATATGTACAATCTGAATACAAACTCTTACATGATACATGTGAGGTGTACCACAAGGTACACTTGAATTTTGTGGGGCAGCAATCACCTTAATCTTTGCCTTCTCTTTCTCTAGTGAGGGTTTCAAATGTTTCAACAATCCAATTTGCCGAAAAAAAACTTCAGCCAAGTGCAAAACTTTGCAATGACATTCTTGACCTTCTTAAATATTTTATAAAATAATGGTTGGTGTTATAAAATCTGTTTTGGATATGAGTTGCTCACCTTTATACAAAAAAAAAAAAAAAAAAAAAAAAATAATTTTTCTTTTCTTGTAGATGATTTTGGTCGTTTGTATTTAGCCTTATGGTTTGCACACATAAATAGGATGGATGAGAGCAGGAAACAAAAACAGTATGGGAGCTCACAGTGGAAGGAAGAAGAGAGGGTTACTAAGAATAGAATGGAGCGATTATATAGAGAAAATAGTGAATAAGAAAGGAAACACTTTGAGGGAAGTAAAACAACTAACTACAAATAGAATAAAATGTAGGAAATGGTCAATGATCGGCTGAGGAAACCTGACGCTTGAAAGGGCATAAGGGAGAGGAAAAAAAGAAGAATTTAGCCATCTTCTTAACACTTCCCATGTTTCCATACTTCTTGACAATTTTTGACACCTTGGAATGAGTAATGTTTGGATTTAACTCATTAAATAAATCATGCACCTCTTTTTCAGACCTCTTCCTCTTCTATTATTGTTTTGTTGCTAGGCATTTTTGATTCTCAAATAATTACAAGTTTAGAGGATAAAGGTGATTAAGTATTTTAATAAAATTTCAATACTCTATAAATTCTTAAGTTTTCATTTGAGAAACAACTCAGAAACAAAAGTTTCTTAACATCATCTTATAATGGAAGCTTGAAAACAGTGTTGTTATAATGTGGTGAAGCTGGCAATGTTGTCTCTTATGTCCACTCTGGTGTACTTAATCAACAGATCTTTCTGAGGGATGTTGAAATATTTTTCAGGATAATGATTTGCTCCCATGTGGACAGCTCTTACCTTCCTGTTGTATTTTTAAGAAGTTTTCACTCTGGATTTATACTGCACTTTATTGTACAAAAGTTGGTGGCAACTACTGTTTTTCCAACTGTTTGTACTTTATATTCCAGAAGTGGTCTTTGGATCTTGTCTACAGTCACTGCATTCAATTTGATAAAAGCCAGAGATTCTATTAGGTGGAATGACACATAACTACAGTCAGTGAGAAATTTCCTTGTGATGGACACTTGTGGGGTGTGTTGTCTGCTGGCAGGGGTTCATCAGGTTGCTGACCAATTATAGTGCAAGAATGCATAACCATCTGAGACATCATGTCTTCGGCATAACAACACCTACGGGATCAGTGGAAATTTACATGCACGCTCTCATGATCAGATCAGTTTGCAATCTGATTGATTGATTTCATTCTGTGAAAAGTTTGGTTGTGTTATACACTGTGATTCCTTAAGGATTTACATTCATAATTGATACTACCTTTTATATATTGTGGACATTGCTCTTGTTCTCATCCTAGAACTACCACGATGACACTGAGATTTGAAAATATCTTACAGTCATGATAAACGAGTTGAGGTTATATTAGCTGAAATAATAAATATTTTATGTTTAATAAAGTACAGGATCTAATGTTGAAAGGAATATATTAGGTAACTAATGATAAATAGGGGAAAGTAGTTCAAGTTACGAGACGTGCGATAGAAAATGCATGGAAAGAAGGCATTTTAGAGGAAACAGTGGAACATGTGGCACTGCAGATGGACAGCGAGTAAATATGGTGACAACATACTGAGACAGCCATGCGTCAACAGGGATGTCAATCACAAGCTAATTTCTCACCAATTATAGTTGACTTCTGGTTGATAATGGAGGAAAATAGGCCACCAAGACATGTTCTGGGAAACTCCAATGTAAATGTTGTTTTGTGCTATTAAATAACTCACTTTCAAACTTAAAACTTTCTTAACTTATTAAGAAAAGGACAGAATATCTCACATTCATACCATGGTTCTATTAAAATTATGAAGTTCACCCCCCTCACTCCACTTGGAGCCCACTGGAGCATTGCCCCTTATGTTATCTGAAAGGCCCTAGCTCCCAGAGAATCAAAAATAATCAGCACTTAACTTTATTGATCCACATAAAAGTTACTTTTTTTTCACCTTGAATAGGAACCATTACCTTTTTACCAACCAGTTTAAAATATGTTCTACCACCAGTTACATAATTATTATACATATTAACTACTTGTAAATTGATGATATAAAATATAGTAGAAAAAAAAAAAAAACTAGTTTACAAACCAAGAATGTTTCTGTTTGATATTTTCATTCCTAAATTTAAGATTCTGGCTAAATAAAATGATTATACAAAACAAATAAAATATGGCAAAAGTTTAGCATGAAACCCTGAAAGGAGCAAAGGCACCACTGATCAAAAAGACTGGCAACAGTCCATCTAAGTGGTTTACTAATGCCAGATCTAACGTTATAAGCTAACAAATAGACAATTCATTTTACAGCAACACTCTTCTACTTACGTTTAATGCAACAAATAAATGCATATAAAAGCAGAAGCAGTACTAATATGAGGAAAAAAGGCTAAAGACTCAGTAGACATTTAACTACAGAAAACATTAACAGTAAACTATTTAAGCCATTCCTTTGATAACATGCAGAAAGTTGATATAAAGGAATTTCACAATAAATACCTCATCATGATTCTGCAAAAGTACAGAGAACAAAGAATAAAGAAAAGATAGTAACAGTTATCAGAAATTAGAACAACAAATACAGTGAAAGTTTGGGTTTTGCAAGTAGGACCTTAGTTCAAATGACATTTGGCTTCAAGTAGATTCAAGCACATACAGCCATGGTGTCAGTCCAGACCAATGCAATTTGTAATCAGAAATAATTGGAAGGTTTTAATCTATAACCTTTCTTGACAAAATTTCTTCTCTTCACATTTTTAAATAAAGTAATAATAGTTAATTTAACTGTTTTTTCATACAAGCTGTGCGTAGGACAAGAGTTGGGTAAGTAGAGTTAGACAATAATAATTGAGCATAATTGGCTGTATTGTGAAGCGTGAAGCCCGAGACTTAAGATGCTTACAATATAGTAAGTCTGATTGGGTTATGCTATCTCAAAATTATTTGAGATCACTTTGTGGTTTACTGGGAAACATGGAAGCCAGTTCAAAAATTTAGTGCTATCCAGCAGTTGCCATGGTAGCTCAGTGGTAGAGCAACCAGCTAGGGACTGGGAGATTCTTGGTTCAAATCCCAGTTATGGCATTGAATTTTTCAGTCTGACTCTACTTAGCCAAAGTAATAATACTTTCATTGTATAGTTTGGTTCTTCAAAGACATGTTTCTTGCTGCAACAGGCTGCACTATTATCTTTGAAGATATGTTTACTATATATCAGGAAAATGTATACTACACAGTATTGATAAGGAATATAAGTGCCATATTATAAGCCCAAACATTTATTTCTACTGAGAACATTCATGAATATAGGCTGGTTTACAATAAACTGAAAATGGGAATGCATATAGAGAAAGATTTTGTAGAGAAAGTATTGCACTCCACCCAAAACTTTGATACCAAGATTTCACTGGAAATATGCATTTTACAGTCCCCTGTAAAAAAAAGCATTTTTAGAAAAAAGGTGCATGTGCATGTGTGTGAATGTGTTTTTTTTTATTATTTTCAGATGCAGGTTACATGAATTACTTTTTGTATTTTAAAAAAGTAAACACCAGACGAAAACAGATTTCTGTTTTAATAAAGAAATATGTGTACTTTCATTTCATTAGCCTGAACTTTCTGTAAAGTAAAGTTTTGAATGCCTAATTATTGATTATTTTGAGATTATTTTATTTTATTTTCAAAATTTCCCTACATTTTTAACTTTTTTTTAAAAGTATCAAAGAGACTGCTCATCCAAATAATACATATTATACAATAGACCAACAGGTTTAACAGCATTCTGTTATCCAGGCTGGCACTAAAAGGGTTAAACAGTAAAATTTTGGAATGTTTTAGGAGACATTCATCTCTATCATTAGCATGGTGGCAACTTGACAGTTGCTGTTTGTTTTTCCTCTTTTCTTAGCGGGAGCATCTTACTGCTGCTGTTTACAGGTAAATTTATAATGTTGATGACTGGTAGGTTTTTGAAATTTAACAAAACTCTTGGAAATTTTTTAAGATCAAGCTGTTTTCCCAAGTAGTAAGTTCTAGTGTGACTGTCAACAGTTTTAATAATTTAACTTTATTTCCAATACTGTGATTGTCTGTCTAAAAATGGTGCGCGACTGCAGATTTGTCAATTTGTTTAAATTTGGTATCTCTTTAGTGCTCTTCCAATCTGAAATTCAAATAGCTTTACTCATTTCTACAAAAGATCTTTCACTATCATCACATTTAATTTGATAAATGCCACAATTCAAATCATAAGGTATCATATTCTTCAGTGGTTTATTTGATAATTTCCTCAAACAGAATTTATTTTGTGTAGGCAAGCTGAATAAAAATTTCTTAAAAATGCTGCGTGAATTTCTTATATTTCCAATTTTTACTTTCTCTACATGTAATATGTTACATAGTGTATAGAGAAGGTTTAGTAATGCACCCAATAATTTGAGATTTCATCAGAAATATATGTTTTGAGACCCCCTGAATCCAAAAAGAGCATTTTTAGAAAAATGTGTGTGTGTGTGTGTGTGTGTGTGTGTGTGTGCGTGTGCGCGTGCGTGTGCGTGTGTGTGTATTTTTTCAACAAAATCCCCCCAGCCCATACTACCCTTTACATGAAAAAAACTTTTCTAAATTTTGTGTTTCTCAAAAATGGCTCTCACGATTTCGATTAAAATACTGAATATTAAAGATATTTACACTACAAATAAAATGTATATCTAGGATTTTCTGGGAATAGTCTCTGAAGACCTTTTCATTCTGGATGAATTTTGCATAACTGGTAAACCATAAGAGTTAAACAGAAACCTATTGCACAAAAAATGTAGATCTCATTAAAACATACAATTTATGCCATATATTTTTTTTTTGTAGAATTGACCATTTTCAAGATCTTTACTTCCTTTCTGAAGGAAGTGATGCTAAGGATTTTTACACCTGAAAAAATCCATCACCCTCTACCGGGTTTGAACATGTGACCTTGAGAACCAGAGGACAAACCACAGAGGTCGATGTTATCAAGCTAGAGGGCATTAACATTTTTAAAAAACTGCATGAGGTTAGAGAAAGTCCGCTGAACAGGTCACTACACATTTTTGTTGCAAGTAGATACGTATCTTTAATTGCAAGCAATACAGCTATACAAAACTGTCTTTAAGACTTGATTTAATTAACGGCATTAAGTCCATGTACTTATGGACTTATAAAAATATATATGCATGTCATATATTTTAACCAATCTACAATACAAGTTACTATCAATAACCTATGCAAACATTTGTTATTGAACAAAAACTGTGTTTGAAAGTGGGTTGTTGTTATTACTATGGACTTTTTATATTTTCCCAAGCAGCACCATAAATAATGTATGTCTGCAATTTCTTTATTAGTGGAATATTTATAATAAGCTGTAAAATTAAAATTCTTCCAGTAATCGGAGCACTTTAGTACTGATATACTGATAGATGAGAATGATAACCAGAACCACAAAGTCACAAAAAGTTGTATAATACGTGACAGAATCCCTTACCATTTAAGTAACAAAGGCAGTCATTGAATTTAATTAGTAAGTTGATTTTTGTAACACTACATCATTTGTCAATTGAACTGCTTGAGCAGGAATTAACAACAGAAGCAGATAGTTTTACAAACATATCTACCATTTAAAGAATAGCAAGTAATTAGTTTATGGCCCTGAAACATGGAAAGAAACAAAACAAATAAATAAGGAATTACAGATTTTTGTAGAAAATTGCATGAGGAAAATTTTGGGGATATGTTGGCTGGAAATTATAACAATGAAGAACTATGGACACAAATCAAGTTGAAATAAAGATGCAAATAAAAAAGAGAAAATGGAACTGGATAAGCCATACGCTTAGGAAAGCAGAAGGTGCTGTTGAAAAGGATATGATGGATCGGAGTCCTCAAGGAGCAAGGAAAACAAGTAGATCCAGAATGACATGGAGAAGAACCATAGAGGAGTAGATTAAGAAGAGTGGCAAAAACTGGAGGGAGGTGAATTGACTAGCTAGTCACAGAGGAACATGGAAGACCTTGTTCCACAAAGGAATAACAGGAATAAGCGATGTAGTGTTACAGAAATCAACTCGCTAATTAAATTCAATGATTAGAACATACTACTGCTGCAAAGCCCATTATAATTTTAATTAAACAAATTGCAGGTTTTAAGTTGATGTTAAAAACAGAATAGAAGTGATGTTCCAAAATGCAAAGAAAACAAAACATAAGCATATTCCAATGCCAAAGGGGGAACAACAATCTGCGACAGGATTTCATCTAACCTAATGCAGCGATTGAAAAACATTAATGTCCGCTAGCTCAATAACAAGATATTTATGAACATACATTCCTGATAAGAAAATACTCAATGATAATCTCTGAATCTCGCCTTAAAATTATTTATATTCATCCCTTAGAAATCAGCTAATATAGGTGACAAAAGCCTACACATTGTCAAATCCTGTGTCTGTGTGTAAAATTTGTTATTAAATGTGAAGAAGTTATGGTGTATGCACTACATTATCACTTTTGTGATTTGGTCTATTTCTGTTGTACTCATATCAATTATTAAGTGTTGTAGACACAACTTTGTACTGTTCATAGTTTTTAGGATCCACAAAAATTACGTTGCTGATGTCAGATGATCTTTTCACAAAATCTAAATATTTTCTTATGTCTTACTATTTTTTTATATTCCTAGTTATTAACAACCTCTAGCTCTTTATTGCAAAAAATCTGATGTGTTACACTCACATGACTTTCTCTACCTGCTTTACAAACTTCCTATAAAAGATTATTCTTCTTTCTACACAATGCTAATCGAGATATCATTAGGAGAATGTTCTTATTACTTAATTCCTTGTAAGTAGAGGGGACCTAAGGGAATGCACTGGGCTAAATGATAGTCAAATGTTTTAAAAGCTATTGTTATGCAATTGTCATTGCAAATCGTTTCTTTGCTTGTCCAGGAGTAGAACAAAAGAAAAATGGACACTTCCTGTCTGAGAAAAGTATAAATACTTCACAATTGAAACCAATAAGAAGGAACATCTTGGAAATGGTTACCTCCACAATAAAAACATAAAGGAGATAAATTATGTGTTTTGGCGAGATCTACATTTTTTGTGTACTAAATTTTTGTCAATGTCTTATGGTTTAGCAGTGAAGCACAATTTGGCAAAATTCATCCAGAATAAAGAGGTCTTCAGAGGCCATTCCTAGAAAATTTGAGATATACATTTTATTTAGGATATAAATAGCTTTAATACAGGATTTTAATCAAAATTGTTTCAGCCATTTTTAAAAAAATTAAAATGTTTGAAAATTTTGCCATGTAAAGGGTAGTTTGTGGTGGGGAGATTTTCTTGAAAATCTTTGTGTCACATCCTTGGAAGATACTAAACCTAAATACCAAGTTTGGTATTTAACAGTCTCTTCATTTTTAGCTATGTGCGTACGTACACATGCACGCACACACACATACCTTTTTCTAAAAATGCTTTTTTTGGATTTAGGGGGACCTAAAATATGTATTTCTGGTGAAATCTTCGTATCAAATTTTTGGGTGCAATACAATACACTATGCACAGTTTGTGAAGAGAAAGCAAAAATATACTCCTAAAAATACTTAAGAATATTATACTCAAAGAATTTTCTTTTTTTAAAAAAAATATATTTATATATCTATATTTGTATAATTTTATTTATAATAAGTTCACTTGGATTACAAATTCACCTAATGAAATCTATAATTTTTCAGCTTTTTAATCAAAAGAACATATTTTTACTTCAAGGAAAGTTAATCTTCAAATTATGATATTTTGTACCCAGTTCTGCAAGAGCAACTAATTATTTTATAACCATTAAGCACTAACATTTGTGTCAGCATTTCTGTTAGAACTGGAAATCCCTCAAAACCAGTTTTAACCAATAATTTTATTTAAACCCACTCTGAAATAATTATCAATAAAGTAGCAAGACATTCTAATAACTTTATCAATTCTAATATCATTACTCACATCTTCTAAAAAGAGGAGGATTTCATTCAATAAAAAATTACTAATAATAACTAATGAAGTGTTGTAAATATAGTACATTTGTTACAAAACTTGGCCGCTAAGAAGACGACCCAAGTGACCTTCACTGCACTTGCATCCTACATGTGTTCTGTCGTCACACGAGGTCAGCATTACTTCAGTTCTAGTCCAGTTAACACATGAATGTTTAGAAGCATTTAGTTTTGCTTGAAGTGATTTCAAAATGCACTATGCAGTACATAAGAAACTGACATTTTGAGAGCTTCATCATGGAAAGTAAATAAACTTTCAAAGTTCAAACCATACAAGGTTGCTGTTGTCCAGGAATTGCTACCAAATGATCACCAGAGTCGGGTAAATTTCTGTAACTGGATTTTGAGGAATGTTAATGATGAAATAATCAATCCAAGATTAATACTGTTCAGTGACAAAGCATGGTTTCATTTGCCTAGTCATGTATCATAACAATACAACCAATATTATGCTACAGACAAACCCAACTTCATTCATGAAACTCCCTTGCATGATAAAAAAATCGGGATATAGTGCGCAATAAATAGATACAGAATAATAGGGCGTATTTTTTATGAGTGTACTATAAATGCAGAAAGATACAGAAATAATGCACTGGCATCATGTTTTGAACAGCTAACGGACATTGAATGTTGGTCTGGATATTTCCAGCAGGATTATGCATCGCAGCTAATGAATCATTACAGTTTACTGTAGAAATTTTTGAGGATAGTCCCCTGACCTTACAGCATTTTTTATTTATGGGACAACTTGATAAATAAAGTACACAAAACTAATCCCCACACATCAGAAGAATTAAAACAAAATATCAGGAGAGAAATTAATGCTATTTTGGAAGCTGAGTTAATGCGTGTGAATGAAAATTTCCTCAGAAGATGCCATAGATGGACAGCATTTCCAACTTCTCCTGTGATAAGGTATGTTTTTGTTTATTCTGATAATTGTTAATGTCATTTGAGATTTTATAAGATGTCCACGCACGTGTGGCTGGGTGATGGGCCATAAGACTGCCAGTCAAGTGTACAGTACGTGACCTGGAGACGGACTGTGTGCCTAACAAAGTTGTGTAGCATGCTTACTGTATAACATACATGAATAAGAATGCATACTGTACAAATTGTTTTTTGGAAACAGAAATGTAATTTTAAATTATGTAGAATTGACACCTCTGAAAATTTCAATATCACAATTAATCTTTGTAAATGAATGTATTAATATTATGGAGAGTAACAATAAATGTAATTTCTGACTTGATCTACATCCTAGAGTTGTGTCTAATCTCAAATCAGGATCCAAAGATTTCAATGTGATGAAATGTAATGTAGTGAACCATATACCAGCTACCAGTTCCTTAACTTTGGCTCCCTGTTAATTCTGAAATGTGTTGTATTACGTCATTCCAAATATTGTTGGAAAGACCCATGGAAAGGAATCAAATTCCTCATTGACACTTTTAAATAACTGAACCAATTTAAGATAATCCCCTGAGTTTATGGAAATGCCAGACGTAGTTATAATACAGGTTCATTTTACCACACAAAGGTATTTGAATAAAAGAAATAAATAAAAAAACAAAAAAAAAACACCTACCACACACACACATATATATATATATATCCATTGTTCCTTATAAGCTGTCTCTAAATCCCTACCAGTGAAACTTAGTACTTGAAAGCTAGCAATTAAGTTGGTGCAGTCATAAAAAATGGATAAAAAAGCTTTACTCATTACACTTCTTCAATTAATCACAAAGCAGAAGTTAAAATGGAAGCAGCTCTCTGGCTGGATCTGGTCATTTGCAACCACAGGCTTCAGTTTGTGATCTCTTAACATGTATGTCAAGTTGTTCTTTGCAAGCTACATATTTTTGGTTATTTACATCTGCAATTATTATTGATATATATTTATCTATAATTATTTATACTGGGTTATTCTAAATGACTGTTGGGTGTTCATGAATTTCTTTTAGAAAACATACCAATTTATTGTAGCAGTAACAGACAAACTCTCAAAAGTTTTGTTCTGGAAAACTGTAGTGACATCAATTACCACCAGATGGCAGTAACAGCAGTGTATAACAAAATGGTAGATAGCGGTACAGAGAAAGCTTTTTGTACTCTTGAATATCAGCAACCGATCTGTTACCATAGTCCAGCACCATTTTTGGACAAAATACAGGAAGGAGCCTCCCTCTGACAACTTTATTTGCAGATGGTACCACAATTTGTGGATACAGATTAATTTTGTTCATACAAGATTTGAAGCGAGAAAATGTCTAAAATATGATGCTGATCTCTGAGTGATGATTTGCTAAGAGAAAATCCTTTGTGTCCAGGTATATCACTCAATAACCTGACACTGAATTATTAAGAAGGACCAGGTATTTCTTTGAAAAGGAGGAATTGTGAAGGTTTGCGGTGTCTCTCTATCCTTGATGACTAAATCATACGGCGAACTGCATCAGCATGTTATCAGCAAGGGAGTGAAACTTCACAAGAACAAAGATAAAACAAAACTCCTGAACCATAGCAGACATTTTTGTTAACTTTAGGGAAGACAAAAATCTGGGTTCCATTCACATGATTTTCTCTACCTGTTCTGCAAACAAACTAATCTGACAAAAGGTTCTTTTATCTATGTCATACTAATTGAGATAAACATTAGCAGAAATTCTCTTATTCTTTCTTGCTTTCTTGTAAGTAGAAGGGAAACACAGGAACACACTAAGCTAAAAAGACAGTCAAATATTTTAATAGTAGTGCTATGTGAAATGAAGTTCAGTTCTCTTTGCACGACCAGCAGTAAAACAAAAGAGAGATGAAATGAAAGATGATTTTCTGTTTGAGAAAATGTAAGTAGTTAAAAAAAACCAATAACAAAGAATACCTCGGAAATGGTTAACTCTACAAAAAACAGTGTCACATAAATTGTGTGTTTTTACAAGATCTACATTTTCTGTGCAGTAAGTTTTTGTCTACCTATTACGGTTTACCAGTTATGCAAAATTCATCCAAAATGAAGAAGTCTTCAGAAGCTATTCCCAGAAAATGCGAGATATGCATTTTATTTATCAAGTAAATATCTTTAATATATAGTATTTTAATAAAAATTTACATTTTTGAGAAAAACAAAATTTTCAAAAATTTACAAGTAAAGCATAGTTTGGAGTGAGGGGATTTTCTTCAAGATCTTTGTGTCATGTTCTAAGAACCCACACATGCAAGCACATGCACATATTTTTCTAAAAGTGCTTTTTTTGTACTCAGGGATCTCAAAACATATTTCCGTGAAATCTTGAAATCAAACTTTTGGATGTAGGCAAAACCTCTATACACTATGTATATGTTCATTGCACGTGTAAAGAAAGTAAAAATGAGCCTCATCTGGTAATGGACAAGTTTACTTTAATTTGTTTCTACATTGTCGAAAGTACTAATTTATTCTCCATCTATTGCAATATGTTTTTGGAGGAAGTTTATTAAATTGAATACTTTTTTTAACTCCTTATTTTATTTGTTTACCTTTAATTATAAAAATAATGCCTATTTATGTGCGTGCTATTTTCAATTAACAATAACAATAACAAATTAGTTCTTGTTCATCAATGTTCCTACTTATGTACACTATTTGTATGCAGTTTGAGATATGATAGAAAGGAAAATAATCACTTGTTTACTTAGTAAAGTTACAATCACAATATAGCAAATTAAGCAAAGTTATTAGAACTGTCAAGTGCAAAGTTTAAGTAGTGGAGTACATACCAAAAACATTAATGTTCTTGGATTCTTGATATATGTTTTCCAAATACCATGCGGGAATAAGTAAGTTTCAAACTTTGCGGGTACAATAGTGGTGAAGCCTGGGGGAAATGGTAGTTTACCGCCAAGGTCATGATGTATGTGGCAGATTTAGTATGTTTCATTTTGCACCAAAAAATGAGATATTAACAGGCTTATGAGCATTCTTCTGATTGGAAAAAAGATTTATTTCCGACACTCTGGCTGATTTATAGAACTGTTCCACGACCAAACCTTCACTGAGAAGATTAGACCACACTGCTGAAGATGTTCACCACAGTCTTGAACGAAACGTCTGGACCTGAAAACTCCAGCCGACCATAGCTTCTCGCCTGGAAAATTCTTCTAGTGAGTTCTATAAATGTTTGTTCACCTCAATTTAGCATTGACGATTAAAACTGCTAGATTTCACTCATCACATTTAAAGCAGGAACATGTTTTCGGGAGATATTGCTCAACACACTTCACTTAGTTTTATGAGGGATAATTGTTTCACGAGCCTTTGCCTGAATTGTTAGCCCTAAAAGTCCAATAATCATCATCATCACACTAATGTCGGGATCGGAGGTTCAACGGCTATGAGTGAAATGAGTTTACTATTTTAATTAATTTGATTACATCTTCACTGTAAGCAGCTTCACAATATTATACATTTTGTAACTATATGTTTAGAGTAAAGTTCATCTGCACAAATTTCAAACTTATTACACATCTTCAAATTTTTTATGAGAATTTTCTCCCACAAGACTTATAATCCTGATAGTTATTAATATCTTTATTACTAGGAGGAGTTGATATGACAAAGAGAGTAGTAAAGTAAAGTAGAGATTTCTAAGGGAGTTAAAGAAATGAAGGCAAACAGGGGTTATTCAGGAAAAAACAACATTTTATAATTGAAAGATGGAGATAAAAACATCTTATGGAAACTAAAAAGAAGGGTTGGGGGAGGGGGAGAGCAGAAAATTTATGAAGCACAAGAGTAAATGATATACAGACAACTTGGTCCTTAGTAAAACAAACCTATAAGGTTAGAGTTATAGGAAGCAATATAAGCTCAGAAGTATGGTGCAGATACTTTGAAAACCTTTTAAGGACAGAACAGAGGAGACAAAATATAGGAGAAATCCAGAACTAGACTCATATAGGAATACAGGAAGTAACAGAACAAATAAGATTAAAAAAAGGAACAAAGTATATGGCATAGATGGGATCCCAGGGGAGTTTTGGAAGGCATGAAGTAGAAATGAAAGTAGATTAGGATTACTAGTAAGAATTCTGAACACAATATTTGAAGGAGGTAATGCTCCAAGTAGTTGGAGAAAAGCAATCATATTTAAGAATAAAGGGGAGGTAGATAATCCAGAAAATTATACAGGATTAGTTTATTAACTGTGTGTGCTATGTAAGATATATACTGGGATTTTGGCAGAAAGACTGCAAAAGTGGGCAGAAGATGAGAGAAAGCTATTCAGATTTTAAATGAGACAAAAGAACCATGGATAATGTCTTTGTGATATACAATGGTAACTAAATATTGGCAGACAAGAGAGGGAAAGTATATATGTTAGTGTTGATTTTGAAAAGGTCTTCATTATGATAAATCACGAAGCACTATATTACAAATTGTGCAAAAAAGGAATGAGCACTAGCTTTATAAAGATTCTACAATGTACATATTTAATGAGTTTTGAATAAAAAAGGCAAATAATAAAGTAATACCAAAAGGATTAAAATAATACAGGACTAAGCTAAGTTTGTAAGTTGAGTCCTGTACTGTTTAATTTATTGATCACAATCCAACAATTGATTTGGTGTAACCCAGTTTCGCTTTAGATGAGACAGTTTCTATTTTACTTGATTTTAACATGTGTCCAAGGAAAACTCTGCTTTGAGAAGCCAACACTGTTGTACTTTTTGGAAATCTTTTAGAAATCTTCTGAAACTAGCGTGTTATAGGAATTTTCTGTATGACGTGGTAGGTTTGCCTTTTTATAGGGAGGCCACATCTTGCAGGTGTCGGTTTTTTTTAAATTTTTGGATTTTCTTGTTCACCATGTGTTCATCAAAGCCATTGTATTCGGATGCAAGCAAGCAGCTCACAAAAAACAATATTCCTGCATTAAATGTGGTGAGCAAAACCTCGGAGTAGTAGCCTACTCAATCCTAAATTGATTTGTTTTGGTTTCATATTTAAATACCTTTAAGAAGTTAAAGACTGCAAATTATAGTGTTGGCTACCAGAGAGCAGTGAATCCTATCGAAACCTGAAGCAGCATGTGCTTACATATAATCTTACATCTTACTCTGTTATCTACTGGCTTTATTGACTACCCAGTTCTTTGATACTTTACACTGAAACTGAGTTTTACTTATGGATGCTCTGTAACTGTTGTGGTTCTCAGTAACCCATTCTATATGTATAGAATTCCATAAATGATAATACAGGAACACCAGTTTTACTTCTCTTCCAAAGGAAGCCATCCTAAGAGTTACCCCCGCTGTTTGAAAATCTGTGACCTAGGGAACCAGAAGCTAGCATGTTATCTATAAACTAAGGATTCACTTGATGCATAAGCTAAGTCACTTTACAGTTAATCTTAAAGTAATATGCAGAACTTTCCTCGATAAGACCATGCACAGGATATTATTCTCAAGACTGCACTATTTCTCTGAAAGACATCATAACTCTATTATAGTGAATATCCTTAGGAGTAACAGAAGTAACCTACTGGATGCATCTGTTGGTCAGTTGCTGAACTTTTATAGTGGGTTGTCTTCAACAGAAATTTCAAAATGTGCATGTAAGCCTTTTCCCAAATGTCTTATTCTAGTGACCATTGTACCTATCTTGACTTGACTGCTCATAAAGAGGGAGTCAGCTTATTTACCCTTAACACTGAAACCAATAGGTTTATTGTATTAGCTCCTTTGTAGTTTTAGTTAAATAGCTCTATATCTCTAATAAGAGACAATATGTTATTAACCAGATTTTCTTTAGGAAGATCACCATCTGGTTTTATTATCATATGTTTCAGCAGATAATATGATAGTTGAAGCATAAAAAGAAGCATCCAATCTTATCTTATACGACAGATATAAAACAGATTGAAATGTTTACACCAATTACACTTACAGTACAAATCGTTTGAACACAAGACACAACCTACAACATTTGTTAGTAGTACATATGAATTAATTATTTGGCACTTGCTTCTACAGGCAAAACCGTAACAATGCTGAAGGTGGTTTTTGCTTTATGATATGTGCATCGTAGCAATTGTTATCAATTCACAAAGTACTAGCTAACAAGTGTAAAGTTTCAGTGGTAGGGGTATAGATGTTGCTTTTCTCTACAAAAAAAACAGAAACCTCTCTCCAAGAATGGTTATGAATGTACAAATATAATATCTGATTATAAATACTTAGTATTTTTGGGCTTACTTTTAAAATCAAAAGAAATATCAAGAAAGACATTTCCAGTTATGTTCAACTTGCTCAGGCAATTATGTTCTCAGATTCATTTACTCAATCCAATACTTAACATTTTGCTGCATGTGCTCTCAAGGTTTAATTTCTGCAATAATTGAATTATTTGAACTTGCTTATAAACTGTTGTATAATTGATGGAAAGCTTTTCAGGTTGGATGGAGCAAATAAAAGTAAGAAAACATTTTCTTTACCCTTTCAAGGATATCCAATAACTGAGGTAAGGGGTAAAAAAATTATATATACATATATATATATATAACCATTTTTTTTGGTCCCTGGGGAGTCCTCCATACAAGAATGGTCCACTCTCACATACCATGATTACACCACAGTGATAGCCACAGTATCATCTAACCTTATAATGCTGCATAATGGTGTGAGTGAATTTTTTTTAACATAATAAACTGGTAAAATGTGTGTATCTACATTCAACTGAAACTTGCCAACATCCAACCATGCCATCACACCAATTGCTTTAGTTGAACCCTCCCAATCTTTTACCACAGTTTCTCTTGAATGCAGAATGACGGTTAGTTTAATTATATTCAAACCCACTCTCTACTGCACGAGATGGCTAGCAGAGGCAGACTAAAATCTTTATCTTGTAATAGATGGAAATGTTGACCTTCTGCTCTCAAACAGGCAGCATATCTCATGTAAATATTCTTGCTCACTCTCTGAAGCTCAGCAGCAGGAATTCTTGTAATTTCTTGCACAATGTTTTCTCTAAGTTCCTGTAGTGTGCAAGGATTGGAATGATACATTTTGTCTTTTAAAGAACCTCATAAATAAAAATCACAACTTGTTATGTCAGGAAAATGAGGGGACCATAAATCAATACTAATAATTCTGTCATCAAACACCTCTCTTACTGTATTTAATGATTCGGCAGGTGCATGTGCTGTTGCAGAATCTTGCTGGAACCAACCACGCAATTTCTATTCTTCTGTCAAGCGACTGAAAAATGGCCTCTGATATCACTCTGCATTTATTGTTTCATCACAGAATATGTGCCCTATTATTCTTCTAGCACTTATCGCAATCCACACTCCAATTTTCTGATCATAATGAGGCGTTTCATCCCGTACCACAGGTTTTTCTGAAGCCCAGTATCAACTTTTGTGAGTATTCACACATCCAGTTAGATGAAACCAAGAAAGGCTGTGTGTCAATGAAACCCCTTTCGCAGTAGACTACCCTTCACAATTTTAACTGGATTTGATCCTGTGATCCTTGGTTTAATAGGTAGTCACTCCTATCATGCTTTAACTGCTTGGCCATAAATCCAGACATCAAGGTTTGTATTATTTAATATAGTTATCCAATGTTATCCATTGGTAAAATAGGTTACTTAACGTTCATTCACAGGGCATCATATCACATCCAAATTATGATAGGATTAATCCATATGGTGTAGTTTTATTTTTTTAATGTCTCTCATCCCAGGCCTGCTCTACAAATTTTAACAAATAATCTAAGACTTGAACTTGACATTGAACAAGCAACCATCTTACAATATGAAAAATTAATCAGACTATTTTTTAATGACTGGGAAAAAAAGAAAACCACAAGTAAACCTAAAAATTCAACAAAGTTTCCATAATAAAGTCAAAGAAGTCAAACATAGATTAAAGAAAACATACAAACAAATATTAACTCGTTAGAACTATTTGATATTGAACACTATCTGCACTTAGCTGAAGCATTTACAAAATCTGAAACCTCTTCGTGTGTTCTGAAACGAATAACACTAGAAATAATAAATTTAAGATACGCTACCGATGAATGGTTACATGTTTATACTGACAGTTCTAGCTTACCAAATAACAGTGGTACTGGCGCAAGTGCAATATGCCCTCTCTTCTCTTTCTACAAAAGATTAAGTTTAAATACTACAAATTTTGATGGAGAGATTTCGGGAATACTTCAGAGCTTATAAAACCTATTATATCATATAAATAAATTTGAAAAAGTTGTACTATTATTTGACTCTAAAGCAGCTATTATATCCATAACATCTGATGTAACACCTAATAACTTAAATATTACAGATTGCTGCAAAATCATAAAACATTTAATGAATTTAAACAAAAGATTAATGTTTCAATGGATATCAGCACATTGCGGAATACAGGGTAATGAAACAGCTGTCTTTCTAGCCAGGAAAGATAGTAAAATTACATCAAATTCATCTGATCCAATAAGTTATCACTCTATCAAAAGAATCATTATATCAACATATAATAAAAAATTAAAGAAGATAATGTATCACAAACAAAAGGAAGACCATGGGAAAATTTATGTAATAACACGACCAGAATCACTATATTACCAAGAAAATCCTCTGTAGCAACTTTAAGACTTCTATCAGGCCATGACTGTCTCAATAAACATTTATTCAGGATTGGTATAGTGAGATCTCTTCTGTGTCCTTTCTGTACACTTAAAGAAGATATGGATGGGAACCATCTACTGCACTGCCCAACCTTTAGTCAACATGATGATATGACATCAAAATACTGGAATGCAAGAGAGCAAATGGCTTCACTGCCAACTGCGCAACATTAGATACCAACCAACCATTAATTTAGTTATCAAGGTCATCGCAACAGATTTGACCAACTATGAATTCTTGGGAATACACATTATTTTGTTATTATTGTATCAAACATTGGTGTTTGTTCTAAATCTACCTTACATGATCAGTAGCAGACATTTGAGTCAGCAGAGTTGAAATTTTTACATTTTTAATGTAAAGAAAATCTTTATATAGAAGATTTAGCTCAACTATTAAAGCACCAAAGCAATGGCTGAGATTAGGCAATTTCAACCAATCACAGTCATCTGACTGGAACAATATTGTCAAAACATCTTATTGCAGCTGATGTTCATTTCTTTGAATTCTTGTCGCACCTGACATTTGTATACTTGATCTCTGTCTTGATTATTAGTAACAAGATGACAATCCAGTCAGCCGACCTTATCTTTTAATAACCGTCAGTTCCACAACTATTCTTTCAATTAATTCAGTTACAATGCTTATTTAAAGTTTTATCCAGTTCATAAAAAGGAGTGAAAATAATCATTATTTGTATTTCTTATATATGAGATCAGTGCAATAACCTCAAATAAAATAACGTTGGTTTCCATTTCATGTATTAGTTATTAAAAGCTGAAATAAAATAATTGTTCCCTATTTCTATTGTTACTATCGATATTCGTACATTAGGTGTAGACACGTTTGGTCATATCAAAATTTAGGAGGCAGTGAAGAAAGAAAGAAAGAAAGAAAGAAAGAAAGAAAGAAAAAAAAATTCAGTAATTAAATATGGTCGAATGCGTCATTTACCATTTGAGAACTAATGTAAGTATTACAATCATAACCTGATAAATCTCCCTTCCTACACACAGTCTTACCATAAATACTGTCACAACTTTTGAGAGTAGTTGTACCTCCTGCCTCTGCCTGCCTGCACGTTCCTTTGTTGTGCTATTCAGCGATGAGTCATTGAGAATTCAACTACAGAAAAAGAAGGTTGTTTGTGTTAGTTGTCACAATGGAATGGGGCGATTATGAAAATCATATAGCTGTAGTAGCCTTGCACAAGGTAGGCAAATCCCCAGGAGAGATCTTCAAAATTCTCCAGAAGTTGAAAATAAGCAAGAGGTTCGTGTACCGCACTGTCCAGCGCTTCCTTGAGACTGGAACTGTGAAAGACTGCCATAGGCAAGGAAGACCACACACTGTGCACACTCCAGAGTTGGTGAAAGCAGTGGCGGCTCGCATCCGAAGAAATCCCATATGGAGACAATCAGTGATGGCTCAGGAACTGAAAATTTCTAAAATTGCAGAGTGACCTGGGTCTGTGCGCCTACAAACAGTGGAAAAGGCAGCTCCTCACAAGTGAGCTGAAGCACCAGATGCTTCTTAAATCAAAATGGTTATTGCAGCGTTACACAACAAATGGTCACAGAAGAATCCTTTTCACCGAAGAAAAAATTTTGTGTTGAGGAGGCTTTCAATGCCCAATACGACCAAGTATATGCCAGATCATCTAAAGAAGCTGCTGAAAAGGCTCCTAGGGTCCATCATCCTGCATCTGTCATGGTTTGGTGGGGTGTGAGCTACGAAGGAACCACGGAGCTCCACTTCTGCGAAAAAGGTGTGAAAACATCGGCTAAAGTGTACCACAGAAGACAGTGCTGGAGAGAGTGGTCAAGCCTCTCAGCAACACACTCTTCCACGGGCAAAACTGGAGCTTCCAACAAGATTCAGCCCCAGCGCATAAGGCAAGGACAACTCGAGAGTGGCTCAGGGCTAATGTTCTGGACTTATTTCGATCTCAGATTGGCCTTCTGCAAGTCTTGTGGTCTAAGCTTCAAGAAATGGCTTGCAAGAAGAGACATTTTAATATTGAAAGTTTCAAGTGTTCTCTTAGAAAGGCAGCAGCAGATTTCCCACTGGAAACGTTGCGTAATTCAATAGATGAGTGGCCACAAAAACTTAAGGCCTGTGTGCATGCCAGAGGTGGTCATTTTGAATAATTATTTGTGAGTTTGATTCTTAAACATACATGTAACTAATATTATCAGTATATTAAAACATCTCAAACCACTTTGTGTAAATTGATTGAAAACTTTGTGACAGTATTCATGGTAAGACTATGTATATTATAAATTATTAATAGTCCAGTTCGCTAAATTGTCTTATCAAATACAACTCGTGTTTTCATCTCTTAGGCAATTCACTCCCATTGCTTTGCTCTGGTCATGAATTATCGACTCCCATTGCTTTGCTCTGGTCATGAATTATTGACAAGATGAAAACATTTGTGGTATTACTTATGAAAATCTTTGTGTCGCATCCTTGGAAGATACTAAACTGAAACACCAAGTTTTGTATTTTACCAACTTTATTTTTTTGAGTTATGTTCACAGACACACACACAACAGACCTTTTACTGAAAAGGCTTTTTCTGGATACGGGGGGCCCTAAAATAAAGAAAAAAAAAAAACGGATACAGGTGGTAAAAGAAAGATTTCAGCAAGGATTGATGGCTAATCCATGGATTACAGTGGCAGGGTTAAATAAGAAACATTTCATGATTTGCAACTCTGTGTGCCACTTTGGATATTGGTGGGAGAGGGACAAATTGAGCAGATTGTCTATATAAAGATTTTCCTTGCATTAAAAACATGAAGATTTCAATTGCAGTGATTGAGTGGAAGAGCAACCAACATCTGAACGAAAAATACAGTGCTGAATAACAACTGATTTAGAGCTGTAAGTCGAAAAGCATAGCCGAGGAATGCTTTCTATAAGTAGAGGCAGGAAGCAACATAACAGAACTGTCCAGCTAAACACCAATGATCCTAAAAACTTAAAACCTTGCCAATCCAACAGATTTCATTCTTTCTGTTAGGTGGGTACACACTCACTTCTGCAATAGCAGCAGGATGGTGTGGTTTGTTATCAAAACACCATGATTATTGGTTGGGTTAAAGGTTCTTGAATTGTTTGTTATAGCTCCTTCAAAACTCGTATGAAGGTCACTACAAAAGCTTTGAGATACACAAAAACTAAATTGGATAAAATCAGTTCTGATTGGTGGAGTTTTACAAGATATTCACCACCACACTTTATGCACTTTCTCATTCTCTCAGAACACTTTTGAAAGCACGCCTGCCACTCATTTAATAATGCTGCAACAGCTTCTTCAGGGCTCAAAAACCTGTTTCCATGCATACGATTTATCACTGTGAGGTACAATCATGGCTATAGGGGGGATGAGTCATTAGCTTCACATCTGTGAACTCCAGAAACTGGATTGTTGTATTGGCTACATGCACAGAGGCATTGCCGTGGTGAAGCAGAATTCCTCACTCTCATGTTTTTGGCTACAATTCATGAAGCTTCTCAAAAACTTGTGGTAAGTAAAAGAGAGAAGTGGCCACCATTTTCTTCCTGACACTGCATGGATGCTTCACTTTTGTTGAAAGATCATCATCTGGAAAGATCCACACAGCCAACTGACACTTAGTCTCAGGGTAAATCCAAGTTTCATCACCAGTGACAATGTCAGAAACCTGCCAAGAATTGCCTCCATTGAATCTGGCCAGCATTTGTTCACACCATTCAACAGGTGCGCTTTTGCAGACCAGTTAAATTGTGAGACACCTTCCTCATGTGCTATTTTGGAAGCTGCTAGCAATCCAATCTGCATAGTTGTTTAAATTTCCTTAAATGTCACATGACTGCTTTCGCAGACCATTGTTTCTAAAGCAGCTATGTTTTCTTCAATAACTGCTGTAGACAGACAACCACTCCATACCTCATCCTTTAAAGAAGTTCAGCCTCTTTTAAACTCTTGAAACCACTAAAACACTCTGGCATGCGAAACAGCAAAGTACCCAAAAGTCTGACTTAAGACTTTCAGTCTGATTTACACTGGTTTTAAAGTCATACAAAATCATGAGCTCACTTCCATTATGGAAACCAGTTGTCACCACACTAGAGATTGTTAACCTTGCCCTGTAGACTGTAAGGGGATGTCAATTGATACACTTTTATACATAGAAAGAATGTAGCTATCCAGTGATGTAATTGTTTATAACAATAAAGTTTAGTTTACGCGTCTCAAAACTTTCATTGTGAGCCTCATAATATTACATTTTTCTTTCATTAATCATCTTTCTTCTGCATTTCAATAAGATATGCAGGGTAATTCAGAAACACTTTTACTAAGTTTGGGAACAGTTCCTTACATCAAAACAAGAAAAATGTTCATATAAACGTATGTCCCAAAACCCTTTGTTCTCGATTTCTTGAGTTTCAAAATGCTATTAATCAAGACATTTTAAAGTGACACATATTTTTATTTTTGATGTTTTCATCTTGTTAGGTGTTCCACACAAACACTGCTTATAGCAAATGATCCAAATGCCCTCCTCTTGCATCTACACAGGCTGCACTTGTCGGAGCATGGAATGTCAAATATTCCCAGTCGGTATCGTATGATTTTGCAAGTTTCCATGACACGTAGATTAAGAGTTTCTTCATTCGGGATGTCTGCTGCATAAACTAATGGTTTAAGGTGCATCCAAAAGATAATAATCCAAAGGATTGAGTTCAGGGGAACATGCAGGCCCTGGAAATGTGCCTCCTCTACCTATCCATTTGTCATGCTAGATTCCAGTCAGTGCATCTTGAATAATGGGACTAAAATGTGCTAGAGCATCATATTTCTTCTTATTTGCAGAGGCACATTTTCTAATAAGTCTGGGAGAGTGTTCTGAATGAAGTCCCTGTAGACAGCACTTTTAAGGCGTGCTGGGGAAATGTATTACACATCTGATAAAATGTTATCAAGTAGCCATGGCAACACAAGGTCAACTCTGCTGGGTAAAATGAGTCAAAGCCTTCTATAAATGAGTGCATAAATAAATGAAATTATTAGTATGGACCCAGAAAGCCATTGAAGATAACTTTCATTAAAAATGACAATGCGAAAATGAAGCGATTTAGAACATATATTTAGATGAACCTATTTTCTTATTTTGATGTCTGGAATCCATCCCCAAATGTAAAAGTATTTTTGAATCACTCTGCATATTTCCATTACCCTAAATATCTTTTTTAAATCCACAGGACCAATTTCGCATTAAAAAATTAGAATAAAAATCATGCAATGCATTTTGATATATCACAATAGATTCACTCACCAAATTTGTTTTGATTCCAATAGTTAGCAATGCCTTAGTACACAATCCACCTAGTAGCAGTAGCCATAATAATTGTAAATAAATAATGAGAGTAAAGATAAATTTGAGCTGAAGTTACTCCAAAGTTTTAAATGTCTCTACAGTACGTTAATAATAAACATTATTTCTAAACAATAATGGATTTCAAGCCAGGTGCCACTCTGCTGACAGAAAATTTTGCAGTAACAATGAGGACAAATGACATATTCATTCCACTGACTTCAATTATTGGCTGCACATAAACAATAATAAGCTGTGGTAGATGACACATTATGAGATTCCATAATGTGATGTTTGTGTTCAAACTCAAGTTAATATGATATTCTTAAAACAAACAAATTACAGATCAAAAGAAACTGAAAATCATATATCTATATTGGTATTTCCTGAATAGTTTTGAGCTTCTCCATCCAAACCTTCCAGTTTTCTCACCAATTAAATAACACTACATAAAGAATTTACATTGGTCTGCACCAACATATTCCAGAGGAAATAACAAACACTAAGTGATAGAAACATGAAAAGAAAACAAAGAAATACTATGGCATGTTTGCAAAAGCAGGGTGTTTTCTTTCCTTCCCTGTTACATTCTCTCTAATTTTCCTAATTGGAAATTTGCTTGTTTAGATAAATATTTTAATGGGTAATTAAACAAGAGTTTAGTCCAAAAGTTTATTATAAATAATTTTAAACATTATTATTTGTATATGTAACTATTTAATGTTAATGTTAAACTACAGTGAACGTACCTTTGGATCGTAGCGCTTATACTGATCCAGCCCAAGACCTGCAAAAAGGTAATTTTAGTCCTTACATAAAATATTGCTATAAGATATGTTTATTATTCATTTCAAAATTTGTAATGTCATGCTGGTTTATATGTATTGTACTACACAGTATTTACGAGATAAAATGAGTATATTTGCACAAATTACAAGCAAAGAGGAAGCACATCTAAAATATGTACTATATCAAGTGATTACTTGGTTAGTTAGAAAAACTGTCATCAATTTCTATCTACAAACTTAAGTTTGCAATATATCTTTAACTTCTCTACCTGATGTACATAATAGGCTGAAAAGATAAAAAATTTGATACAAAGTTTCACAATAAATTCATGATTTGTGGTTCCCTGAATCCAAAATGTGTGTGTGCATGTGTGTGTGTGTGTGTGTGTGTGTGTGTGTGTGTGTGTGCGCGCGTGTCCGTGCGTGCATGTAACCAAAACAAAAGTCCTTAAATACTAAACTTGATTTTAAGTTCAGCGTCTTTCAAGGATGTGGCACGACAATTTTCAAGAAAATTCTCCCATTCCTAACTACCCTTTACTAAGTAAAATTTTTGGGAATTTTGATTTTTAAAAAAAATGGTTCTAAACAATTTCCATTAAAATACTTGTCTTTAACATATAGTATTTTAATCAAAATGATTAAAGGATAGTTTGAGGTGGGAGGATTCTGTTGAAAATCTTTTGTGTCATGTCTTTGGAAGAAAATAAAAGTACTAAGCAACTTGCTGCTTAATGTCTGGTGTAAGCAAAGTGAGTCTCACAAAGTACTTATAAGCCAGCTACGGCACTGCAGTCTTGCAGTGGGAACAGAGAGCAGGCAAACTAATACAATGACATAAAATGACTTCATGCATATGTCATGAAATGCTGTACAGTCTGGTTTACTTTACCAGCACACCGCTTAGTATTCAGTGACAATGACTGAACACAAATTGTGTTATTTATAATGCTCTTAAGTTATGTGATGAAGAAAAGAGAGAAGCTTAGAAAATGCCTATGACAAATGCCACTGAACTTCTAGTTGCTTCTACCAGTTAGAATAAGACGACAATATGCAAGATCAGAAAGGAGGGCTGACTTGAAGGTGGAACGAGCAAAATTACATCATCTCACAAGATTGGTAAACCTCTTGCAAACAAAGTAGTTTTGGATGATATGGACAAGTGTGTCATTGGAAGAAAATATCAGGAGTATTATGAAATTAAAAAAAAATCTTTATGGTGCAAAAATGACTAAACTTTTGCAAGGAGATTAATTTCTTTGGATGTAAAGAAACACTTAGGAAAGTAATGAACTTTAAAAAGTGTAAAGATAAACGAGTTCACTGAGAGAGTGCTCTGACATAGTTCAAACAGCATCGTTTCTTAGAATGCTATTGGGCCAATAACAGCAAATGATTGGAAAAACTTGGTTCAGAAGGTAAAATATTCAAGAAACATATTGAAATAGAGATGTAAGCAATGCTGAATCGGGAGAAGAAATGGCCCTGGTTCGGAGACCAATATGGCAAGTAAAGGAGAAATGGAGTAATGCCAAGCACGCGAGAGAGTGAAAGAGATTTACAAATTTATTGTGTTGTAATGGATTTGACAATATATTTGATTGCTTATGATATGTATATACGAGGGGCATACTGAAAGTCATGAGCAACCCATTGTAAAAATTTAAATTTCAACAATGTAACGAAATGAATTGCAGGATCAAATCTACAGACTTTAAGCCACATGTTGATATATTGTGACGTCATTAGCTTCTATCACGTGACCACAGATGGTGTTTGAAAAATGGCTGACATTGATGTTTCGTTTCGACAGTATGTGCTGTCATTGAATTCCCTGTGAAAGAAGGAAAATCTGCTCCTGAAATTCATCTCAGACTTCAATGTGCGTATGGAGGTGTCTGCATGAGTGCCAGCATTGTTAGAAGATGGGTGAAACATTTCAAAGATGGAAACACGAGTCTGCAAAATGCGCCTCGTAGCGGGCATCCTCGAACTGCCTCTACAGAACACAACAAGGAAAGAGTTGATGAGCTCATTACAGGAGATAGGCGTTTCACTGTGAATGAAATTGCTGCGAAACTTGGAATAGGACATAGTGCAGTGCAAGAAATGATCCACAGCTTGGGTTATCAAAAGGTCTGTGCCCGTTGGGTCCCCCGTTTATTGACTTAAGACCACAAACTTCAGAGAAGAACCATTGCACAAAACCTTCTTCAGAGATTTCATAATGAAGGTGATGAATTTTTGACGTGTATTGTGACTGGAGATGAGAGCTGGTTCCATCACTATGAGCCAGAAATGAAACGTCAGAGTATGGAATGGCACCACTTGAACTCACCATCGAAGAAGAAAGCAAAGACAGTGCAGTCTGTAGGAAAAGTTATGGGAAGTGTCTTTTGGGATACACAAGGTTGCATTCTGGTTGACTTTCTTGAACCTGGACAAACCATAAATTCTGCCCGCTACATCAAGACACTTCTGAAGCTCCGTCGGGCTTTGCGTGATAAACGCCCTGGAAAGAGGATCATCCTTCAACAGGATAATGCGCGTCCGCATACTGCCCGTGCCACTATGGAGAAGATCAGAACATTAGGGTGGGAAACTCTTCCACATCCTCCCTACAGTCCCGACTTGGCACCCTCCGACTACCATCTTTTTGGTTCTGTGAAGGAGCACATGCGTGGCCAACGCTACGAGACGCTGGAGGATATTCGGAAAGCAGTGCGTCAGGGTCTGCGGGCAGCTGGAACAGAGTTCTATCACAAGGGCATTTTCAAACTTGTAGAACGATGGGAAAAATGCGTGCAAAACAATGGAGACTATGTCGAAAAGTGAAAGAAAGTCTGTAGATTATGATGATGCATTTGGTTTGGCTTAAAAATAAATATTAAGATTGTAAAACAGTGTTGCTCATGACTTTCAGTATGCCCCTCGTATATGGTCGTCTCCTTAGTGCGGTGGTAGCACAGCTGCTTGCCAAGTGGGAGACCTGGGTTCGATCTCCAGCACCGGCGTGGGGATTTTTCCCCCGCTGGGAGACCTGGCCCGGGGTGCACTTAGCCTCGCAAGGTCCCTGGGGGGCCAATTGAGGAGCTACTTGATGGAGAAGTAGCGGCTCCAGGTCATGAGGACCGCATTAACTGGCCGGGGGGACTTGAGGCACTGACCACATCTCACCCTCTAATACTGCACCCGATCCATGACATCTGTAGTGGACCGAGATGGGGGACACAGTGGCCGGGCGGTAGGCCAAGGTTCCCCATGAGCTTTCGTGCCATGGAGTTATATTATATATATACACACACACACACACACACACATATATACGATTTTAACACACACAGGGGAAATGCCATCATGAACATTCCCAATTACAAGCAGGTGGGTAAACCATTACAGGTAACAAGTGGCGCTCCCCGGTGTAGGACTGCACTCGCCTTGGCCGGCTTATACATTACCTAATGATTGACAGCAAGAGGGAAGTACAAAAAAAAGTAACGAAGTGGTGACAACCCATAGTTAATAACAGCACCTGATGTGCTGGAGAGCAAAACTCTTTCCATACTGTACAGACTAAATGTAAAATGTAAAGTACCAATGTAAAGTACTTAATATGCTAACTATGTACGCTCTTGGGGTTATGGTTTCTGGTGTATACTGCAACATTTCTTACACTGCTCTCTGCTGACGTTTTGCTGCAACTTGTGTTGAGCTTTTTCCTCGGGCCATTGGCACCAAAAGCCCTAGGGAGCTGATGCGATACTCATGTGCTGTAGGCCCCTCCTCTCTTCTCCTATTGGCTTTTGATCTGCCATAATCCCCTCTCGCTTTGTCAGTAAGGCTTTCCAAATTGAATTCAATGGTTTTTCCTCCATCTCTGTTGAGCTTGCTGTTTTGTTTAAAGATTTTGATGCTGTCTCATATTTTTCTGTGTGTAATAACTGCATACTGTTTTTCACAGCTAATTTGATACACTCCAGGATTTAGTAGAGGTGGTGGTTTATCTTTCACAGCTGATACTTTAGCTCGTAGTGTCCTGCTTTTTGTGTTCCTGACCTTGATGTTGTGTTTTATTAATAGTTTAGATATTCTCCCAAGAGACTTGGTAGATATATGGTAAGAAAGCCCATTTGTTGTTGTTGCTGCTGCTGCTGGGTGTGTTTTTTGTTCCTGCATATGAACCTCCAAATACACGAAAGAACCTCAACATAGGTTGCAGGAAAACCTCGGCAGAGAACAGTATAAGAAAGGACATGGCCTACATCAGAAACCATAACTGTAATGGACTTCGGCCATGGAAGTCGGCAGATATATGTAAGCTCTTGTCTGAAAAGAGTCAGTGGTTGAACATAATTTAAATGTAAAAGAATAGATCTTGGAAAGGTAATGGCAGACCACAATATTCTGTGCCATAGCCAGGATTTGAACCATGGTTTCCATTCAGTTGCTCTTACCTAGTGAGCAACTGTGCCAATATGACATTTACCCAATTGACTCATATTTTTCTCAATAACCACAAGGAGATCTCAGATTACAGTATACTCTCGATTATTCATGTGTGGATTATCCAGTATGCAGAGTATCTGTGCATTCCCCCAAAATAATTTTGTTTTAATGTCAACACACATTTTTTTTCATTTCTCTGCCATCTCTTTTACAAATTACTTTTAACTTGCTTCGTTGACACTTACAAGCTGATTAACATCAGAAAAACTGAATTTGTTTTAAATTTACACAGAAAAGGCAGGCCAATAACAATGGAAACAATACTCTGTTGTCACAAAGTGATCAATTAAACAATGGCAATGGCACTTATTATCACATGGCGGGTCCTTTGTTGCCATTTCCTAAAGAAAAACAATACTTCTGCACAGAAGTAGAATAAACTTTTCAACACAGAATGCATGTTGAAAAAAGCTTTGAAATGTAATTTCATATTTGTATATGTATGTTGTACCTTAAAAGCATTAAATTCAGGTTTCCCCATTATTCGAGCTTCTTCTCCCCCACATTATCCTGGATAATTGAGAGTGTACTGTATTTTGAGTTGACTTGCCCCAATGGTAACTTACAATGTTGTAAGTGCTCTTAGTCCCGGGTTTCATAGCTTAACCAATTATTAAGAGGGTATGGAAAGCCCTATCTTGACAGTGGTAAAATGAGTCATATGTAAGGAACATTTTCTTAGTAACTATAAAACGGTTACAGCTGAAATAACACTTTTTCAAACAGTTGATAAGTTTTTGAATTTTTTTTTTTCTAGTGACAATTTTTCTCCCACACTTTTAGAGTACATATTACTTAAAGATGCTGACTAATGTTAATTATTTTAACTTTCATTTCAGTATATGTAAAATACCAACACAAAGAACTCCTAAAAACTTCAGATCAAAATACCAACTGAGAAAATGTTAATATAATAATTAATATTTGTGTTACTTCACTGTTACTAGCTTCTTTTTACATTTATGAGAAAATGTTCTTTATGTGACAAAAATTTGAATTTGCAGAAAATGAGCTCCAAAGTTAAAACATCAGCAGAGGCCTACACATAGACACGTTTATCAGAATCCTCTTCATTTTCTAGCTCTATTCTTCCTTTAGCACATCTTTTGAACGGTTTTATTTGATTTAAGAATTTATAAAACTTTTTTTTTGCACTCCTGAGCCTCTCCCTCTAAATTAAATTCTTTAACTGCTGAGGTTCTCAGCGTCCCATTCTATAGTGTGTGAAATACAGCTTAATTTTGTTCAGAGGCCTCTTTTTCAGTCTTATGGTTGTTTTACTTGCTGTAAATCTACAACATGGTACTAAATGCTTTACTAAGGATTTTTCTGGTTTTGAACCTGGACCTTGGGAACTAGAGGCTAGCAAGTTACCCATCCCCAGACTCTCTTATCGTCTCTGGAAACAGTGGCAGATTTGAAAAGCAAGAATTTAATGACAGCTTACAGCAGACAAAACTGTGTGTAACTATTCCCATATTTTAATAGTTAACTACTTCTAGGATAGATACTGAGGTAATTCTAAACAACATAATGAAGAAAAAAACTTTACACTTTCATATAATAATTAAAAAACTGAATTTTTTGAAAATCCCTTCTGCATCCTCTAGTCGATCACCATTGCTTTTTCCACATGAACTACATGTAGGACAGGAGTTGCAAAGGTAGAGTCAGATTGAAGAATTCCATAAGAGTATGGTGAACTCTCACATGCCATGTTTTACACCATGTGGCCTTTTGGACACACGACAGCTGCAGTATTATCTGATCTTATAATGCTGCATAATGGTATGATTGATTTTTTTTACATAATAAAATGGTAAAACATTGCCATCACATCGATTGCTTTAGTTGGGTCCTCCCCATCCTTTACCAGTTTCTCTTAAATGCAAACCATACATTTTGACTGGATATGATCTCAAGATCCTTGGTTTCATAAATCAGTCACTCCTATTGTGGCAGGGTCATAAATCCAGATGTCGAGGTTTGTATTACTTAGTAGAGTTATTCAATGTTATCCATTTATAAAATGGGTTATTTAACAATCATGCATATTGTTGAAGGGGTTTACGCATGTAATTCTAGCTTCCACTAACACACATGCAAGAAGAAAGCATGCACACAAAGTTAGCCAAGGAAACACAACCAACATCCAAATATGCATTTCACTGGAGCATCCTACCAGTATTTTTTCATTAAACCCTATGATATTTTTTGAGTCCAAATTCATCAAGCAATTATTCCTACAATTTTGATTAGTATACCAGGGTAAGTCAATAAATGTGTTGCAAACATCAGTTTACCAATAACATTTTAATTCCATATAAGTATTTTGCCAGCAGATGGCAGTATATGTACACTTGTCATAGTGTCAGTCACTGGCAGTCAGAAGAAGATGGGAGATGCGTTATAAGAATTTACATGAGAAGAACAGTAATGCAGTTGTGTGTTTTTTGTGGGTAAAAATACTGTCCACAGAAGAAGTGTAATGCAAATTGTGTCCTGTGTATGGTGAGAGCTATTTATTAAGGAAAGCTGTGTTTAGTTGGATTCAGAAGTTTAACAGAGGAAGGTGAAACATCAGAGATCAGAGTCTGTGGAGGTGGCAACAGAAACCACAGTGCAGATGTGGAACAGATCATTCATAGTGAGAATGATTTTCATCTGTTTATTTGAGTGGTGGCTAACATTTTGATAATGATGATGCCATAGTATAAGAGGTTATGCATTTAACGCAACGGCAGCCAAAAGACCTTATTGCCATTGACTTTAAAAGACTTTTAAAGAGATGGGATACATGTCTGAATGTACATGGTAAATATGTAGTAATGTGAAATAAACTTCAGGAAGTTACACACACCCACCCAGCACACCCATACATACAAACATTGCAATCTGCAGATCCTATTTTGAGATTAGACTCTATGCCCAAACTCTAGGATGTACATCATGTCAAGAATTAAGTTTATTCATACTTATTAATACATTTATTTAAAAATAATAACTGTGACAACAAATTTTCAGAGGTGTCAGTTTTGTATAATTTACAATTACATGCCCGTTTCTAAAACCTACTCATACACATGCATTGTTAGAATATTCATGCTTATTATATTTACAATGATACATTATTACGAGTATTTTTTGATTGAATGAAATCCTCCTCTGTATAAAAAGTATGAGTAATAAGGTATCTTTTTAATTCTGATCTAAACTTATTTTTGTTCATTTACAACTCTTTTATAGGACAGGGAAGGAATTAAACAAAAATATTCCTATGTAGTAAACCCTTTTTGGAATGACTGCAAATTATTTGTTGGTCTATGTTAAGTCCTGTCTATGTCTGGTCTCTTTGTTATGAATATCTACATTTTTTATAAAATTTTCTGGGTTATTTTTTACAAATGGCAATATGGCTAGAATATATTCACAGGCTAATGGTAAAATTCCAAACATTGTGAAAATTGGTATGCAGTGAGTTGATTGTCTTAACTGTACCATTATTCTTATTACCTTTTTTTGCATATGAGCACTTTTTTTAGCATCTACTGAATTTCCCCAAAATATTATTCCACAGGTCATCAATGTATGAAACTATGCACAATAAGCTGTTTTTAGTATGCTTTTATTTATAAGCTGAATTAAGATCGGATTGCAAAATATGCAGAGCTCAGTTTGGGTAAGATATAATCAATATGGTGTTTCCAATTCATGTTAAGGTCGATCATACAACCTAGTAATTTTGTATGACAGGGTTCTGCAATCTAATGATTTTCATATTCTATCCTTAGGTCTGTGATGTTTTTATGCTTTGTGCAAAAATTAATGTAGTTAGTTTTTTAAAGTATATGTGAATTTTTTACTTTCGAACCTATTATTTAGTGTGTTGAAACTTTTATTAAATGAAACTGGGAGCTGACTGACAATGTGTTCTTTAATTATAATACTTGTGTCATCTGCAAAAGAATTGTATACACATTGTTGTTTATTACTGCAGGTAGATCATTTATATATACTAAAAATAGTAAGTGGCCCAGAATAGAACCTTGTGGGACATCATTTATTTCAGACCATTCAGAATATGTATTACTATTTTTTGAAGTATTTATTATAATCTTTTGCAACTTTGAGTATTACTGCCTCTATCTTGTTTTGCAACCTATTTATTGACTCACTAACATAATAAGTTAATTTCTTAAAGTTACCATCAGGCTGTTTGATGCCAGGAGTCATTGATCGTAGAAAATCATCAGGTGTCATATAAACTTCATGGGCTTCTCCCCCTCCGTGGTGGGGGTGTGTCACTTGTAGAGTGGCAAAATACCGGAACACTTTATCAGGTGTTGAGTACTGGCGAATGCGATTCTCATATTCAATTATCTGTCATAAGCACATTAGCATCAGTGTTAGAAAAGGTGAATGCATGCAATTAGGGAAGAAGCAGAAGAAAAATGAGCTGTTAGCAATTACAACCTATATACAAAGAGAAGACAAATATTAATGCTTCCTGTAAAAAATTAAATTAACAGCAGTCTAACCAGTGGTTAGATATTATTAGGTTACAAATGATCATTTCAGTTTGCTAAACCTGTAAAAAAATATTTACAATTAGAAAATCACTAATAAAATTCTATGTATGAAACATAATTGGGAAAGAGCACTGTGACAAAAATGCTGCAAATAGGTAATGTAAGATTTTTCTTTTCAGAATTTAGGCACATTTGAATCACAATATACTCCTGATTATTTGTGTGTGGATTATCCGTACATCCCTCATGCCCAAAAATGATTTTGATGTCAACACATTTTTTACATTTCTCCATTATCTCTTTTACAAATTTCTTTTAACTTTTATGGTCAATTAGTATTGATTTAATTGTTTTTTCACATAAGCCATGTGTAGGACAACAGTTGAATAGGTAGAGTCAGACTGAAAAGCTCAATGCCATTGCTGGGATTTGAACCATGGATCTCCCGGTCTCTAGCCGGTTGCTCTACCACTGAACTACCATGCCAACATAGCACTGAATTTCTCAATTGACTCACATGTTTCCCAGCAAATCACAAGTTGATCTCAAATTATTTTGAGATGACATACTTCAATGTTGACTGACAAATTCAGTGCCATGCCGGCATGTTGCCATGGTAGCTCAGTGGTAGAGCAACCAGCTAGAGACCGGGAGATCCATGGTTGAAATCCCGACTATGGCATTGAGTTTTTCAGTCTGACTCTACCTATCCAACTCCTGTCCACACGGTTTGTGTGAAAAAACAATTAAATCAATACTAATTGACCCTAATAGTTGGCTATATTATTGGGACTTAAAGTATTTACGACATTGTCAGTCACCATTGGGGTATATCATCTCAAAATAATTTGAGATCACCTTGTGGTTTACCAGAAAACATGCGAGTCAGTTGGGAAATTCAGTGCTATGCCAGCATGTTAGCTCAGTGGTAGAGCTACCAGCTAGTGACTGGGAGATCCATGGTTCAAATCCCGGCTATGGCATTGAGTTTTTCAGTTTGTCTCCAACTATCTAATTCTTTTAACTTGCTTCATTGACATTTACATGCTGATTAACTTCAGAAAAACTGAATTTGCTTTATAATTTACATGGAACAGACAGGCAGATAACAATGGAAGTGGTACTCTGTTGCAATGCGGTCATCGTTTAAACAATGGAAATGGTACCTATTTCCAAGTGGCAGGTCCTTTATTGCCGTTTCCTAAAGAAAAACAATACTCATGTACAGAAGTAAAACAAGGTTTTGAAAAAACAATACATGTGTAAAAAGCTTCCTATTTACATATGTATGTTGTACCTTAAAAGCATTAAATTACAGGTTTCTGATTATTCATGTTTTTCGATTATTCAAGCTTCTTCTCCCCCACATTATCCCAGATAATCAAGAGCATACTGTAAAATGTAATGTCACATATTCTCCTGTTATAATGTATGTCTCCATCTGGGTGCTCTAATCACTGAGCTACCATGGCAACATGCTGACATGACATTAAATTCCCTAACTGACTCATTTTAAGGAGATTTCAAATTATTTTTAGATGGCATACTACAATGGTGTACAATATCATAAATACTTTATAACTCCTGGGTTTTGTACTTTAATGAACTATTAGGTCGATTATTATTAAATAATTGTCTCTTCCTACCTTGTGTAGGACAGGAGTTGGAAAGGTAGATTTAGACTGAAAAATTCAATGCATAGCTGAGTCAGTCAGGGCATTAATGTTATGTTGGCATGTTGCCATGGGAGCTTAGGTGTTAGATGAGACAGAGAGATCTGTGGTTCAACTCCTGGTTATTGGCATTGAATTTTTCATTCTGACTCCAACTTTCCCCTTTCCTAACCCATTCTTTTTTTGGAGAGAGTGCAAATATGAGTGAGCAACTACTGCAGCTTCAGATGATTCAAATCTACCTCATATATATATATATATATATAGGGGAATAGAAAAAAGCTGTGTGAGGAAGATTTGTAGTTTAGGAGGCTGGGAGAAATATTTGACTCCTGCAGAAATTGGGTTGTTCCTAATGCAGCATGGGTAGAGGTGGAGTTGTGTTGCAACAAATTACCATGCAGACCAGTCTTAGGATGATTTGTTCTCAATTCACTGATGACTTGTGGCAGTCATTTTGTGGTATACCATGTGGCAGTGATTTGTCCTTCAAGTGGAACTATCAGAATATTTCATAATATCTCAGCGAGAAAAATGGGCATATCATCTTCTTGCCAATATTTTTTGCTCACCTCACTATTGTTGAAGAATTGTCTTCTGGGGAAGGCCCACACTGATTGCCACTTAGATTCTGGATCATACTGGTAAATCCAACTTTCGTCATCTGTTATGAAGTTAAGCATGTTTGCTGGAATGCCCATCAAATGTTTCTATAATTTCCTGAAACCATTGCATATATGTGTGTCCAAATTTTTGGTGAATGCACTAGTAGAAGCAGGAAACAAATCAGTAAATCATAGGTTCTTCCAGGTTGGTCATACTAGATCATCTGTTAAAGTAACTTTAATTACTATGATGCAGAGAGATTTCAAGGATGTAGAAACTTTGTAGGCTGGCATAGTGAAAAAGGTAAGTGCACAATAACAAGCCCCTTCATTTTGCACATAATGTGAGCTTCAAGTTTGAAGAGATAATTGTGACTTTCGGCTTTCTTAGCACATTCCCATTCATAGAAAAGGCAGATCTGTCCCTTCTAATCCAATCAGTTTGCTCAGAAAATACAAGGAATCCTTGAAAATAAACAAAAAGAAACTCCAGGGTTATTATTAATGAATTATGTCCAATGGTAAATGGAGTGTAATGTAAATGGAGATTTTTATTCATGGATGCTCTTTAACTGCTGTGGTTCTAAGCATCCCATTCTATATTGGGCATGAAAGACTTTAATTTTGCTGAGGCCTCTTTTACAGGCTTGAGGTTTTTTTTACGTGCTGTAAATCTATGACATGGGACCACTTACCTTCCAAAGGAGCCATGCTAGGTCTTTTATGCCTGAAAAAATCTATCATCCACTGCCAAGTTAGAACCCATGACCTTGTGTATATGAAATTAGCATTACAACCATTACATCACGCAGGATGACATCCCAATGATAAATGACACCTTCTTTCATGCCCTTGTAACTGTTAATGAGATGGGTGTGGAGGATGAAGATGTGGATTAGAAAGAAATGATGAATACTCTTTTTAATACTTAGAAATTATTCTTGAATTATTTGGAGAAACAAAACTAATAAAGAAATGAAAATCTAGTAATCGGGTATTTCTAGAGAGAAAGTCATAAGCCACAACTAAAATTACTTGTATGCTTTTAGTATTTTTACATAAATAATAAAAACGGGTTTACAGCTCATTTACACATAACCAAGTGGCTTTGAAACAGCTGTACCATGTTGCCAATATTTGTTTCGGAAATAAGGAAACCCTCTGCATATTAGTTGTTGTTGCTAATGCTCTTTTAATAGAATTTTATCCATTTTTTTTATGGGCTTCCCGATTATATTTACACAGTTGAACTGGAACATTGAGATTGTGATACATCAGAATAGGTGGTCTCTATTCATTACTGTCTGTGGGTCATTGCATGCATCTTGGAGAATTGAAGATATTCATCTTGAACAGGTGGACAGCCAGAAAGTATATATACTGCATATAGGTACCATATATGAATACCAACTAGTAATAAGTATTTCCTTATTAAAAGGAATGCTTATTGTTTAAGCATCCCCTTTCCATATTCATGACAAATATGAATTTGACTCCAAAACTTGCCAGCCATCCAGTAGAACTAATGGTTTGGAAGAAAATCTTTATCATCAAATATAAATATCAAATTTAGAAATCCTACCAATGGACAGATTTAGCAGATTCATCATGCCTATTTCCAGCCCTTCATATATTGCCATCATAAAACTTACTTCCATAAGTGGTTCTACCAGTTAACCTTCAGCTGAGAATGATGGCTATGGTTCTTGGAATGTATCTGACATTTAATAAGGTTTAGGCTGCTCGTTTCTTCTAGATAAATGACCTTTAGCAAAGATACAGTGAGCTAGTATACCCTTGATAAACTAGCAAATAGTTTCTTATAACAAACATCTCTGCTTCCTTATGATTACGTTTCGAGAAAACACAGCGTACAGTTGACTGCAAAGTATTGTGCATTACAGGCTTATGCCATTGCCAGTGTTTTAATGAGAGATGCATAGTTATTAATGAAAATGACAGCAATTCAGAAAAAGAGGATGAGGGAGAAATGTCGGGAATGGAATACAAGAAAATTAGGCATTAAGTATAGTGTAAGCAGTAAGCAAGATTGAGAGTGAATGCATGTGACTGGAAATGGGGCATTTGCTTTGTAGAGACTTATTACTGCAGCAGAGAAACATGAAAATAATGTATACACATCTGACTGCCATTCCTGCTTCTGTGTACCAATGCTCCAGTAAAGGTGAGTAAGTGACTTGCATCTAATCTCTCAATTTAAAATGTCATTTGTCAAGAACTGGTGCGCAACCTGTACATAAATTTTTGTAACAAAACTTGACTTAAATAATTGCTACAATCTTTCCTTGTATCTAATGTTTCAACTATAATAATTAACAATTTAAATTATATGACATATATTCAGCATTTAGGTGAATGTGTGTCTTTGGTCTAATAAAAGTTGAAAATGTCTGTAGTGCCTTTTCTTATGTAACCTAACTCAGGCATTAAGGGGTTAACTAAATTAACTAAATGGCAAAGCAAAACTACATGTTTGAAATGTTGGACATCTTCCCACTTCTGTTCTTCATTACCATGGGTGGAAAACTGTCTTAACATTTAATAATTGTTTATGAGTTCTCAGCTTCAATACATACAACCCTAACAACAGCATGTTATAGCATCAATAAAACAAATAAGGCAAGTAAGTAAAGCTGCCAACACCACTGGAATGCATGATAATCAAAACGGGTGCAAGAAGCTCTGTAAGTGCAGTCAGTTGCAGATGTTAGTAGTACCTTGTTCTTGAAGCAATGCCTTTAACTTTTAAGGCTGGTTCACAATAACCGGTAATGGTAACCAGAAAGAGAATGATAAAGTTAAAATACACATATTACAATGTGACCATTTTCAGGTACATAGATAATTTATTTCATCTTTTCAGTTACAAACTTCATGCATGCACACCCGCATGCATGCACGCACGCACATACATACATAATTACTTTCCTGGAGTTGCTGAAATTGGAAATACATACACTTAACTCCGGGTCCTTCAGTTTCCCCACCACTCATTCCACAAATTGCTCCATCATTTCCTTTCCAATCATCAATTTCACTTATGTTTCATATATCCACTTCCTCATGTTCATGCCCGCCTACAGGCCGACCCTTTGTAACAGGTTCTCTATTCTGTGCTTTCATGCTGCAGGCTCCCCGACAGGCTTCTGACCCCTGGCATTGGCTTGTAAGCCCTAGGGGGGTGTCACTCCTATAATTATAGGAGGGTAAGCCAATTACGAAACAAAATTATGAATACAGTTAACACCCTGGTTATTTATGTATATGTACCTTTCCCTCTAGGTACATTCCCTTGTACACTTTTATATCCTACCAACTTAATCTATTTCTCTCTTTTATAAGTTACAACCTCATCAGTTTTATTATTAAGATCATTTCTTTGAAAATTTTCCTCCCCGATTTCTCTCTAATTTTTCCTGTATAATTATCTAGTTTCAGAAATTCTTTCTTATTGTCTCTAAAAAGTTTTAAATACTCTATCTCTGGCAGTAACTTTTCCCACTTTTTATTCCATATTTTTGCTCTCCACATTTTAGTTTCATCGCACTCAATTATACAGAAAATTGTTATTGACATTGCCACATAGTGGACATAGATCTGTATCAACTTTAAGACCTTTTATTAACATTAATCCTGTTCTTGCCCATGCTAGATCCTCTCTTTCCATTTTTCCATGGACATCAATGTATTTTTCTCTTCCTCATACTAGCTTAACATTCCTATATAGTATGGTTGGTTGGTATCTAATGTTGAGTGGTTGGCAGTGAAGTCATTCGCTCTCTTGCATTCCAGTATTTTGATGTTATATTATCATGTTGACTAAAGGCTGGGCAGCACAGTAAGTGGTTTCCATCCATATTTTCTTTAAGTGTACAGAAAGGACACAGAGCAGATCTCACTATACCAATCTTGGATAAATGTTTATTGAGACAGTTGTGACCTGCTAGAAGTCTAAAAGTTGCTACAGAGGATTTTCTTGGTAGTGTAGTGATTCTGGTCATGTCATTACATAAATTTTCCCATGATTTTCTTTTTGTTTGTGATACATTATCTTCTTTAATTTTATATTATGTATTGGTATAACAATTCTTTTGATATACAGATAACTTATTGGATCTGATGAATTTTATGTAATTTTATTACCTTTCTTGGCTAGAAAGTCAGCTGTTTCATTGCCCTGTATTCCGCAATGTGCTGGTATCCATTGAAGCATTAATCTTTTATTTAAATTAATTAGTTGTTTTATGATTTTGCGGCATTCTGCAATATTTAGGTTATTAGGCGTTACATCAGATGTTATGGATATTATAGCTGCTTTAGAGTCAGATAATAGTACAACTTTTTCAAATTTATTTATATGACAATGTAGGTTTTGTAAACTCTGAAGTATTGCCAAAATCTCTCCATCAAAATTTGTGGTATTTAAACTTAATCTTTTGTAGAAAGAAAAGAGAGGGCATATTGCACCTGTGCCAGTATCACCATCATTTGGTAAGCTGGAACTGTCGGTATAAATATGTAGCCATTCATTGGTAGGGTATCTTAAATTTATTATTTCAGGTGTAATTTTTTTCAGAACACACTAAGAAGTTTCAGATTTTGTAAATTCTTCAGCTAAGTACAATATCAAATAGTTCTAATGGGTTAATATTTGTTTGTATATGTTCTTTTAAGTAAGGAAGTTTTAATCTATGTTTCATTTCTGTGACTTTAGTAAGGAAACTTTGTTGAGTTTTTAGGTTTACTTGTGATTTTCTTTCTTCCCAGTCATTATAAAGTACTCTTAATTTTTCATATTGTAAGATGGCTGCTTGTTCAATGTCAAGTTCAATTCCTGGATTATTGTAGAGCAAGTATTGGAGTAGTTTTAATAGCTCCAGTTACTAGGCAAAGAATTTGGTTTTGTAGAATATTAAGTTTTTCTATATTTGCAGTTATTAGTATCTCTTCACAATATTTAAATGTTGGTTTAATATACATCTTGTAAAAAGTGTTTAAAGTTTGTGTAGTGCTTCCCCATTTCTTGCCTGCCAGTCTTTTTAATAGTGGTAATTTTTTCCTTGTTTTTTTTTATTATATTATCGATGTTTTTTCCATGTTAATTTTGTATCAAAAATAAAACCTAAATATTTATTGGTTTCTTCCTTAGTATAAATAGTTGATAATTTGTTTTCTGTGTATTAATTTTCATTAAATTATTAGATGTCCAATTCTGTAATGTCGTCAAGAATTGTTGTGTTATATTTATTAATTGTTGATTTTGATTTTTCGGTTTAGAATTCCATATGACTACATCATCTGCAAACATTAAGACTTTTGATTCTCTTTTTGGTAATTGATATGGAAGATCATTGATATAAATATTAAAGAGTGAAGTACTAAGGATACTGCCTTGAGGTACGCCACAGTGTATCTGTTGATATTTTGATAATTTATCATTATATTTGGTAACAATAAAGCATTGAATAATGAATTCACTGATCCAATGTAGCATTTTGCCTTGGATTCCTAGAATTTTAAGTTTATCAAGTAGTTTATATCTCCAAATACAATCATATGCTCCTTAAAAGTCAATAAATACTGCTAGAGTGTCTTCTTTTTTATTTAATGCATTTTTAATGTCTTGACTAAGATTTAAAATTTGCTCATTTGTTGGATGGTGTTTTCTAAATCCTACTTGTTTAGTTGAAATTAAGCTGTTGGACGATAACTTGAAAAATTTTCTGCTGGTTTGATTTCAAAATAGTTATTACTATTATTGTTTTCTTCCATTCATCTGGTACTTTTGTATTCCATGAAAAGCTATAGAGATTTAAGAGTCTTAATTTTGCTTTTTTTCCCATATGTTTGGTGAATTCTGTATATATATTATCAATCCTATATAATATTAAAGTACTCTTATCCCTTAAGCTATCTACCATTTCTTGTTTCCCTATGCCGTGTATTCTTGCTTTCACTTTAATCCATAATTTTTATCCCCCTACAACCATTTATAATTAATGGGAAGCTATCCAGTCCTGAGGAAAGAAAATTAGTCAAATATTTTAATTACTTGTACTCATTCCCAAGCACAGCATATTTATCTATATTGTGAATGTTTGACTCTTCAGTGTATAAATGATTCAAGGCAGCTTGGTAAAACTCTCCATCAGTAGGTTGCCTGGAGGGATTTGAAAATTGAAAATGAAAATGTGATTCCTTTTCTTGCAGATGTGGATATTCTTCGAAATTATTAGCTCTGTTTTCTTTGTGATACTTTTAGCACTTTCAGATTCCTATTTGTGGTGTAATGGTCTTTCCAAAAATGCCAAGCTACTGCTAATTTGTTTTCTTGCTTTTGAGTTATGTTTCTGACGTGTTCTCTTGTTTTTATGATTATTTTAGTTTCTCTAATGTAAATTTTTTCAGCCATTGGAGCTGAAATGGTATATCCTTGGCTTGTCTTCCTGTGGGATTTTATCTTTTAATTTTGAATTAATGTTTTTATGGAATATGTTTTTGGGGCAAAACAATGTGTCATTTAAGATCCTCTGGAATTTGTAAAAACTGTTGGGGGTATGCCAACATCCTAAAACTCTTGTTTTCTTTTGCATTTGGAATGAGTGACATCTCTTTCACTGTATTTTTATTTTTGCTCCTGTAAATTTTATTGTAGCATGTTGCCAGCCTCTTGTATTGGGTATGTTGGTAATCTTGTTGTATTTAGAGTTTTGGTGGGTTGGCAGACTTGTTGCTGTTTTTAGATTTCTTAAGTTGGCAGCATCCCCTTCGAAAAGCAACATAGCGAAATAAATATCATACTAAGAAGAAGGCTGATAAAATGCTGCCTCTCTCCAGGACCAAGTCAAATTGTAAGTTGTTTGTTTGGAAGCTAATATAATAAAACTTGTTTGTTTTTTAAGTGTTTCCTTATGTCTAACTTTAGGGTTTTCTTTTGATCGCAGTACCAATCCTTTGCTGCCAAGCGAGAAGCTTCCTGTTGCATCCCCATCCTGTTTGCTCAGAAAATCATGGTTTAATGATGAATATTTCCAGAGGGGTTACAACATTATTGTGCACTTTTTCTGTCTGGAATCCATTTTCTGTAGCTAAACAGGGTGTCTACTGAGAATGTGAAATAAAAATTAGGTACCTTTTTTAGGTACCATACATATCAGAGTTCCTGATCGCGGCAAATCGCATGCGATTAGCTGCGATCCTTAACCCAATCTTAACAAAGGCTTTAAAAACTCAATGCCCCACCCAGTATTTTTCAAAGCAGTTTTATATGCTCTTTTTATGGTATAAAGGGAACACGTCCCAATACCCACTATTTGCTTTACAGATGTCAAACTATTTTTCATATGAATTGTTAGATTGAACAATAGTTTCAGATTTACATTAGGGCCATCTGTGGACAGTGAACAAGCTTTTCAAGTGAAAGTCCTTTTTCAGATAAATACCATATTAGACATTTCATCATATTCGATGGTATTGATTTCTCTAGGAACAAGGACTTCAAATATCTAGTGCTTTCTAACCCAGAATTAACATCCCAATAATTTACCATTACATCCATTTGCTCCTTGTGGGCAATATCATTAAGACTTTCATCAATGGTAAGAGGAAACACAGGACTTCGCCAAACATTTTCCAACAACACACTCTGAAAATGAGTGCCAAGACTATATGTTACACCACATGCAATTTTATCTTTGTGAAACTGCATTTTTTTTTTTTTTTTTTGCAATGAGACTATTCGGGAACAGTAGTGGAAACAAATCCACAGAAGATGCTGCCGTACGCAATGACATTAGTCATTACACTGTGTTACAAAATTTCAGCCTTTGAAACTTCATCATGTTGCAAAAAGCTAGAAATGCCACTAGTGCTAGATACTGGCTGTAGTTCTGCCTGATGGGTCTCTGTGTTGTCCTTAGATGATGACGCAGATGATTCAATTTTCAAGGTATTTCGTAACACCACCTTCTAATACCATCAACTGGTTTTAGCCAGAACTTAAATTCTTCACTCGCCAACCACGTGTCTTGAAACCAGCTTTATCCAGGCATGGCAGCTGGTTTGACCTATTAGATTTTCGTTTTTCGTGAACTACACTATTATTACGCAAACTGATTGTAAACACAGAGCTAATCTTCACAAATAACTCACTTCTACACTCGAAGTCGTACAATATAACCTTATTTCATGACTATGAACTCTAATGTGTGAATGCGCACATGCAACACGTACAAAACATCAAACTATAATTTTATTGTTGTTCAACGATTTCCCACGAATTACTTCCTGTTACCATCAAAAGTCATAACTATACATTTTCGTTTTAAATCAGTATCAACCACTTCCAATGTTGTTTCCTTCATTTGGCAATGTAGCCCATCCTGCAAGCAAACTATGAACTTAACATTTCTATTGGCAATGCGTATTTTCAAGAGTCGTTCTAAATCGATTGTTGACAGCCGCTAGTTTGCTCCTTTTTGAGAGCAGTGCAATTACGAGTGCCAAGTTTGAACGTGAGTTCGTTACCCTATATTCTCCAAATCATTAAATTTGTTACTTTTCGGTACTTTACTTACCAAATTTGTTAGTTTTTCAACATTTTTGGTACTTTCGGTACCGGTAGACACCCTGCTAAAACACATAGAATGTTTTCCATTTAAATAATAAGTGATGTAGTGTTACAATAATTGACTCACTAATTAATCTCAAGACTGGAACACATCACATTTACAAAGTCCATCATATTAAATTGTAAATTTAAGTTAAAGTCCTGTTTTTGTTCTGGGATATTAGTAACCAAATTGTTATATTCTGTTTTGGTTGCCACTCTCCTTGTTTCCATTCTCAGATTATTGTGAACCAGCCTTTATCATCTATCACATTTTTCACTGCTGGGAGGGGAGAAAGAAATAATGGTTAATGGTTAGCATTAAGGAACGCCCAAGTGTGAAGGCCTGAAAAGCATTAGAATTGTTAATTTTTAGCAAGCACTCATAGCGAATTAATGGTCTTCATGTGTTGTTAGCTGCTCTCTTACCCCAAGGCTGCTGCATGCCAGGTGTGATAGAGCGCAAGAAGTCATCTGGGGTCATGTAGATTTCTACACCATGTGCACTTGACATCTTAACTGTTGCAAAGTACCGGAAAATTTTATCAGGAGTTGAAAAAGCACGAATTCTGTTCTCATACTCGATGATCTGTAAAAAATCATAATACTAAAGCTATGGAGAACATAATATTCCTCACTTAACGTGCTCCTCCACTTAAGAAGCTATTTATGTTTGACACTTTACACCAGTTTATATTTCATTTGCTTCTAAGTTTACTTCTCAAACATTAATTTAAAAACCTAATGTGTTCCATTCATGTGACTTTCTCTACATCTACTGTGACAAATTGTTGTTAAACAGCTTATTCCTTTATCTACTTTATGATAATTGAGATAAACTTTAGCAGAAATTGTCTTAATTACTTGCTTCCTTGTAAGTATAAAGGAAATAAGGGAATACTCTAAGCTAAATCGATAGTCACATCTTTTAAAAGCTGGTTGCCATGTGGTTTAAATCCTTTACTATGCTTGGCCAGGAGTTTACAAATTTCCATGTAAGAAAAATTTAGTATTTTAAATCTGAAACAAATAACAAGGAACATCTCAGAAATAGTCCACTCCACAAAAAAAATGTAAATGGCATAATAGGTGCTTTAGCGAGATCTACATTTTTTGTGTAGTAAGTTTTTAATCTATTACAGTTTACCAGTTACGCAAAATTCATCCAGAATAATCAGGTCTTTAGAGGCTATTCCCAGAAAATTCAAGATATACATTTTGTTTGCCATGTAAATACCTTACTATATGGTATTTTAATCAAAATCCTTAGAGCCATTTTTGAGAAGATAAAAATGTTTGAAACCTTTTCCATGTAAAGGATATTTTGGAGTGGGAGGATTTTTCTTAAAGTCTTCATTTCGCATCCCTGGAAGATAGTACACTTAAATATTAAGTTTGGTATTTTATCAACTTTTCATTTTTGAGTTATATTCAGAGACAGACATACCTTTTTCTAAAAATGCTTTTCTTGGATACAGGGAATCCTAAAATGTGTATTTCTGGTGAAATCTTGGTATAAAATTTTTGGTTGGAATGCAATAGACTAAGTACATAGTACATTTAGAGAAAGTAAAAAACTGTTACTAGTCAAGAATATGAACCACTTAACCCAAAATAAAATTTACCATAGAAAGAGAAAATGATGACTGCATCCCATTTCTAGATCTCAACATTTTCAAAAAGAATAACAAAATAGAATTTGGAATACACAGGAAAACTACACACACCAACAACTGCATAAAAAGAAATAGCTTCAACCCCATTCCACACCAATTTGCAGTGTTCAATAGTCTAGCTTTCAGACTAGTTAATATCCCACTCAATCCCTCTGAATATAAGAAAGAATATAAACACATTCAGAGCACAGCAGTAGACAATGGTTTCAATAACTCCACCATCATCAAAAAGATAAACAAATACAAAAAAATGAAACACGTCAAAGAAATTACCACCTTAACCCATAAAGAAAAACCTCCCAAATTTCACAAAATCACATACAACCCACAACTCTACAACAAGTTCAAGAAAGTATTCAAGAAATTCAACATCAAACTAGCACTGATGAATACATACAGTATAAAAAAACCACCTGGGCTCCTCCCTGAAGGACAAAATACCCACGGAGAAAAAATCAGGAATATATGCCATTGATTGTCAAGACTGCAACAGGAAATACATTGGAAAGACAATAAGAAACCTTGAAACACGCAAAAAAGAACACAGAAGACACATCAGGTCAAAACAGCCGCACAAATCTGCAGTAGCACATCATTTTTGGGAAACTCACCATGAAATCAATTCGAACATCAAACTATTGAAATAACTTTCGAATCCGTTTCAATTATCAGCATGGGAAAAAATCTACATTCATAAATACCGCCACACATTGATGAACATGGAGTTCCCCCTAAGGATTGCTTAACAAGTCTCATCGCCCGCCCAACAGATGTCACCACAACCAATACATCCACAACCACAACTTGGAATCCAAACCCAAGCAGTAGTGGTTCAACAGCTGAGGATGCAGGCAACGGTCCACGAAACAATTATCCTACTCAATAAAAGTAAGTGAAGTGTGTGTTAACAGTACCACTTTAATTAATTCAATAATTTAGATATCTAAGAATGTTCACACAGGCAGAACTCAATGATTTGGTTCAACACTTAAATTTTCCTACAGATTCTGCTGAATTATTGGGATCCAGACTAAAACAAAAACATCTCCTCTCTCCGGGAACCTCATTTGCTTGGTATAGACACCGTGAAGAGGACCATATTTCTCTCAGGAAGAAAATCTCACATATTCTCATGATATTCCTGGTTTAGTGATTGCCTTGGGAGCTGCTAAATACATTCCAGGTGAATGGAGACTTTTTATAGATTCCTCTAAAATTAGTCTGAAAGGTGTACTCTTACATAATGGAGATAAATGTGCATCAGTTTCAGTAGTCCATTCAGTTCACCTCAAGGAAACATATCACTTAAAATTACTTCTAGAGAAAAATCAAATATACAGAACATAAGTGGCATGTATGTGGACATTTAAAAGTTATTGGCATGCTACTAGGTCAGCAATCAGGCTACACTAAAATACCATGTTTTATTTGTGAATGTGATAGTAGAGCTCGATCCGATCACTGGACAAGAAAAAATTGGAAGCAGAGATTCAGTCTCTTACCAGGAATAAAAATGTAATTCATGAGTGTAATGTGGATCCCAAAAATGTTCCTTTACCACTTTTGGCTTAATGAAGCTATATGTGAAGGCTTTAAATAAAGAGGGCAACTGCTACAAATATTTGTGAAAGAATTTCCCAGGAATATCTGATGTTAAAGTTAAAGAGGGAATATTTTTGGGCCACAAATTAGGAAGTTGATTTCTGATACCTTGTTTGAAGAAACGATGACAGATACTGAAAAACAAGCATGGATTGGTTTTAAGAGTGTATCGAAAACTTTATGGGAAGTTACAAGGATCCAAATTACAAAAATACTGTAGAAAATATGCTTGAGAACTTTTGAAAGCTTGGCTGCAATATGAGTGTGAAAGTACATTTCCTACACTCTCATTTGGATTTTCCAGAAAATCTTTGCTGTGTCAGTGAGGAGCAGGGAGAAAGATTATACCAGGATATAAAGGAAATGTAAAGACATCACCAGGAAAAGTGGAATGCAAAAATGATAGCTGACTATTGCTGGTTGCCGAAAAGAGATGTATCAAATTATTTCTATGGTAGGAAATGTAAAAGGCGTTCATTTCAAGGCAGCATGTAAAGATCTGGTCTAATGTTCAAATGTAAGTGTTGGTGTGAAATATTAGTTAATTCTGAAGAGTGTTATGTTGACAGTCGTCATGGATTTATTAATTTCAATTTAATAATATAACAAATTTGAAAGAGCCGAGTATAAAAATTCATATTTTATATTTCTTATATTGTGAAAAATTGGTACGTGATGGAGAAAAAGTATGCTCATACCCTGATTCAGCACACTCAAATTAGGGATAATGACATATTAAAATAAAAATCCCGGACAAAAAGTTAATTTTTGCATACCAGTGTTGTTGTTGTTTTATTTATATATATACTGCTCATTGAATACGAAGTAAAGGACACACTCTTTTCTCTTGTTTTCCCATTAGACTGATTATTGCAAAATATGGGTGTTAATTTTTAACCAACATATAAAAGATATTATTAGAGGCGGTCAAAACCTGTCTCACTCTCGCTCGGTACTTGTAAGCCATGCCACTCTCAAGAGTGTGGCAACGAGAATTTCGTGTATCGAGAACTAGTGCTCATGAGCAAGGTGACTTGAGTATTCTCGTAACTACAGACGTAGTAGCTTCACATATGATTCATAGTATAAACTGGTTACATTATAACTAGGGCCCTGATTTTTAGGTTTTAACCTATTTTTTCCCCTATAAGTAAGTTAGAAATTTTCAAAGTACTTTTATGTTTCAAGCCGTTTGGGTGCTAATGTGTGAATCTTAAAAAAAAGCTAAATGGGACATTAAGCCTTAAAACTCACTAAATTTTAAGTTTTATTTATTTAATTATTTTTAACCTCAGCAGAAAATGTATAAATTTTTTCTTCAATTCATTTTAATTACAATTTTTGTTTAACAATTTGTTTAGTTTTGTTTTGAATGTACATGTGAGGTTAGCCAGGGAAGGAATTTATCACAATTTTTATCCAGCAATGTCTTGCGATGTTGAGAGCTCTTTTTTTGTCTATAGGAATATATTAAAAAACAATGAAAATTTACAAATGTGGCTAGTTGTGCACAACAAAACTACTGAAATGTTAAGTTTGCTTTAAATGAGTGCTATATATTAAAAATACATGCTAAATTTTTAGTTAAAATGTTCAAGTACAAGTATATTGTGTAACATATTATCTTAAATTATAGTACATATTAATAGCATGCTTCCGTGAAGTAAAATAGTTTTCATATTTTTGTCTATATTATGTTATAAAGGGCGTTTATTGTCAACTTCTTAAATAGGTAGGAAAATTGTTTAAAACCCCAAAAAAAGAGGCTAGAAACATTGTTAGAAAGCTGGAAAAATTGTTTTTAAACCTAAAGAGGTTAATGAAAGGCTGAAACTGCAATTATAAAAAGCTAAAAATCTGGGCCCTAGTAATAACACAAGATGATTCATCGTTTAAGAGTTCATATATCCCAAATGTGTTCACAGTAAATGGTTTGAATCTGCGATAGTAATTGTTAATGACATACCTATACCTCGTGTTACTATGTATAAACATGTTCAGATTACAACCGAAAATAGAATTACTCCTTGCAACATAAACATCTTAGGAGTAATAAAATATATACACACTTATTTTAATAAAAGTGGAGACCACGTACATGCAGATTCTGTAATGCCACATTTCATTTTTAACCCTTTTCGTGTGGTTATTTAAATATCATCTTTATTCTGATAGGCTATTTAACCTTAAATCATTTAAACAGATCAAATAATAAAACTTGCAGGACTGATTATGCGAGTTTTCACACATTACACCGCAGTCTTGCTATTAATAAGACTTATAAGTCTTGCGAGAATCTAGACTCCTGTATGCTTGTTGGTCAACCACTCTCTGTCAGCTACGTTTTCAGCTGCATCTACTGGCTGCGAGAGGCGCACTAAGCAACAGCAAGACTGAAAGCTGACTTGACCGCCTCTAGATATTATCAAAATGTCAACTAATGCTCTAATAAGATGCAAAGGTTTGGACTCTTATAAAGAACATAACTAAATAGAATCAGCATCAAAAACAACATATTTAGTCACAAGAGAATACAATTTACTTCTATATCTCCCGTGCTGCTACAGCTACAAAATGATAAAATGTACTACTTCAGTTCCTGGTGTAAAGAAGCATACATTGCTTTGAATGTGATGCCTTTTTATTTAACCCTCTTCAAACCCCACAAGATGATTATGTCTAAGGCCTCATTTATACACATGATTTTAATGTTGCACTACAAAGAATGATGCGATGCTGCAACATTTTTAGTATTCTATTTATGCATGCACGATGTTGCACTGTATACTGTTAGAAAATCATTCTATCAGTCTGTCTCCACTTTTAGTTCAACAGCTAACATGTATCTGTATATTGTACTATTGCTACAAACTTTAACCCTTTTAGTGCCAATTACAGTCTAATCATGATCTGAAAATTCCAATTACAATCTAATGATCTGAAAATTCTGCAAGAACTGACAGTTACGATCTAATTGTGATGCCAATTTCACACATTTTAACTCTTTCCAGCAGGAAAGGCTGTGTACTTGCTACGCTTAGCCATAGAGAAAGGCTATCTGGAGTGTTTCAGGCCCTATCTTTACATTCCAAAGTTCTAAATTAACTCCAAATTTAATTTCTCTAGTCTGCATTTGTTTATGTTGGTTGAAAAATGGCATTGTCTAGCAAAAGGTTAGGAAATAAGAGCTGCAGTTTGCGATGTATTAGAAGAAAGCGAAAGTGATTTTGAATTTTCATACCTTGATGAGAGCATTTCTGACATCAACATACGAGAGGAGGATATATATTCTAGTTCCAGTGATGACAATGCATCTGATAACAACAGCCCTTGTATGCATGCAAATAATCAGTGTACTTATCAAAATGGATTTAAAGAGGTGCAACCCATGACATAGACAATGTGAATCATCCATTCAGTTGCACAACAACATAAGTGCTAATTTTTATAGTAACCGATGTTACTTCTGTGCCCTATTGCTTTATACCATTTTCATTATTAGTTGTATTATGTTTATGTTACTTTTTTGTTTTTTAATTTGCAGGTCGCCTAAATTCATTTTTTGTATTTTAAAAACTGCAACACTAGACCAAAACAGTTTGCTATTTCAATAAATAAATATTTGTAATTTCATTTCGTTAGTTTGAATTTTCTGTATATCAAGGTTTTATATGCCTAATTATTGATTATTTTTGGATTTTTTTTATTTTGTTTTACAATTTTTCCTTTGTTTTTATTTATTTTTTTTTAATATTGAAGAGACTTGTCATCCTATAATACATATTATACACTAGACTAAAGGGTTTACTAAAACTAAAACAAAATAAAAAATTCACCGGCACTAGAAGGGTTAATTAAAAAAAACACACAAAAATGGAGTATACATCTAATAAACAGCACAAGGCTCATGAACAATGGATTTAGGAACTTCTATGAGAAATTACTACTTCTTGTCAATCCTTGTAATTTTCTAAGTCATCTTCCCAAACTGAACTACTGATACAAATTTTTCCTATAAGGCATTCCATAATAATACTTAATTAAAGTCTGAAGAGCGAAAATCAGGTCACTTTCCAATGTGTGATAGCACAAACCACATTGAAAGATGAAAGCTAATAGCTATTGAAAGCGACAGTACTGACTCGATTAGTGTTAATTAATTGTTTTTTCCATACAAGCCGTGTATAGGACAGAAGAGTCAGACTGAAAAACTCAATGCTGTGTCGGTATGCTGCTCAATGATTAGAGCAACCTACTAGAGACCGGGAGATCCATGGTTCAAATCCTGGCTATGGCACTGAGTTTTTCAGTCTGGCTCTACTTATTCAACTGACTCAATTATCTTGTTCACAATGCAGCATAATGTGCATAAACAGTCCCCTATAATGGTCACATGACTGCTGCACATGTCACAGAACTGAAGGTCCACTCAATGTGTTTTGAGTTTCTGTGGCATAATACCTTGTGTGAATGTTGCATTGTGCGATATAAATGCTGCCATTTAACTCAACATATTTTTGGATCATGTTACATGAAAAGCGTGACATCATTTATAACAGTTCACCTTAAGAACAGTTCCTGGAGATTAGCTATGAAAACTGTTTTATAGAACCTTAATGACATGCATTTAATTACAAGAAATAATTACTTATTAAAGTACCATATCCTACATTGACTAGAAACAGAAAACTTCCAACATAATTTACACTTCAAAATATAAAATTCAGTAAATTTGTAAGCAATCTACTTTTACTTACTATATAATGTCAATGTCTGCCATATTGGTTTTCAAGCTTTCATCAGTAGTGAATAAAAGAAATGATTATGCAATGCCTCTCATGCAATGAACGGGATAATATAAAATACTGATTAAGGCTCTCTTATATGCAACTTTAGACAATAATTGTGACTTACTTTCAGTGAAGTAAGATTATCAACATCAAAATAGATTGCAATGAAATTTAAGCTAAGAACAAAATAATTAGGTTAAAGAATTTTATTTCACAAGTACAATACTTGATTGAACAAACCTTTCTATCTCGGAAGCCAATTTTTTCCTTCTTTTTTTTCTTCTTTCCTTCATCTCCTCCATCTCCATCTTCATCTTCATCATTCTTTCCTTCTGGTGCCACAACTTTATTTTCTCCATTTTCTGCCAGTTGTGAAGCTGCTTCCACTGGTGGAAAAAGTGAGTGTTTTATGCTGTAACAGAAATAAAAAATCTGATGTGTTCCATTCACATGACTTTCTCTATATCTCTGCAACAAATTATTGTTGAAAAGGAAAGGACAGTTAATACAAAAAAATATATTTGAAGTTCACTGTTGTATTGCATCATTGTCTGGATAAACTGGTGCTAACGTATAATTTAATGGGGAAGAAAAACAGAGCACTACTACACCATTTAGCAACATATAACCATACTACTACTGCCATCTTGCGGCTTTTAACCAGTTGCGTTCTCTTGGCACTGTCTGCTCATTTATACAGTGCTTTTTCATTTTCTAAGGTTGGTATGGTTTTGTGGCGTTGCACAGTTGACAGACCCTTAGTCGGCAACATTACCAAAAATAGTACTAAACAAATAAGACAAATTACTCAGGTGATTACTTTAAATTACTTCATTAAATGCTCAAAGTTGCCTCCATTAACATCAAAACATTTGGTAATTTTTTTGGAAATGTTTTCTCTAACTGTTAACAACATATAGGGGTTAATAGTAAGAAAAGCTTCTGTATTTGAAATTTCATATTCTCTTTGATTGCATGTGCTTTAAACATGACTTTCTGTTTGATGTATTCCAACAAAAAGAAGTCCAAGGGTGTTAAGTCAGGTGAACGAGGAAGCCAGATAATAGGTCCAGCACATCCAATACATCTATCACCAAATTTCTCATTTAGAAGTTGACGTGTGCATATTGCAAAATGTGGTGGTGCATCATCCTGATGATACCACATTTCTCTTCTCACACTGAAGAACACATTTTCCAATAAGGGAGGTAACACATGGTTGAAAAATGGCAACATGATTCACCTGTAATTGTGCCTTCAGAGTAAGGGCCGATGACAAGGTTATCAAGAATTCCACACCAAACATTTAGCAACTAATGATGCTGAAAAGGCAATTAATAGCAACAAGGAACTTTTCGCTCTAATAGCATCATACACATTTTGTTCTCAAATTTGATTCTGATCATCCTCCAAAATCCATCCAGCAAACTGTCTCTACTTAGCCACCCTTCTTTGCTCCATTCTGAATCAGTTCATATTCAGTTTTCCCACTCAGCTCACTTCTCTTGAAGTGGATTCTTGAAATTTTAAGCATTTAATTATACAGATTGGTGCATACTGTATCTACCAATTTTGCTTGGTATTCCTGTTCAACTTGAGGTGCACATATGCAAGAATCAGATATGATTATATGGCTACAATGTTTGCAATTGGTATGCCATAAATTGTTGGCTCATACAGACAAGGATTGCAGCTGTAAAAGCCTTCATTGTTACGCATTCCTAACTGAAACGCAACTGTGCCTGTATCAACAATGGCACAGATGGCTGCTTAACCAACTGTTCAAGTCAGATGAAGCGAGCTGACTGCCATGTTGAAATATGCAAAATTTTGTCATTCCAGGAACGACAGTTGAACAACATTTGGTTTTAACAGCATGGTGCTATGCCACATACTGCACTTCAAAGCATGGTTTTTTTCCGAGTGTTCCCCAAACGATTGATTTCCTGCTTTGGAGATATAACTTGCCTGTCTCAATCTCCAGATTTAACAGTTTTGGAATAATTTCTGTGGAGTTAACTGAAAGAAAAATTATTCTAGCACTGTTTGCAAACCATTAGAAGTTGAAAGATACCATCGGCCAGGAAATGAATGCCATTCCACAGGAGACGGCGTGATGTGCCATGGAGGCATTTCCACGCCATCTTCAAGAATGGATAAATGCAGATAGATGGAGATCACTGAGCTGACATCATATTCAAGTATTCTTGATGTAAGTATAATATCCATAAATGCAAATGTTTATTGTTTCACTTTTTAACAGATAAAGTAGTTTCACTTTTATTTAGTAGTTCTATTTCTTAACCGAAATTGGTAGGTACATTATGCACCATCCTGTATTATAACAAAAATGTAATAAATAAAGCAAATATTACCTTTTCCAGTTCAAGGCAGAACCTATGAAGAGAGTTCCAATGATGAAGTGCCAAATTCTAGTAAATGTTGGTGTTGATTCGGGTCTATGACCAAAGTTTTTGTAATATCTGTAGTCCTCATGGTGTGGAGTAATGGCAACACATGGAAGAAGTTTTCTTGGGCCTTGCCTTATGGGTAGTCTCTGCAGTAGTACAAGGCTTCTGTTCATTGCCTAAAAAGTAGAAAGAACTTGTGTAAATTAACTAAGCTAATTTGTACAAGTGCATTAGTTAAGGAATTTCAATACTCTCCAATTAAAACTAAAATAAATTAAATTAAATGGAGTTTTATTTATGGACGCTCTTTAACTGCTGTGGTTCTCAACGTTCCATTCTATACTGGGCGTGAAATACTGCCTAATATTGCTTAAAAGCCTCTTTATCAGGCTTGAGGTTCCTTTACGTGCTGTAAATCTATGTCATGGGACCAACAACTTTACTTCCCTTCCGAAGGAAGCCATGCTAAGGATTTTTATGCAAAAATCGTCCTTCACCAGGTTTGAATCTGCAACCTTGGGTATATGACGTGTGTGTGTGTCTGTGTGTGTCTGTCTGTCTGTCTGTGTGTGTGTGTGTGTGTCTGTCTGTCTGTGTGTGTGTGTGCGCGCGTGCGCGTGCGCGTGTGGTGTGTGTGTGCGTGTGTGTGTGCGTGTGCGTGTGTGTGTATACAGAAAATGTCAAAAGGGAAAAATCCATTAAACACTAAACTTGGTATTTAATTTCAGTATATTACAAAGATGAGATTTTTACATAAATTTCAAGAATGGGGACCCACCCCAAGCTACCTTTAATATGAAGTAATCTGCAATACTGCTTACAAAATCATGTCATGGTTATTTATTATGCAGTATATATGTTTTGCTTCAAATGACATTATTTTTGTTTGATAAATGTTTCCTGATATTACTGGTTTCATTTCTGTGGTTTTGGATACATACACATATATTTATGTGATATATACTCATGTTTAGATAAATTTCAGTTTCATTTCCCCTTTTATGTTGCATTGTTTCAAGATACCTTGAACCAAAGGTGTCTCAAGCGTCTTATTTTTTTTTTTTTATTATTTTTTTTTAATTTTTTCTTTAACTAAATAATCCAGATAAGCAAAACTGGATGAAAGTTTAACTTCAGAATGGATTTATGAATTTTTCCAAGTGTGGGATACTTACGCTTAATTTTGAGCAATAGTTCTATTTGGAGAATGTTTCAGAAGGTTAGTTCTTGACTAATTAATGTATAACGTGTTTATTATTTCCAGGACTTAGCATATTTTCGTGACTTATTAGGTAAACCCAAGGCTGCCAGGTACATCTCATTGGTCAACTGATCTGCTAATGATATTTGATCACATGATAGCTCATTTGGTATTTTGAGTTGGTTAATAGCTGTGGATTAGAAAAGAAACAGTAATGCACATATTGTGCACATGTGAAGGAGAATCTGAGCTCAGTTATTTTCGGTGTATTGAGTTTTCCTTAGAGAAAACTGTTGAGCTATTTATTAAAACAGATAAATAATTGGATACCTGCATAGTGTTTGTTCAAGTGTTTGTTCTCTGGTTTTCAGATTTTGTTGAAGTTAGATTACATTAGGTTAGGTGTGTGTAAATGAACTGGATCAAAATAAGGGTAAAAATGGAGTTTTGGAAATCTATTTTTAAAGGTTTTTGAAAAAGCTATGCAATGGTTTTTGTAGCAAAAATCTTGAAATTTGTTCTGTAATCAAAGTAAACTTTTACCCAAAGTTCACATTGAAATTTTCATTTTACATTTTTTTACATGCATTAATATGCTTTTGAACACTTTAGCTTATTATTAATATTACGGTTATTGTTGAGAACTTGGGCCTATCTAGAAATTAAACAAATTGTGGTTTGACTGTAACTTTGGTTTATACTTGTTATGTTTTCACCAATTTTTTTTATTGGAAAAGCTCCATAATTAAGTTAAACGCTAATTTATTATGTGCGCGTAGCGATCCTTTTTAGTGAATATTTATGAAGTATGCTGCCTAGAAGGAGTAGAATATAAATAAAGAAGTCTTGTAGTACTTTTGTAATGTAAATATATAATACTATACACTAAGCATCTAAAACCTGAGTTTCATTGTCTGCGGCAAGTGAACAGTGTTGTGGAATGCAACACCGGCATATGTCGCTAGACGCTGTGCTGATGTATGACAAGTATGTTTCACGCAGATACAGCTGTTCAGTGAATTTTATTATGCAGAACTTCGGCTACTCTAAAATCGAATGAAACTAAGTGCGATTGATTGACTTTGTATTTATGATGACAATTTCAAAGCCTGTGGATTTCGAATTTAGCACGAGGTTAGGTTCCAATCCGTTTAGGTTAGTGTGTGTATATAAATTTATATTTCTAATTTTATATTGTGGTAGTACCTCATTATTGATATTTCCAACAACTCCTAACAGCGCAATGGATACAACATTAGTTTTTTAAACCATCTCCCCATGCATAATCCCTCTCTAACCACACTGGTCCCGTTAGAGTGCAAAACTGGCATAAGTCACAGCGGAGAGATGTAGCGGCCCAACTTGTAAATAATCCCAATATTACTAATTATGACAGGACCAAGATGAAGTGTATTGTACAATGACTGCAATATTTGAAGATTCTGAGTATTGGAGTTCACAGAGAGATGGTTGAAGTTACCATAGCTGCAACAATCGCAGAAGGGCGAGTCTGTCTTTGAAATTTTATGAAGGAAAGCTAGTGCATTAGTAATTCCAAACCTCCTTCTTGAAAATATTGATAATTCTTGCCTATTAATCTTGACGTTTTCAATGGCATTGCTCTGATTTTTGAGTTGTGTATGTAGATCTTATGAGGTATTTCTTCCGATATGAACTTATTGCCGTCATTAATAGGTAATAGAATATGAGACATGATACCAGAATCTCTTGCAGTTTCTGCCAATTCCCCTCTATCGTTGCTAAGAAATTTGAGTGGCATGGGATCCAAACAAGTTTTATAAATACCTTCAGTATATGCTTTATACTTATCAAATTTCATTTCAACTTCTATGGTCTATTTTTCAAATTTCCAGGATACTGATGTTTAACGTCCACACTCTTCATTTAACCCTCGCCAGAATCCCGCATTCAAAGGTATGGTCAAGCCTAATCTGGATAATCTTATCGCTCGTACTTAACCCCTCGCTTAACACTCACTTTTCTAGCAGTTACCTTTTATTATTTACCTTATGCTCTGTAATTCTAATTTTGACAAATAAATTAAATGTGTACTTTGCTTGCCCCTCTAACCTATCAGCGTATGGAGGTTTCAAAGTATGACAAGATAAATTGAGTTTACAATAGTATATGATGAGGTTGTACTTCATTTGTAATTATATTATTTACTCACTTAGACTTGTTACAAAACCAATCATTCACCCGTTAATAGTAATTTTATATATACTTTTAACTACTTTTTTCGTCTGCCATTCTTTCTACGAATTCATTTGTTACAATGCCCAATATCGCCAACAGCTTGAAGCAAACATTAAAATACCAGTAGTTCAATGGTATATAAAATCGATATTCTTAACTATTAAAACTGTTAGCTCGATAATAACAAAACAACATAGGAAAAAAAAAAAAAAAATCTGATGTGTTCCATTTCACATGACTTTCTCTACATCTCTGCAACAAATTATTGTTGTTAAAAAGCTAATACTTCTATTTACGTCATGCTAATCGAGAAAAAATTAACAGAAACAGTCTTATTACTTGTTTCCTTATAAGTAGGAGCGAAATAAGGGAGTACCATAAGTTAAAGCTATGGGTTAAAGTGATAGTCTAAGCTGGTTGAAGTTCCTTTGTTTGTATGAACACGAGTTGACAATTCCTGTATGAGAAAAGTATAAGGTTTTTTAAAGCTGAAACCAAAAGCAAGGAATATCTCAAAAACGATGAACTTCACGAAAAAAAATTATATAACATAAATTGTGTGTTTTAATGTGCTCTACATTGTGTTGTGCGGTTTAGCAGTTATTCAAAATTTACGAAAAATTCATCCAGAAGAAAGTCTTCAGAGGCTATTCTTAGAAAATTCAAGACATACATATTATTTGTCAGGCAAATATCTTTAATATGCGATATTTTAATAAAAATCGTTAGAGCCATTTTTGAGAAAATCAAAGATTTCGAAAAAAGTTCCATGTAAAGGGTGGTTGGGGTTAGGGGAATTTTCTTGAAAATTTTTGTGTGGCAACATTGGAAGAAACCAAACTTAAATACCAAGTTTGGTATTCAACGATCTTTTCGATTTTTGAGCTATGCTGTCCACAGACACACAGACACATACACGTACCTTTTCGAAAAAAATGTTTTTTTTTTATTCAGGGGGACCCAAAACATGTATTTCCGGTGACATCTTGTATCAAATTTTGGGTGGAATGCAATACCTTCTCTATACACACTATGTACATACATCGTAGTACGTGTAGAGAAAAAAAAACTGTTCTAAAGAAGGCTATGGTTTGTTAACGACGATGTTAATCGCCAGAATCATATCAGCGCCGTCGGTGTGCTGGAATTTGTCCCGAGGATTTATATTTTACATATAATGACGCCCATCTCTGTACTATGGTGATAACGTGTCTGCCTCACATACAAGACGTCCCGAGTTCGACTCTCGGTTAGGGTGAGTTATCCGGATGAGGTTTCCCCGGGGTTTCCCTTATCCTGAAAAGACCTACACACGATCCACAGCAGATTATCGAGTACTGATATTGTTCCCACAGAGCATAAACATCAATCTCAGTATGACCAAAAATTTCGGCTAAAGATCACACAGATTGATACAGCAGGCGAAAAACTTCTAGAATCGTGACCCTGACCGACAACCCAGCTGCCGAGACTAGCTTACTCGGAGTTTGCGGTATGATGCAATTTACGACTGCTTACTCACCGTCAGCAAACGCAAGCAAAACATTGTACAGTCAGCATCGAAAGTGTTCTGCATCAGTATTTTCAAAGAGTAAATAGTGGTTATTTTATTTTTGTGACACTAATAACTATGACTCTTACATTTTCAAAGTTAAGTGGCAAGGTATTACATAGTCAGAGCAGAGAAATAATTGCAAATGTTATCGGCTTCATGAGACAAAATGGCAGAGAAGAAGGAAGAAAATGTATGTTCACTCGAATTCTCCAAAAACCTGACTCTCGGAAATCAACGACACTATTGCATTGTTTATCCTCGTAACATCGCACATGATGTTCGCTGTGCACGGTTTCCAAAATCAGTTATTCAACAAAACAGAAAACCAAGTTGGATTTTTTTTTTGTTTTTTTTTTTTTGTTTGTTTAGATTTTCCCTTATACCGAGAAGACAAAAGTCCAGTAACTTAAGCTCCATGGACCCCGACATCATATCACCAATTTCATTCATCATCCAATATGACGAGCCAGGTTATAGGGCATAAAAATAAATTTAAAAAAAAAAGAAGAGGAAAAGAATACCACACGTCAGGACCAGAATGTGTAGCAAACGCAGTGAAGTGTGCTACAGATAGCATGTGATTTTTTTGTAAACAAAGACAAGCAGTGGAAAAGTTTTGCAATGGAGGAAACTGATTCTTAAACTTATGCACATTATGCGCTCTTTTTTTTATGATATAATATCTTACAATCTAATTTAGAAAAAAGATGAAATTGTAGATAATCAATTAGATTTTCATCCAGGATAATGGTGCAGAAAATAGCGATAGCAGTGATAATGGCAGTGACGTTTTTAATGGAGGAAACTGATGTATAGGCTTACACATATTATGCACCCTTCTTTATTCAATATTCTCCTCAGTAAGTGAAGAGGAAAGACTGTCAGATGGTGATTAATTGAAGACAGACGATTGACATTGTTTTTATATCAGGATATTAAATTTGTAGATATGTATATGCGTATAAGTTTATCAGTGCAGCTCAATATGATGCAGTGCATAAGCGATAACAGATATTTGACATTGACATCGTGGACTAATCTGGTAACTCGCTTCTTAGCTCTCATTAAGATTATCAAGTGTCCAGTGTGTTGCACCATCTGTAGTGAAGCCTATCTATGTAGACTCCGCGGAGATAGAGGTCACCGGCTCGCTAATCATGGCTGGACTGAGCCCAAAAATCGCCACTCAGCTAAAAAGATTCCGCGCCCTTCTTCCAATTTATATAGTGTAAGTGCGTTTACAGGATAAACGGGACAAACTAAGTCAAATAACAGAGATGATCCACTACAAGATACGTGCTGAACGGTTATTCAGCACCAAACGAAATGGAGTTTTTATTTATTGCCGCTCTTTAACTACTGTAGTTCTTTACTGTGGCTCTTTAACTACTATGGTTCTATGCTGAGCGTGAAAGAACGCTTAATTTTACTCAGATACCTCTATATCAGGTTTGAGGTTCTTTTACGTGCTGTCAATCTACGACACGGGACCAACAGCTTTACTTCCCCTCCGAAGGAAGCCATGCTAAGGATTTTTACCCGCGAAAAAATCCATAACCCTCCGCCGGGTTTGAACCCACGACATTGGGTACAAGAAGCTAGCACGATAACTACTACACCACGGAGGACATGCAGTACCAAAGATATTCTCTCAATGTAACAGGTATCGCTCCTTCTTCACTTTGAGAACTAATGCCTGAGCAAAGTCCGGGCACGCTCCGAATGAGCGGGCGCGCACGAGCCTTCGATATAGTCTAGCCCACTAAAGCGCCGAAAATGTGCACATTACGGGGGGGAGGCCATTGGTGTTTCTGTCCGCAATACCGTCAGCAGGCGGCGTTCTTGCTAAACCGCACCTCCTGGTTATTTCCCAAAGGGACCACCTACGCACCCAACAGACGCAAACACACATACAACCCGTTGCCGACTACACAGACGCCAACACAAGCAACGTAATTACAGGAAACGAAGGCACTCATCAGTCTATCATTTAATGCCACCCGTGGGCCACTCACGGACTGATAGGATCCCCAGACTAACTAAGCTGCCCATTACCTCGTGATTTCAATTCAAAAGAAGATGAAACCTGAAAATTGGTCCGGGACAAGATCGCCAAAGATATGCAGGAGTTCAGTGCTTGAGTACTAAGTCCGAGGACTTCGTGGGCACCTTGCTAAAACACGTGGAGTTTTTCTGGCTCTTCGCTGGCTCACAGTAGCTTAAAGATTGCCAAACCAAACCCTGCCAATCTCCCCCCTTCATATATTGATGACGATTCAGCAGATTTTCGGCTCATGACTAGGCACGCTCACGGAATTGGCCGTCGGAAAGGTCGAGTGTACTAACTTCATGGTTAAACACCAAATAGAAGTTGCCTTACCCACCCGAACGCACCTCAGTGTTAGACAAACGTAACATTCCAGGATATTTAGTTTACCGAACTGACCGCAATCACCGCAACTGACCGCGGAGGCACTGCTACTGCCACAAAGAGGCAAAAAGCACATCCAGGCTCCGCTACTCCCTCTCATTCATACCAAAGCAATAGCAATATACGTCGCAATCAACAGATCCCGTGTTTTGATCATCTCCACCTATAACCCATCCGGCGATCTAGAAACAGAGGACCTAGATGTAGAGGCCGCGCCGTGACAGAGTGCTTAGACCACTCGCTCCTCTCACCAAGGTGGCCCGGGTTCGATCACAGATGGCCCGCATGTGGGATTTGTGGTGGACAAACCACGCAGGGGCGGATTTTCTCCGGGTTCTCCGGTTTCACCCTCCATCACGTTCCACCGGGGCTCCATCTTCATTTCATTTATCATCGGTGTCTCACCTATGGTGCCACAGTAATAAAAGCGGGCGTCAAACACTATAAAAATAAACCTTGGCCTGAATTGTAAGCACCCACTGTGGAACTGCTTCACCTTCAACGTTACCGGCAACAAGTCACTCCGGCGCGAAGACCATTCCTATTCTGCGATCTATGCGCCGATTGAACCCACATACATCCCAGACACCCGAAACCAAAACCCTGACATATTAGACATTGCCATGGCACGCAATGTAACGTTTATCGTTCGCATTGCCAGTATTAAGACCTCTAGTCAGACCGTCCGCCAGTTCTGAAAACTATAAACGGCTCCCACGCTCAGGTCACTAGGCTACTGCGTCATAACTTTAATAAAGCAAACTGAAAACTGTTTCCTCCACCATTTCAGACCTGTTCACAACAGGCCGCATCGCCTTTGACGCAGAGGTTGAACACGCCATTCAACATAAGCTACGCGATCATACAGGTAGCTCTAATCACAATTCCCTGCGGTTTTAGCCCCGCCCCTCCGCTGATCTTAAGCATGTGACAGCACAACGGAACAGGACGTACCTGGAAAAATCCACGGCATCGTGCAAACCTAGATGAACGCTGCTGTTCACAAACAAACAGGTAAGCACACAGTCCATCCGTGGAATGGCACTTTCACCAGCCTGGACCTCGCAAACAAAGCGGTCCGCCTCATCACCCGTCAAACCGCACACATTCCACCACTACCCTGCAACCAGCGTTTAGCACCACGGACATATAAAAAGCTGAGGCCCTTGTAGACGCTCTTCAGAGGAACCTATAACCGGTAGATCCTGCTTTCGTGACAGAAACAATGACGCTAATTACAGAATGCTTAAAACGTGACAAAGAAACAACCCACTTCGAAAGACAAGTCCATCAAGCACTTAAAAAAAAAAAAAAAAATTCCAGGCAGCATATCTAACATTGAACCAAAGCGCTTTCCATATTGTGCCCTTCAGGCGCCGACAGCAATATTCAACAGCATGGCATGTTCCCAGAGCGATGAAAAATAACTAGAATATTTTAATCTCCCCAAAGAGAACAAAGACCAGACAAATCCACATGGTTATAGACCCACCAGCCTTCTCAACACTCTCATCAAACTCCTGGGGAAGGCGATACTCGAGAGCATTAATGAATAGCTCACACGGCAGAGCATACTATGAACATCTATGTGCAAATTATATGAATTCGGCGTCAAACACTCCACCGCACAACTCCTTCGCACTGCCGAACTCATCACTTACAGATTTATCACTCACAACACACATACGAGGTATTTCTGGACACGGAGCGGGCTTTTGACGGAGTATAGCAAAGGAATATGAATTGCTGCGAAAATTCAACCAACACAGTTTTCAAAACATATCGATTAAGATCACAGCGAACTGCCAGCATAGCCGAAAATTTCAGTCATGCTCCAACTCCTCCACTTCCATCTTACATCCTATTGAGGCCGGCCCCCCCCCCCTAGGGAAGTATACCGGGCTTGGTACGCTTCGCAATCTACATAAACGATATTCCAAAGATTAACAACACGAGCCGTTCATTAAACGCGGACGAACTCTGTGCTTATAGCACAATCCAGTGATCTCAGATGTCTCACCGCTCGTCTACAGAACGCCCCCACTGAGTATGAGAGCTGGTTGATAAAGTGATAACGTTTTGCGGATATTCAGCAAAATCCCACATCCAAACTCTCCAATCTCTTTAGACTAGAACACTCCGTATTATTGCCAAAGTACTTAAACTCACGCCCAAAACTTCTCCACCATGAACTTCGAATTCAATGTATTGAACAATCCACCAAGAAGCTGGCAGGCGACATCTTCGCGAACTGCGCCAAGAACCCAAAATCGTTAATATGAACATAGGGCACACACGAAACGACAATTAACAGACATAAACAACCCCCCTCTCTCTCTCTCTCTCACACTAATAGATGAGAACAAAACCAACGACATTACCGCCGCAGTGGTTCTCGATCACTTGAACCTACCGATACCGTAATAACTCCCCCATATTATCCATTGATACCAATTAGTGCTTTCAGTTACAGATCACACTCTGGAAGTCTCTACTACTACGAGAATTCAAGATTCAAGGTAGACAGCTTAATGCGCAGAACTAACGCCTAACCGCATCTGCTAGTACGCGCTTATCGTCCATTGATCTTCAGACGTCCAGACCAGCACAATGGCCACCGTCGGTAAAATCCACGTTTCGCCATTGTTTTCGAAACTGCACAACTTCAACATATCCGCACCACCTTATCTAGACTTAACCCATAGTTCTTACTGCATCCCTTGCACTTACACTTATTTCTGCACGACTAACACCGAGCGCCTGTCAGGCCCCGACATGGCTGGCGCTGGGCCATCACCTGACACGCTTGTATGCTCCGCATCTTGTTGAGTAGAACTAACCGCCACTAACCAGGTTGCTTGCGCGGTACTCGAATGCTGTAATTGTCATTTATCGCGTCTTACGCAATTCACGCGCCAACTTCTAACAAAACACCCCGTTGGCCTATATGTTCTACTACCAACAGTAAGTGCTTGGGGAGGCGATATAACCTCCAACTCTAATTATTTTGTTTTAAAAGGAAGGTCCCATCCCACTACCTCCGGTAACGATCACCATCTGAGCCTATGTATACATAAGTGGCGATGCGTAGTCAGTAATTTAGGTACACCGCTCCTCTTATCATCGTTTTTCTTAGTCTATAAAATATAGTCATCCCTCGTTATACGCGATCTCATTTTACGCGTTTTCGCTTAAACCGATTTAAAATGCTGATTTTAACACTGCACAAATGGCATAAATAGATGCACCTGTTTAAAGATGTTTACCTTGAAATAGCTCATATCATTATCACATTCACTTAACGCGTTTTTTGTGTTACGTGATAATTAATGAAAACCAATTACTTGCGTAATGTGAGGTACACCTCCATACGTAAATTATTGTTTATTTTAGTGGTGGTCATGGTGGTGGCGGTGGCAGTGGACCTGTTGAAAGATGTTTACCTTGAAATAGCTCATATGATTATCACATTCTCTTTACGCGTTTTTTGTGTTACGTGATAATAAATGAGAACCAATGACTTGCGTAATTTGAAGTACACCTGTATACGTAAATTATTGTTTATTTTAGAGGTGGTGCTGGCGGTAGCAGCAGCGGCAGCGCAGGCGGTGGTGGTGGTGGTAGTGGCTGGGATGCTAGCTCCAACCCACCAGATTTCTTCAGAAATAGATTTCCATAACAGCTTTCTTGAAATTTTCATGAACATCCTTACGAAGCGTACAAAGTAACTGTTTTTCTATGGATATCATTAACAGAGAGGATAATCTTTCTTGACCCATTGTAAACCTACAGTGAGATTTCACTCGATTTAAAGTTCAACCTTTGCTGGTACAGTTAGAATTAGACAAGCTAATTTGTAAACTTAAGGAGTGGAAGTTAAGTCAAGGTGTGTTGAGTCTCAAGGCCGCTGCACTGCTGGGCATCTCGGTGTTGTATTTTATTTAAACCCTGTTCGCAGGTTTAAATTTGCCGCTGTATGTGAAGTTGGTAACTCTTGCTGTTGGCGAAACTGGAATTTCCTATTTGCACCAGACCTTATTGTTGAAGTAGTTGCAAGCTTATTATCGGCGGCGAATTAACTTATTTATGCACAGCTCAACCATGTTTTCCGTTATATGTTTGCTAGCTTCATTCGGCGAGTAAAAGCATCTTAACTTCCTTGCTTTGATGGTAGAATTTAATACAGTAGAGAATTAATTTAAAAGACTTCTTTGTAATTATAAACTTTTATTTCGTAAATCGTTGGTACAATGTAGTGAATTAAGGCACGCTATTTAAACTGATCTCTTTTTGAGAAAACTGTACCAAATATACACTTTGTAATCTGTACTTACAATAAATCTCTTGTTGATAATCAATAAAATACAATATTTCACACTATTTTGCTGTATTAGAGGTCCCGATTTGTGAGATTATCTCTTGGCGTCTGTATCCCTGTCTTCAATCTTGTTGAAGCTTTTAAAATTTTCACATACATCTAAAAGTTGAAGATCAATGTTTTATAACATTGTAATTTGTCCATCACCATGAGAACGACATATTTCTTTATGCCACATTTCGTGAAATACGTATTTACAATGCCTTTTTATACATTCATAATGATTAAAATTAATATATTTGTATACTTTACATGAAAATGTTTTTATACATACCTGGCATATTTAAATCAATTTTGTTTACTCTGTTCTTATGCTTTGTTACCGGTATAAATAATTTATAGCATCCGGATCTCATTCGCTTTTATTATTCTTATTCTCTCGTATTACTACTATAATTATGTTTTATTATTAATATGTTTTTCTAAATATCAATTCTTAGCTATACATAATAATGCGTTGTATTCGTTACATAATCTTGGCTATGTTATTTTCGTAAAAGCACGCCATTTTAGGCTATTTTCGTGGGTATCATGAGGCGATGACGTCACGTTGCCAATTTTATACATACAATTCTTTGGCGTGCATTGCAAACAATATTTTATTATTTTACGACGTTATTTTAGGGCGGTATTGTTTCATTTTCTCTTGACTTGATTTGTTAACATTAAATAATACGTTAAAGTTTAAGTTCATTTTTCAGACTACCGAATCAAAATTTGAGCCATCGGTGTCCAACAATTTTGAGCAATGGTGATCAGGAAAATACGTTTTACAATTCTTGAATTTTGAGAATCAGGGAGAGCAAAGAAATGAAAACTTTCGTAGGGAAAACCTATTTTGTATTTGATAGAGCACATTATCTAAAATTTCCTTGAGTATCCCCTTCTTTTTCTTTTGTGCATGTTCATTTATCACTTCAGTAGAAATTCTTCGCTGAATATTTTGGAACCTTTCTCTTTTTAGCTCTTCTAAAGTGTTTTTTTAGCCGGGATTACTTTTGACTGACAATATGCAATATCCACAAACTTGTCTTGTAATGTATTGAAGAGAATGTCAGTATGAGCAAATATTGTCGAAAATGTTTTGAGGAGGAAGACAGTATCCAACCGAGACAAAAATTAAGGAAGCCCTAATGCTTTAACCTATGTATCAGATTCCCAATCAAAATTGTTTTCTGTCATGGATTCAAAGAATAAAATCAGGCTATGTCGTTGTTCTTGTACAGCGTTGACAAGGCATGAATTGAAGTTTCAGCACGCTGGAGCCGCTTTTGGTAACTTGTTATTCATAAAAGCATGCAACGTTTCCGTTGTTTTAGTGGAATGAGAAAAGAAATTAGGGAACCCTGATAAAGATTGAAAACTTCTGCACTTATCACTACACATCGCTGCCTGTTGCAGAACCAAATTCAGAATATGACAATAGCAGTGAATAAATGATGCCTGTGGAAATGCCACTTTTACCTTAGATTGCCGACCACCAATCGACCAGATATAATGGCCGCACCATCATATGTCTGAGCGACAAGTTTTTTACAAACACTAAATTCTCTAACTGTTATAAGTACATTGTTGTAAAGTGCCTTAGCAGATCTGTTTTCACTGACGTCTGTAAAGCCCATCAACCTCCACCGATTCGTCCAATAGCGTAAAATGGTAGAGAGTTGGGATTTGTTCACTATGTCTGAACACACTCTAGAAGAATATCCATAAAATTAGAGGATGCAAGTTCATTTGTTCTACACCCCTAACAGCTTCGGTTAAATCATTCTAAATGGATAACGAAGTGCCCTGGAAAACTGTAGCGTTTTTAAATGATCATTTAAAAGTTGATCATAGGTTCTCAGTAATTCCAATGTCTTTACGTAATTACCTCTGTTAAAGAAACTTTCTGACTTGTCGTGTCCGCTAAAAGCTAATTCCTGCTTCCCTAAGTGACAAACAACATCAATGAGTCTATTCAATATTTCTCTGTGCTTTGAAATTTGAAATGGTTTCTGAGCATTTAGTTGCAGGCCCATTCGCATCTTGCCAAAATTACAAGGAGTGAATGCACAAAATGTGATTTTTTAATTTTTTCGTGCTTACTTAATGAACCAGTTAGAGAAACTATATCGTCGAATCCTTCTTGAGACCATGTGGTACTGCTTTTGTCGTTACTAAAAAGAAGACATGGCCAATAAAGGAGTTTATTTAATTTGGGGCAACCAGTTTATCATTTTTACCTAGAATAATTGTAATGTAGAAATGTCTGTTATTCTCTCGTTTTCTGTCTTTATGCAATCAGGCCTGGTAGTTCGGAATGGGCCCGCCGTTGTTTTTTTTTTATTTTAAGTTTTTCAGAAAATTCAAAATTCCGAAATCCAGTCTCTAACAAGTGTTCTACTGCACAGTCACAAGAACCACTAGCTTCAGTAACACTTACGTCGGTCATTTTCACAAAAAATTACAAGCAAAACAACACTAATACAGACCAAAAATGATTGTCAATAGCAAAATTTAGCGGTGCAATTTCGACAGCTAACAGCTGGGAACTAAGCTTCTTTCCCCTCGCCTCTCTTGTAGAGAATTGGGTGTGCGTTTCCATCGCTTCAACTTGCGTTGGAGTAGATGCACGCGCACACTATTGCTGTCCTTGCCTAGCTATCATAGAATGTTGGGAGCATGGTTATCATTTTAACTTGCGGTGAGATAGATGTGCGTGCACAATTTAACCGCACAAACCTGCGATTATTTCGTATTTAGCATGATGACATACAAAAATCTGATTATTTTGCATGCTCATTGAGAGTCGTTTTGAATCCTCTCAAGTTTAGTACACTGGCGGTGTATAGGAGAATTCGCCACTGGTATACATCCCTAAGGACGAGGCGTAATTTAAGTTTCATCAGGAGCGTCCGCTTCAACAACGACAACAAAAAATCAGGCAAGCTTCTTTGGAAGTTAAGCTTTGTGATTAACACAAAGTGTTCCATTTGATATTCTATGGTAACTGCGCTCTAATGCACAGTATTTTGAAATCAGAATTTGTGGTCAAAGTATGTTTTGGAGAATTTCTACCTATTAAACAGGAATTTCGAAATAAAAACTTTTAAAAGTGGCGAGTGTGCAGCACAATTACCAAAATGGATAGCGATTTCGAGGAGTTCAAGGTTGGTATTTCTAAGAAGAGTTATTTGGAACGGAAGAAGTAATTAACGTAAATCACCTATTTCTTTCAGCATTTATTTCCTCCGGAAACAAAAATAATTAACTTCAGTGGTTCTGGAGATAATTATGTGGCCATCGTACGTTGTAAGTGTAAACATAAAGAGGATTTTTGTCAGAACTGATTGAAGCCGTACGAAAAAATTGCAGGAGTGGCATTTAGGTTACAATTAACCAGACCCAGATGTGGCAAAACAGTTGTATATAAGGTAAGTTGATAATTTTGAACTTTAGGTTCTTAATCTATGGTCCTTGCATTATCTATCATCTGCCATTTTCAACCTCCCGATCGATTACGTCAGTATCACTAAATACGTCTCCGGTATGCCACAATACACAGATGTCAATTGCTTTCGACCATGACAGCCTCTAACACTATCCCATTCATGTGCAAACGTCTTTCCTTTCACCATTCCCATAACATAAAACAATTGTATTCTTTTTATATGCAATACGATACTCTCCTTTACCTTCAGCCCGTTTGGCACGCAGTTTCCTGGCAGCTGTTTATGCCATCTATGTAATCTATGTGCCATCTACTGAAGTGGAACAGCCAATATACCAATAGCTAAGACGCAAAGTATAGCCGAGGGGTGCTTTTAGAAGGAGAAAAAATGGAGAGTCCGTCGCAACGACGACAGGACATATCCAGTGATCTTGCAACTAAAACTCCCAATCCAGGGCATGGCCGAAGCACCTCGCCAATATAGGGGATTTACATCCTTTATGATGACAACATGCAATGTGCTTCTTACAATTATTTGCTCTATAAATGTAACCATTCTATTTAGGGTAAGAGGGTATGTTACAGGTGTCCGAGGGGTCAACAATATGCTTGACTCAAATTGTAAGGTAATTCAATCGTACTTTTTAACATATAAACCTATGATAGATATGGGAAAACCCTAAAAGCTAAAATGCATTCTTTCATGTGCAAACTCTTTTCTTTGCCCTTTAAAATAGATAATTAAATGTACTTATTTCATGTATGTATATAAAAATAGTAAAGCTATACAATGGTTGCAACACACCGGCCCACCCCCACTCACAATGGTCTCAAGTAGTTTAGGTTACTTTTACTGGCGATCCAAATTTTAGTGTTGAAAACATTTAGTCGTTCAGATGGGAAAGTCGCTAGCTTGCTGAAGTTTTATCTATTTCTTGGGATCATTGGGGTTTTAGCTTCACAGATCCCTCGGCTACGCACTGTCGTCGTTCCGCAGTAGCGGCCTTTGACCGCAACTATCACACTCCTCTACTTATAAAAATATCCCTCGGTTATGCTTTGTGGCTCAGTGCCCTTCATGTTGGGCTATGCTTTGCGGCATAGGACCCTAAGCATTGTATGATAGACCAGTAAGTAACTACAAACTGGCTGTAATGATGAAATAACAAAAGTACCCACCTATTGAAGTAATGTCAAGTGGTGGAACTATCGTTATACTAGTCTAAAAATAAATGCATTCTGTTTCTATGCAAATTAACCTTTAAAATAAGCATATTAAAATGTATTTGAAAAAAGAGTGGCATAATGCAAAATCAATGATAAGTAAGAACCGCCAAACAAAGAAAGATTGTTGGGAATTGCAAGGACTGCAACATTTTCTGCTTCCATCTGTGCCCTCAATACTTCTTTCACTCTGAACTCATGTCTGTCCCCACCAATATTCCCTTTTTTCAGTGTGTAATGTTTTTGAGCAGTGTTCTGAGAGAAGACTCTGGTGCTGGAGAAACTGACATGTTCAGAGGGGTGGCTAAAACTAGCAACAATAGTGTAAAAGGGACACAATCCATAAAGTTCACTATTATTGGTAAAATTTCTCTATAACCAATCACACAAAATTATAATGCAGGAAGGCAGGAGAATGTTCTGGAATTTTCAGTTTTGAGAAACAGTATACAAAAAAAGCACCAGTCATAAAGTTATGGAAAAATGGAGCAATCTATAATTGCAGGTGTAACATGAAGTTGCTCAAAAATCTGCAGTTACATTTATTTTGAAAATTTCATGGCAAAAGTTTACTTTGACTGCAAAATGGACTTCAAGCCTTTTTTTTTTTTTACATAAAACTCTAATTTGTATGGAATTATAAAACTATTTTCCAAGGCTGTAGGCTGTGGTCCATTGGGTCTCAAAGTTCTTGACGTTTTGCTAAGGGCTGCACTTGGCATCTTCATAGGTGATCCTGTAGCTGGTCAGAACTCAAATGAATTTTTGCAGCATTTTATATGACCAGTGGGCAGAGCCTGTTCTCTCTGTGTTGTAGTGCATTGGTGGGCTGTCTTGTGTTTTATTTTTGTTTCGGCCATTTTGTTTGCTTTCCAATACTGGTATCCAGGTTTTGTTTAGGGGCATAGCTTCTTCCTTGGGATTAAAGTTATTTTCATGTTTGTATATTTCTATTGCCTCCCTATGTTATCAGGCATGGTAGCTAATGGAAGAGGACAGAATTTTGGTGTCTTTGTAACTGGTGTTATATCCAAATAATAAAGTGTGTTCTGCTACTGCAGATTTTCCCATTTGTCCTAATCTACTGTGTTGTTAATGTTCTTTTAATCGCATTGCCACACTGCGCATGGTAGTGCCGATGTAAATCTGGCCACAGTTACACAAATCTCTGATAATAATTCTGTCCTGAAACACACTTTCAATTGTTCTCATTGAAAGATTGGCTGTATGAGCTGTTAGAAAGTCTTGTTGAAAAATGGCAAACTGTCTGCTAATTCTCTAAAAAGGGAAGGGGGTGGCAAAATTGTATTCCCATATGTACAGGTGTCAACTGGTGGCCTATAAATCTTTCTCCACTAATGGCATACTGAACACCAATTTTTTCGTCATGGGGTATTTCACGAACAATATTATGTTTCTCAGAGCTCCAATAATGATTATTTTGTGTGCACACATATCCATGAAGGTGAACCCAAACCTTGTCCATGAAAAAATATTAAATGTGAGTCAATTTTGCCATTGTATACACTATTGAGAGTCCACTCACAAAATATGTTAGCATATACAAATCGTAAATAAATATATGCTGTGCAGTAGGAAACAAAAGCTGAGCCATAATGCACCTTGTGACTAAGTTGGTACAAAATAATAAAGCACACTGGTAATAACTCAACCACACGATATCAATACTGCACTTTTAGAGCAGAGAAAAACAAGTCAGCACCATGACCTTGTGTACAGCAGCTGTAGGTTATGTTTTTGCATGCACAGTGGAGAAACACTGCACAGAGGTTTGGATGTATTTCAGTCGCATGGTATGAAGGTATGTAACCAATTTTGGTGAGTTCCTCATATTTTTTTGTGTTTGATGTGGCTGATGTTGAAGCTACATAATTTCATACAGATAGACCGTCAGCATGTCATCATTTTCAGTCATCAGGTATATGAAGAGATCTTGGGTATATGAAGTTAGCATAGTAACCACTACACCACGGAAGGCGACAATTGTTTTCAGTGCACCTTACAGATAAAATATGTGAAGTTGCATGTTAAGAGCTATTTTATGCAGCTAGAAGGTCCTTCCTCTCCTTTGAAGCATTGCAGTATACCTATGAAGGTTTACAGACCCACACTTTTCCACCACACTGACATTATTGAGATTCCAAACAAATTGTCACACATATTGAATGTTCATTAGATACTTTTCTTAGTGTCGAGATTTTGAGCTCTGAAAGTTGCAAAGACCAAAAGGATACTGAAACATGAATCTGTACATGACAATTTTCTAAATGGAACCCCCCCAGGGGCCTACTACGGTAGGTACGGGTTTGGCGCACCCGGTGGTTCCCGAGCCACTCGCCACCATATCATCCTCCCCATCACCATCCACTGCGCCACATTTTGTGTTCTTGTCTGCGTGTGTCTGTGCGCATATGTTTGTGTATGTTATTGTTTGGCGAATTTGCTCACCTCATCTTCTTCGTCTTCTAGCCTTATTCCCTATATATTTATTTTTAAGGCTATAGGTTTATTAACTCCTGCCTCACCAACAGGGATCTTTATTCTGTCTCCGTGGTTCCTGTCCCACGGTTCCAGCGCGGCTTCCAACTTGTGTGCTCTTCGGAGGTCTCAGGCGTGACGGTTGAATGCAGCCTTCACACTGCCCCTATGTGTAAGCCTTGGGTGCGGAGCTCGTCCATACCGATATGTACACCCACGTAGCTCCTCTGGGAGCCCGGCCCGTTCTAATCTCCCGACGAACGCAGGTCGTCGGGTTAGAATCACGGGCCGGGCGTGTTACCGCTATCGGAAACCCGGTGTAATCAACCACAAGTCCCCTGAATCCAAGGATGTGTCATTACACACCATGGCCTAAAGTGGGGGGCCACAGGTGGTTATACCTGTGTTAGGGGCATAAAGCCGGGTTGTGCATGGTGGAAGGCTTACCCGTATGGACCAGCAGTGGAGGCTGGAGGGTAACTCCTCCTACGTACTCCGTGAGATCGGTCTGGGAGGGGTCTCCCAGGCGGCACAGACCGGAAAGAATTTTTGGTGTCTTTTTTTCTCTTTCCCCCGGATGGCAGGCTGACGCCGACAGTACCGGAAGGGGGCCTTTTTATAATGATCCCTTCGCGCAAAACCTCTCTTTTTGACAAATGTTTGGTGTTGACCTTGGCTTGTGATTCAAAGACAATGCGAGACCTTAAAATAACTCCATGGCACGACAGCTCACGGGGAGCCTTGGCCTACCGCCCGGCCGCTGCGTCCCCCATCTCGGTCCACTACAGACGTCATGGATGGGGTGCAGTATTGGAGGGTGAGACGTGGTCAGCGCCTCGAGCCCCTCCCGGCCGGTTAATGCGGTCCTCACGACCTGGAGCCGCTACTTCTCCATCAAGTAGCTTCTCAATTGGCCCCCCAGGGACCTCACGAGGCTGAGTGCACCCCGGTCCAGGTCTCCTAGCGGGGGAAAAATCCCCACGCCGGTACTGGGGATCGAACCCAGGTCTCCCGCTTGGTAGGCAGCTGCGCTACCACCGATGCGAGACCTTAACCCCTTTTACATTCAACGTGAACTCGACAGGATATGCGGCAAAGTGACCAATGCAACCAGAACTAGAGACGGTACGTTGTTAGTTGAAACCAGGATCGAAGACCAGTCCAGAAAGCTCTTGAAAGCTGGTTTATTGGGTTCCTACCCAATAACGGTGGCACCACACAAATCGTTGAATGCCTGTAGAGGCGTGGCCTTTCCGACGCTGAAATTGTCGCCAATATCTCCGACCAGGGTGTGTGTCAGGCGTACCGTCTTCTTGGCAAACGTAATGGTGAGTCGTTTGCGCTAAGGACAGTCTTCCTAACGTTCTAAGGCACCAACTTACCTGAGGCACTCTACTGCGGATATGAGGCTGTGAGGCCGTGTATACCGAACCCAATCGTTGTTTCCGCTGCCAGAAGTTTGGCCACACCCAAAACCGGTGCACTTTCGACGCTACATGTGAACGTTGTGGCCAAACTGCCCACGGAGAAACTGCTTGTGCTCGAGACCTTTGTTGCGTCCATTGTAAAGGGAACCATCCATCTAGCTCCCGGCAATGTCCACGTTTTCTCGAGGAAAAGGCCATCCAGGAGCTGCGAGTTAAGGAACGCCTGACTTTTCCGGAAGCCAGATGTCGCTTCCAACAGCTGTAGCCTGCGACCATCTCAGGCTACGCCTCAGCGCCCCGCCGCACTTCTGTTTCCTCAGTGGCACTACAAACCGTGCCTGTACCGACGCGTGTACTCAAACAGAACAGACGCCGACCTCAACAACCTCGCAGTCTTCAACATTCACAGCACCCACTGCCACAAGTTCTATTTCTCCAGAACCTGCTCGTAAGCTGCTAGTGAGACCGACACCATCTGTCGCTGCTCCTCACGAGCGCAGTCGTAAGAAACTCAAGGCCACTGATAAACCTTCCAAGTCCCGTTCTCGTTCTACGAGCCGAAGGGGATCTTCCGCATCCCGAACATAAGCGGATAGCGCCGACGAAGGTGGATATACTCTTGTGGGTCCAAAGAGTGCAAAGCACAAGAAACGCCCACCTTAACTCCATCTACTTCGTTTCCACCATTCGTTTGCATCCCAGCTGCAAAATCATATTACGCTTAATCGGTAACCTTTAACCTTTCACGCCTCTAACTGTGCTCCATGGCTCTCCTGACGTGGAATATCCGCGATGTGCGTACCCATAGGGCCGAATTGCAGCTGTTACTACGGTCCTATAATCCTCTAGTTCTGTGTTTGCAGAAGACAAAGCTTCGCCCACACGATGCCTTTGCCCTGCACCAATACCTTCCTGTGCGGTTTGTTGTTACACCGGAGGAGGGCTCTCCTGCTCATGGAGGTGTTATGACCCTAACGCGCAATGACATCTGCGGTCAATCGGTCTCGCTTACCACTACCTTGCAAGCTGTTGCTACCCGACTTACTCTTCCTGGTTTCTCCTTCACTGTATGTAATGTCTATGTTCCGCCTTCATCTTCCCTCTGCGCCGCTGACATGCTCCATCTTTTGTCTCAGCTGCTGGCACCTTTTCTTCTGCTGGGTGATTTTAATGCCCACCATCCCCTATGGGATTCTTCTAGGGCCTGTGCGCGGGGGACTGTTCTTGCTGACCTTTTCGTTCAATCTAGTCTCTCTGTTCTGAACACCGGTGAACCTACTTTCATTTCCGATTCTTCTGCCACGCTCTCCCACCTGGACCTTTCTGTTTGCTCTGCACAGCTTGCTCACCATTTTCACTGGAACACTCATTCCAGTGATCATTGCCCTTGTGTCATTACTCTGCTATCACACCACATTTCCTCCTCGCGTGCGATTTTTCAGCGACCGCCTGTTCGACTCCGTTGACCACATGGTCGAACATTTCAACTCTGTCGTGACCTCCGCTGCCGAGCAGTCCATCCCGCGGTCGTCTTCCTACCCTAGACGCTTACCGGTCCCTTGGTGGACTACCGAGTGTCGCGATGCTATTCGTGCTCGCAGGAGGGCTCTTCGGCTATTTCGCCATCACCCTACTTTGGAGCATTTGATCAATTTTAAACAAACACGCGCCTGGGCACGGCGCATTATTCGAGATACCAAACGGGCTTCCTGGGCTTCGTTTGTTGAAACATTCAGTCGCACAACACCTTCATCTGTTGTGTGGGAGAAGCTCCGCCGTGTTGCCGGTAAGCAGACTGGTACTTCCATACCGAGGCTTCTCGTGGTAACTGACACCGTCGTTGACCCGGTTGCTATTGCAGATGCCCTTGGTAGCACGTTTGCAACTGCGTCTAGCTCCGCCAATTATCACCCAGCGTTTCGTGCCATCAAGGCGGACGTGGAGTCTCAGAGTCTTTCTTTCCGAGTGCTATAACTCGGATTTTAGCATGCGGGAGCTGGATGCCTGTTTAGCATCCTCTCGATACTCCGCTCCAGGACCCGATGGTATCCATATCACCATGCTACAGAACCTCTCTTCTGACAGTAAGCAACATCTCCTGAACCTGTACAACCTTGTTTGGCGCGAGGGTGTGTTTCCTACAGCTTGGCGCGAAGCCACCGTTGTTCCCATCTTAAAACCGGGGAAGGACCGTAGTCTTCCTCCTAGTTACCGTTCTATCTCCCTCACCAGTGCTGTTTGTAAGGTGATGGAACGCATGATCAATGGACGGTTACGATGGTGGCTCGAGTCCGAGAAACTTCTGTGCAACATACAGTGCGGCTGTCGCCGATACCGCTCCACGACTGACCACCTTGTCTCCCTCTCGACTCACATCCTGAATGGTTTTCTTCGGAAGTGTCAAACTGTGGCCATATTTATCGATCTGGAGAAAGCTTATGACACTTGCTGGAGGGCTGGCTTACTGCGTACCTTGCACAGTTGGGGCTGCCGTGGCCGAGTTCCAGTGTTACTCCGGGAGTTCATGAAGGACCGGGTGCTTCGTGTGGGTTCTGTTTGCTCTCGTGTTTTTAGTCAGGAGAACGGAGTGCCCCAAGGATCGGTACTCAGCGTCACTCTCTTCGCTGTTGCCATCAATCCCATTGTCGAATGTGTTCGTGCTGGTATCTCCTCCTCCTTATTTGTGGACGATTTTGCAATTTATTGCAATTCTCGGCGCACGAGCCTTTTGGAGCGTCGCCTACAAGCATGTCTTGACCGTCTACATGCTTGGAGTGTTACAAATGGCTTCCGTTTTTCTTCCGAGAAGACAGTTTGTGTCAGCTTCTGGCGTCGGAAACCATACGAACCGCCCTCTCTACATCTCGGGACCGAACCGCTGCCCTTCGCCGAAACTGCGAGGTTTCTTGGCTTGGTAATTGACAGGAAGCTTAGCTGGTCGCCCCATGTCTCTTCTCTGAAGGCTAGATGTGACCGTGCACGTAATATTTTACGTGTTTTATGTAGCACATCCTGGGGAGCAGATCGCACCGTGCTATTACAGCTTTACCGTTCGCTTGTTCGCTCTAAACTTGATTACGGGTGCATTGTATACTCTTCGGCTTGTCCTTCGGTTTTACGACGTTTAAACCCAGTCCACCATCGAGGGATACGTCTGGCGCTGGGTGCGTTTCCGACTAGTCCAGATATTAGTTTGTCTGCAGAGGCTGCTGAACCTCCGCTGTCTCATAGGCGTGACCTACATCTTTGCAGCTATGCTATCCGCCTCCTTGCTTTGCCAGATCACCCGTGTTTCAAGTTATTCTTTGACGAGTCTCTTGACCGTCAATATGCTGTCAGCGCGCTTGCCTTGCTTCCCGCGGGAGTTCGTTTTCGTCTGCTTCTTCGGATCTTGGATGTTCACCTACTGCCTGTGGTTCCACTGGGGGAAAGTTCCTTCCCCCCTTGGTTACATTGCGACACCCAGTTGCACCTTGGGTTGGCATCCATGCCGAACTCAACGACTCCACATTCTGTCTTCCGCTCCGCATTTTTAGAGCTGCAGGCCAGGTTTCCCAACCATTGTTTTATTTATACGGATGGTTCCAAGGAAGACCGTGGTGTGGGATGTGCTTTCGTTTTTAATTCGCGGAGTTACACATTTCATCTTTTGGGGTAATGCTCGATTTTTACCGCCGAACTTTTTAGTATCTATCAGGCTCTTCTTTTTATCCGGGGACAGGATTTAAGCCAGTTTGTTATTTGTAGCGAATCCCTCAGTGCACTACAGGGCCACGTGAGTTGTATCCATGCCATCCGTTGATACAGCGTATACAGGATCGCCTGCAATCGCTCGCTGACGCTGGAGTCAGCATGTCGTTTGTTTGGGTTCCTGGTCACGTAGGTGTGAGCGGAAACAAACAAGCGGGCACAGCTGCCAAGTCTGCAGTTTTATTGCCTACAGTTTTTAGCACCACCGTTCCTCCAGGTGATGTTCGTGTTCACCTGCGCCGGGCCATTCTTTCGCGCTGGTTCGCGGAATGGTCCGGGGTGCGTGACAAACTGAGAGCGGTCAAGTCCCTTCCTGTCCCCTGGCCTACTTCCTCACGCGCATGTCGCCGCGATGAGGTGGTTTTAGCGCGACTGCGTATCGGACATTGCCGTTTTAGCCACCAGCATCTTTTACGTGGGGAACCCCGCACCTCAATATGCTTTGTGTAACGAGCCTTTGACGGTGCGTCATGTTTTATTGGAGTGCCACCTTTATACTGTGCTGTGTGCGTCGCTATGTCTGCCTATTGACATCCTCATCCTTCTCGGCGACAATCCTGTAACTTGTGCCAGACTTTTTAATTTTCTCCGCCGCTGCAGGATGTACAGTAGGGTTTAATTTTTTATCTGGGTTTTATCCTTTATCGACTTGTGTTTTTAGTCCCTTGTTTTTAGTCTGGGTATGGTAGCGTTTTTATTCTCTCTCTGGTTTTAACCCTTGTGTGGTGTTTCTGTTTTAGTGGTTTTTATGCCTTTTAACTTTTAGCTCTTTTAATTACCCTAGGGCACTAATAACCAATGCAGTTGTGCACCCTAAAGCCATGATACCACTACTACTCTAAATGGAAACAAAATAAACAAACAGTGTTGTTATTAATTTAATTGTTTTTACTCACAAGTTGTGTGTAGGACAGGAGTTGGATAGGTAGAAAAATTCAATGCCATAGCTGGGATTTGAACCACAGATCTCCCGTTCTCTAGCCGGGTGTTCTAACTACTGAGCTACCATGGCAACATGCCAGCACATCATTAAATTTCTCAACTGACTACTGTGTTTCCCCATAAACCACAAGGTGGTCTCAAATTATTTTGAGATGACATACCCCAATGACTACTTACAATGTCATAAGTACTTTAAGTCCCGGGCTTCATAGTTTAGCCAACTATTATGGTCAAATAGTGTTAATTTAATTGTTTTTTCACACAAGCTGTGTGTGGGACAGGAGCTGGATAGGTAGAGTCAAACTGAAATATTCAATGCCCTAGCTGTTATTATTAGCCATAGTAATAGTTTTGGTACAGAAGTTAGTAACTGTGTTGAATTTGAATTAGAAGTTTGAGTTGGATCATAGTAATACTATAACATCACTAACGGATAATTTTTACCTGGACATGTTTCAAAGTGTGTTGCACTTTATTTTCAGCAGACTCCAACTGACACGGTATTTCCTCCTGTAATTTCTGAAGTGTTCAACAAAGAAGCAAATAAAGTATAAAATAATAAATAAATACTAGTTTGCAAACATTCTGGTTGATTTCCAGTCTTCGACCCTCCATCAAGCATCATAAATTTACCAATTAACTAATTAAGAACTTTTATTGGACTTTGATCTGATTGGTGTTCCTGTTATGTATTTCCACAGAGTGCTGTGTGGCGGCAAATCAAAATTCATTAAGTTATTTTGGTTCTTAATGATATCCATCTTCTCCCAAACATCCTACTCCCATGCATCTTACTGGTTTTATTAGTGTAATGTTTTGGTTTATTGACCAAAAGTGGTGGGCAATGGTGGATTTGTCTCTGTTTGTATTTTATTGTTCTGAGATGTTCTTTCAGTCTTATTTCTAAAATTCTCTTCGTTCTTCCTATGTAGAGTTTGTTGCAATCTGAACCTTCTATTTTCTAAATGCCGGAGTTTTGGTGTTCTGGAATGGGGTCCTTCAGGTTGGTGCATAGAATTTTCAGCAGGCTGTAGTTGTTTTGGGGTGCTAATTGAGATATTGCACTTTTTAAACATTTTATACTTTCTCTATAAGCACTATGTACATAGTGTTTAGAGAAGGTATTGCACTCTACCCAAAAATTTGATACTGAGATTTCACCAGAAATATATGTTTTAGGGTCTCCTGTATCCAAAAGAAGCATTTTCAGAAAAAAGGTCTGTGTGTGTGTGTGAGACGTGTGTCTGTGAACTACCCTTTACATGGAACTTTTTTCGAAAATTTTGATTTTCTCAAAAATTGCTCTAACGATTTTGATTAAAATGTCATATATTAAAGATATTTACCTGACAAATGAAATGTATATCTTGAATTTTCTGGGAATAGCCTCTGAAGACTACTTTATTCTGGATGAATTTTACGGAATTTTGCATATCGGCTAAACCGTAAGAGATGGACGAAAACTACAACACAAAAAATGTAGAGCACCTTAAAACACGCAATTTATCTTATATTCATTTTGTTCGTGGAGTTGATCGTTTTTGGGTTACTCCTTGTTTTTGGTTTCAGCTTTAAAAAACATACTTTTCTCATACAGGAATTTAACAATTCATGCCCATACAACAAAGGAACTTCAGTCACATAGCAACCAACTTTTGACTATAACTTTAACGTATGATAAACCCTTATTTCGCTTCTACTTACAAGGAAGCAAGAAATAAGACTATTTCTGCTGATTTTTTCTCGATTAGTATGAAGTAAATAGAATCATGAGCTTTTTAATAATAATTTGTTGCAGCGATATAGAGAAAGTCATGTGAATGGAACACATCAGATTTTTGTAATATATGATGTAAATGTGGATGGTTTGTGATTTTCTTGAAGATGGGTTTGTCTTTCACTTGACTTCATTTTGTGATGTCTGTGGTTCTTTTTTATTGCTTGCAATTATTATTTTCTTGTCAATAACATAATGCATTTTGATTTGCCGCCACACAGCAGCTCTAATGATGTTCTACTCTACCTGAAAATTATATATACATTTAATAAATGAATTCTAAAGTCAAGGAATTATAAGTGTAATGCCTTTTTAGCTCAGCAGTTTATTTTGACAAATGTTTCTTTATATTTTGTATGTCTCTAGTTATAACATAGTATTGAATGAAACTTATTCAGCATTATTTTTCATATCTATTTGTTTAATTTTCAGATCAAATGATAAGCTGCGTGGAGATATCCAACTCTGGTTACAATAGAGCACAACCACAACCATTAAACTGAACCTGCATATGCTCCTGAAATTAGTTGCACTTCAAAAGAAGAGGAAACAAATGAATCTCCAGCCATAACACTGCAGCTGCAAGAAGAAGAGGTGATAGAAGAATGTCTGGGCTGTTTTGCAGATTCTTCATTGTATCCTGATCGACAAACTGTATATACATTTTCTGACTTGGATCTTCTACAAGATAGAGAATTGACACACCATGTTGCGGTAATCACAGAGCATTTTATTGCAAAGAAGCAGGAGGATCATGAACATAAAGAACTCAGCTGGTCTTCCATACAAGATCGATGGCAACTACTTCTTGGCAAGTGGCAGAAAGAGAAATCTCAGTATAATACACTTGTGAAAGCTGTCACACTTCTGGAAAACTGCAAAACAGGGACTTCTGCTGTATCTGCATTTGAACACTTGGGAAAGGCTTCTGTGCCAAAAAAAATGGAACAGCAGCAGCCAGAAGTGATAGCTTAGCTAGGTTTTCATTACATGACCACAATTACAACAAACAAAGGATGCAGAGAATAGTCTTTCAATTTTCTTCAAGACTGTATAGATCAAAAATTCTTTCTAGAACACTGATATTATTTTTTTTTGCTTTCTTTATACGTGCTATGTACATAGTGTATAGAGAAGGTATTGTAATGCGCCCAAAAATTTGATACCAAGATTTCACCGGAAATACATGTTTTGAGACCTCCTGAATCCAAAATAAGCATTTTTAGAAAAATATCCGTGTGTGTGTGTGTGTGTGTGTGTGTCTGTCTGTCTGTCTGTCTTGTCTGTGGGTAGCATAGCTCAAAAACGAAAAGTCTGTTTAAAACCAAATTTGGTATTTAGATTTGGTATCTTTCAAGGACGTGACACGAAGATTTTCAAGAAAATCCCCCCACTCCCAACTATCCTTTACATGGAACTTTTTTCGAAAATTTTGATTTTCTAAAAAATGGTTCTAAAGATTTTGATTAAAATATCGTATATTAAAAATATTTACCTGACAAAATGTATATCTTGTATTTTCTGGGAATAGCCTCTGAAGACTACTTTATTCTGGATGAATTTTGAATAACTACTAAACCGTAAGAGATGGACAAAAACTTAACACACAAAAAATGCAGAGTATGTTAAAACACACAATTTATGTTATATACATTTTTTTTCGTGGAGTTGATCATTTTTGAGATATTCCTTGTTTTTGGTTTCAGCTTTGAAAAACTTATATTTTTCTCATACAGGAATTTGCCAACTCTTGTCCATACAAACGATCTTCAGACTATTTATGCTAATTTTTCTCGATTAGCATGAAGTAAATAAAAGAATAAGCTTATTAACAATAATTTGTTACAGAGATATAGAGAGCCATGTGAATGGAACACATCAGATTTTTTTGGTATTATACTCTGTGAAACAGAATATGGTTTAGAAAAAAATCCAATATGTTCCATTCACATGACTTTCTCTACATCGCTGTAACAAATTATTGTTAAATAGCTTATTCTTCTATCCCCTTTATGATTATTGAGATAAACATTGGCAGAAGTTACCCTAATTACTTGCTTCCTTGTAAATAGAATGTAAATAAGGGAATACATTAAGCTAAAATGATAGTCAAATCTTTTAAAAGCTACTTGTCATATGGTTGAAATCCATTTCTATGCATGGCCAGTGGTTTACAAATTTCTGTGTGAGAAAAGTTTAAGTATTTTAAATCTGAAACAAATAACAAGGAATATCTTAAGATTGGTCAACTACACGAAAAAAAAGAAAAATGTACATGACCTAGTGTGTTTTAATGAGATCTACACTTTTTGTGTAGTAACTTTTTGTCTATCTCTTATGGTTTACCTGTTATGCAATATTTAACAAAATTCAGCCCACATAAAAAGGTCGTTCAAGATATACATTTTATTTTCCATGTAAATATCTTTAACATATGTTATTTTAATCAAAATCTCTAGAGCTATTTTTGAGAAAATCAAAATTTTAAAAATGTTTTCCGTGTAAAGGGTAGTTTTCCCTTTACACGGAAAAAATCTTCATGTTGCATATGCGACATGAAGATGCTAAACTTAATTGCCAAGTTTGGTATTTTACTGACTTTTCGTTTTTGAGTTGTGTTCACAGACACATGGGCACACATATATACAGACCCTTTTCTAAAAATGCTTTTTTTGAATACAAACATATGTTTCCGATGAAATCTTGGTCTAAAATTTTTGGTTGGAATGCAATATCTTCTCTATACACTATGTACATAGTATATGTAGAGTAAGTAAAAATCTATATGACATAAATTGTGTGTTTTAATGAGATCTACATAAATTGTGTAACAAGTTTTTGTATATCTCTTACGGTTTGCCAGTTATACAAAAGTCATCCAGAATGAAGAGGTCTTCAGAGGTTATTCCCAGAAAATTCAAGATATACATTTAGTTTTTCATAAAACTATCTTAAAAATATGGTATTTTAATCAAAATCTTTGAAGCCATTTTTGAGAAAATAAAATTTTTCGAAAAATGTTCCATGTAAAAGGTAGTCGGGGTGGGGGGATGATTTTCTTGAAAATCATCATGTCTTATCCTTTGAAGATGCTGAACTTAAATATAAATTTAGCGATATTTTTGTTTTTGATCTATGCTGCCTCTCCCTCCCCCTCACACTTACACACACACACTCCCTCCTAAAAATCCTTTTTTTGAATTCAGGGGGCCCCAAAACATGTATTTCTGGTGAAATCTCTATACAGTTTTTGGGTGCAATAGGAATACCTTCTCTGTACACTATGTGCGTAGTATGTGTAGAGAGAGTAAAAGGGCTTTTTTTGGATAGAGGGGATCCTAAAGAAATCCCAGTGAAAACTCGGTACCAAATTTTTGGATACAATACAATACCTTATTTATACACTATGTACATATATGTGTAGAGAAAATAACAAGCTCTAAAAATTCAGCTCCGATTTACGTTAATAGCTGAGCATGGCATTTGTAGAGTCAGGGATGGGGAATTACCTACAGCACAGAGATACATGATGGTCATAATATTAAGGTCAGTCAAGGTTGAGAGAGATGTTCTGTGGCGGCAGGTCAAGTTTTATCTTGGGTGTTGCACACATTAATGCAGGTTGGCATTTTTGCACATAGTTTTATATCATGTTACAGCAACATTTCCACATACTTCCACAAGTGATCCGGATTTGGTTGTTTTGTTATACTGGCATTAAAGCTGCTTTGTAGTTACTTACTGATTTGTTATAAAACTGTTTGGTCCCTAAGCCGCAAAGCGCAGCCAAGTGGTCTCTAAAACTAAAGCCAAAACCCGAATGATTCCAAGAAGTCAAAATCTTGGCAATGCAGCGGATTTCAAATCAGGACATGTCAATATTTTCAATAATTTCAAATCCGAATCGCCTATTGAAGTTTTATCAACATTTTAACGCTATGGTAATTATAAGTAATGCACTTCCCTCATTTAAACAGAAAATCTATCTTTCTCTCTTTGATTGCTGCAAACCTATCAATCATGCGTTGGTTGAAGTTTGGCATTCCTGCAACCAGGTCCTTCTCAATGCACAGCATACCTAAAGTCATCAGTCTTTCCTGAGACATTGAGTTTCTCAAAAATGTTTTCACCCTCTTTAGTTAGTGTAGAGAAACATTGTTTGGCTTCCACTGAAGTCATGGGCACAGTTAACACCAATTTTAAAAGTTTTGTTGATTCACTGAATGTATTTTCTAAATTATTCTGTAAGATAAATTCCATCAGGTGTTCTGCCCCGGACAGTGACTAAAACTTCCCTGCTGAATAGATTGATGCAAGTTCATGCGAAAGTTTCACTTTGTCAAAAAAACTGTATATTGAGCACACTTTTTTACTGCATCCTCTGGAAATTTTGAACTGTATTGCCTAAACATATCTGGAAAGAAGAGGTACGTTGCCATAAGATGTCCTATTGGACAACCTTTTAAAGAACACATGAGATATTTAAAATATAAAGAGACAGATAATTCAGCTGTAGCACATCATTTTTGGACTCAAAACTATAATTTTCACAGTGAGCCCAAGTTGTTAAAGTTAGTACAGAATCCAATGGATTAACAGTTTGGGAAAATCTATTAATTTTAAAAAACAAAAACAAGGTCATAAATTTTGACACACCACAAACAAATGGACTCATCTCAAAATTCATCTATCCGGAAGAGAGACCTCCACAGGCCACTACCACGAGTTCATCAGTGAATCTCTGTTGAAAATGGTGGCAAAAGCCACCAAAACATGTCCGAAGTAAGTTACTTTATTTCAAGAGTGAAGTTTGAGTGAATCTTTGGTTTTACTCTTGGTTACTTCACTGTGCATTCCCATTAAGGTTTTTAATTACATACTTCCTTTGCTTCCCTTCTCCACTCTGTATTGTCAGCCTTCCTCTTTTTTGATGACCTGCAATTAGGCACTGCAGAGTTGCTGGACACAACATCAATTTCTTCTCAAATTAATTTGATGTTCTGTTCAAAATTAGAAATAGTCTTTTGAGCAGTAAGAGACTCCATGTCCTTTTAAAGTTGTCCAAATAAAATATCCACAAGTGGCATTTTACTAAAAAAGGAACCAAAAATTTAATTGATAGCCAGTAAGTAACCTCTTATACTCAGACACTTGAACAATTGTTGGCGAGTGAGTGATAAGACCCTTCAGAATTTCATCTAAACACTTGATAATTTTTTTGTAGTGAAGCACAGTGTTCACACTTCTAGAAAGAAAGTTCCAGTGAGTGTTTGTGGGCTGGGGCAGCCTTCTGTTCACTATTGAGTTCAGAATTGTAGTTCGCTGCGAACTAACAGAAAAGAACATACAAATACCTTGGAGACTAGCAAAGAAGATCCTAACATTTGTATTTATGGAAGCAGCCTTTCCCATGATGCAATTTACTTGATGTGCATAACAGTGGACATACTCATCATTAGGATATACCTACATAATTAGTGTTTGCACACCTCCATAAGAACCAGACATACAGAAGCTCCATCGTAAGTCTGTGCAATCAGTTTTGAAGCATTTTCACGCATATCTAAGTTATGCTTGTGCACCTCTTCAAGCAGACAGGAAGCCATTGTTTTTGTATCATGGTGTGCAGGTGAGATCAATCTCCAGAAGGCTTCCCCTTTACTACAAAGCAGTAAACAATGACCATTTGAAATATAGTGGAAACATCAGTGGTTTCATCTGCTATCGTTGCTAGAAAATTGGCCTCACACATCTCTTTGGCAAACTTCTATCATGACTAGAAGCAATTCATTTTGGATCGTCTTAGACATTCCCCTAAACACTGTTGATTTTTATAGGGCTGAATCTAACTCTGCACTGAAATTAATTAATCCTCTATAAATACCAGGATTTAATGATGACTGTTTCATCATGCTCTCTTAAGGCCAATTAGAATACACCACAGATCTGATACAATTTGTTAATATGTTTAGGATGTGTCTATTCTGCTTAACTTCTTCACTTTCCTCAGCAATCCTACATCTGTATGCACCATCTAGCTGCAAAGCCATGTTTGACTTCCCAAAAACCGTTAGTTTCAATATATTTTTCAAGTGAACAGAGGAGGCCTCATGTTTTTTTTATGCTTGAACTTAAACAGTTTATATCTCTCTAATGGTTTATTAGTCTAATGATTTTTGCCCAGCTTTGTTTGCCACCAAACAAATACAAGAAAAACAAAACAGTGCATTCTTGATTTCACAGCCACATAGCCAGTCGTGACTATTATAAACATCTTGTCCAAATTCTGGTTTATATTGTCTTTTATTTGTAGTAATGCTCTGAACAATATTTAGTTCTGTGATGGCCTACATAGTTCTTTGATTTTTAACTGTTCTTTATGAGAAAACTTACAAAAATCCCTGCTCTGCAAGTTACTCACCGAATTCATTACGAAAACTTGAACACACTTAAATTACAAGGAAAATGCAGAAAATGCATAAATTAAGCTCACTACACTTGTCTCTTGCTTAATATTAACTAAAATATAACATTCACCATAAAATTGAAGGGATAATAACTGTAAAAGCAAAACCACGGGTTAACTTAAACACGTGCGAAGGTGCAAGACACTTTGGTAATTGAGAAGCCGGAAACAAATCTTTTCTACTGTTTCAAAGAACTTGGTTAGTCAAGCATCTGCGTTCATGTCTTTTCAGATAGAAAGAGAAAGCTGTTGCACTCTAGGAGACAATACAAGGGAAGTCTTCTTGATACCAGGCAATGTTGGCAGTAGCTGTGTAACAACAAATCTGATAGGAAACTCTGAAGCAAACCTCTCTGCCATACTACACACTGTAGCAATCCATTGGTCCTGACACCTCCACACCAACAGATGCAGCGTGACTTCTATTTCCACCAGTTTATTTAGCGTAATCAATTAGAAAGTGTGTTATACTTCATAGGAATAACATTTATGAACTTTAAAATAATTTAAAGAAAAAAAAAAAAAAGTAATCCAATGATTTTATAAGAAAATCCTTTTAGCTCCTCCAATAAAACTGGGTGTTGTGTTACGCTGCAACATAACCAGTGACCGCCACTGGAGACCTTAATTTTTAGACAGGAAATATATACATACAAAAATATCTCATTTATGTGGCCATCATTAATCCAGATTAATGACTTACCTGGATTGATATTTGCTTACTTTTTCTACCACAAAAATACATGTGTCTTTTGATAAATACAGGATCATCAGTATAAAATGTAACTGTTTGCACAGGGTTTTGTATTTGGGTAGCATGAAGTTCTAGAGCCAGCCATGTCTTTGCTTCTTAAATCTGTAATCTTATAAATCATTACATAAAAAAAATCAGATGTTTTCCATTCACAAAACTTTCTCTTGTTGTTCCCTATACAAACTGTTCTTAGAAAAAATTGTTCTTTTATCTACTTCAGCTAATCGAGATAAACATTAGCAGAATTTGTCTTATTACTTGCTTCTTTGTAAGTAGAAGGGAAATAAGGGAACACATTAGGCTAAAACAATAGCCAAATCTTTTAAAAGCTCATCATTATGTGAAATAATTGAAGTTTGGTTCACTTTGCATGGTCCTGTTTGAGAAAAGTTGGCTAGTTCAAAACTGAAACCAATAACAGGAAATATCTTGAAGGAAGAAAAGCAAGAAAAGTATATATGACAAATTGTGTGTTTTAATGACACCTACATTTTTTGTGTTGGAAAACTTTTGTCAATCTCTTACAGTTTAACCACTATGAAAAATTTTGCAAAACTCATCTGAATAAAGCAGTCTTCAGGGGCTATTCCCAGAAAATTTAAAATATTTATTTAATTTTTGAATTAAGTATCTTAAATATTCAGTATTTTAATCAAAATTATTAGAGCCATTTTTGAGAAGAACAAAAATTTCCATGTAAAGGGTAGTTTGTGAGAGGGGGGGGGGATAATCTTGAAAATCTTTGTGTGGCATCCTTGGAAGATATTAAGCACAAATACCAAGTTTGGTATTTAACAGTTGTTTCGTTTTTGAGATATGCTGTCCACAAGCCTTTTTCTAAAAATGCTGATTTTGGACTCAGAGCACATAAAAACAAATATGAATTTTTGGGTGGAATACACAATACCTTCTCTAACTACTACGTTCATTATATGTACATACTGGTTAGAGAAAGTAATAATAACAATATCTCTTACTGGAAATGTTGCCCTCCCATTGCTAAACAAGTATTAAACGAGGAAACACATTTAGATTGACACAATTTAGCTCTGCCACTGTAATGATTCATATTTCAATTCATATGTTTTCCTGAAATTCTTCTAATGTGTTTGATTTTCATGGCAAATGTCCAATGTAGTTTTTTCTTCCACTATCACTGTACATCTTGTTTAATTGTGTTTCGTGTTTTGACTGAACCGGTAGTCTAAAATTTATTTACAAGATGTGAAATGAAGTTGTGAAAGGAGGAAATTGTGATTATTATTAAAATAACATTTACATACAAATATTCTAAAGATAAGTGCATTGCCCTCAGTGGTGTAGTGGTTACCTCTAAGAGGTTCATAAAAATGACACATATGAGAATTAAAGGGGGAGTGTTGTAGTTTCATTTCCTCTAACATGGTTGCTAAATTATAAATATTAAGAGAGAAAAAAAAAGAAAAGAAAATACTACTATCACAAACTGACACCACTGCCTTCACAAACTGACATTTCTGTTTTTATTATGTAATCTCTCTTACACACTGTAGGCTTGGGACATGAAAATGAACAAAGTAATTACAGGTTGCAAATTATGAACAAAAGTGTTTCTTTAGAGACTCTCATGTAGAGGAAATCAACAAGCTTCTATCAGCTGTCTACAAGGCCACATAGTGAAGATAAATGACCACAGTTTCTTCTACTACTGAAAGGCCATTGCAGAAAGTACACTCATCATAAAATGAACTTTGAGAAATATTTCTGGAATTTTAGGAGGAAACATCTTTTTTCAAGGAAAGACTTTACGTCCTCTAAGAATTTTGAGCAGGATTTGTTTGCTTTTTTCCCTAACCATTTGAACAAATTACTCAGCTTCTTGAGTTTGCTTTTCTTATTTAACTCCAATCCGAGTCATTCATTTTGTTGTTCTCCAATTGCATTGGAAGCTTCTTTAGCATGGTATGATTCAAAGAAGTTCTTCCAGTCAATAGAAATACAAAATTTTTTTGGTGATAAGTATGTCACATTGCATAAAGCAAACTTTTATTTAAACTGGCTGGCTGTACCAATTGGCTGAAAGTTATGGAATGTATTACAGATGATAAAACCATACAAAGACTGATGTCAACTGCAAATTAATTATCATGCTGTACTGCATAATCGAAGAGCAGAGCAAATGACTGTGATGAACACTGTTGACTAACCACTGTTGACTAACCACTGTTGACTATTCTAGCGAGACGCTTTAATTTCATTCTGTTCTCTGCAGGTACAATTTTTTCCTGAGAGTTGTCTCTAGCTAGTTTCAATGCTTCTGCTTGTCTTTTTTTTACAAATACATGACTTAAAAACTGGAATAGGTTGTTTCAGTTCTGTTATGCAGTTGCGCACAGAACCCTCTTTGGTTATAGTCCTTGCTGTTTTCTCATGCAATGCCCATCTATTCCAGTGGCATTCCAGATGCATGCAGGAGGAAAAACTGATAGTCAAACGTGAGAAATGTGTAGAGATTATGACTACCTTGACCACAAACTAACTATATTATAGTTCTGATTAAAACTAAATCTGTCCCAAATATACACTGCTGTTTGTGAAAATTGCAACACCATGAATGCAATGAATTTAATACCATAGATGGGATACATACAAGTAACAACTTTTCAAATTTATACATGACCTTTGAGCCCTCATATTCAATATATGGTGTGACCTCCATGCGCTGTAATTAGAGCTGTGCTACGCCATGGCATTGAATCAAAAAGGTTCTGAAGAAGTTCCTGAGGGATCTCCCTCCATGCAGTTTGTATTCAAGCCCACAAATCCCTGACATTGGTTACTGAAGGTCCATGTCACACCAGATACCGCCCAACCAATATCCCAGACTTATCAGGCGAACATGCAGACCAGGGAAGCAATGATACCTGTCCTCTTTAAAGAAGGCTTGTAAATTCCTCGTAATATGTGGCCTTGCATTGTCCTGTTGAAATGTGACCTGTGGAGATGCCTGAAGCAGGGGGGGAGTACCTCGGGCTCTACAACCTTATGTTGGTACTCGTTGCTGTTCAAAGTCCCCTCAATCCATAGGAGGTGAAACACCATCACACCTGGTGTTTGTCTGCTATGCTGCTCAACAATGCAGCCCTCCAGGTTGCGCTCACCACAGTACCGCCGGACATGTATGTGGCCATCACTGTAGAACACGTTGAAGTGGGACTCGTCAAAAAAGACTATATTTTGCCACTCAGCACCTCAGTGACAGTGTTCACATGCACATTGCAGTCGGAGGAACTTGTAGTTTCTGGACAATGGAAGTCGGCATAATGGCATGTGTGCAACCAGTCCAACCTGCAGCAGATGGCGACAAACTGTTGATACAGACAAGTTCACACCTGTTGCAGTGCTCCAGCTTCAAGCCATCACTGTGGATGAAGCTGTATGGTCTGTTATGGTCATGTGAACAAGATGGGAGTCATCCAGTTGGTCATCTTCCATGGTCCACTACCCACTCTTTGCCACATACAAATGTCATCCATCCACTGCTTCCACATATGAATCACTGTTGTAGCAGCATGCCTTATACAAGCTGAAATGTCATGGTATGATAAACCTGCTTCTCGAAGTCCGATCATTCTGCCCTGTTCAAACACGCTTGCCTGCCGATATGGCTCCCTTTGTCATTTACGAGGCATGCTAGCACTCACTTTATTGTTTCCACCTTGTTTGACAGCTTTGCACTGACTACACTTGGTGCAACACTGACTTTGTGGGACTGACATGACAGCGCTTTGCTTGGTCTACGTGTGCCTCATCTCTCTACAAACCTAATCACTTATTGCTTGCACACTCTTCTACACTTCCACCAAGTTTGGAGTTATTCAGGAAATTATTTCTTGGTGTTGCAATTTTCACAAGTGGCAATGTATTATTTTGCATCATTTGATTCTAATATATAATCTGTAAGCTAAATTTAAATACCTCCTTCAGTTTCAGTTTAGTGTCATGAAAAGACGGTCATACAACATGGAAGAACTTTATTAAAAACCAATTCAGATGAGAGAATTATGATGCTTGCTGATCTCAATTGAGCAGAAAATAAACTTTTAGGCATCTATGTTTAAAATATTCTCCTACTGTTTTGAACTACATAATTTATAGTTAGAAATGAATAAAAATAGTGATTTGTTTGAGAGTTCTTGAAATCATAACATTAAAGGCATATTAAGCAAAATATCATCCTTGTCATTGGTACCTTGTTTAGGTTAAAAAAATTGTTGAAAGTGAACAATTGAAAAGTATTTACCACACTCTTAATTCCTAGTTAACTTACCTGAATCCAGTTTGGGGGAACATGTAACAAGGGCTTAATAAATGAATTAGAAATTCCACAGAGAAGGGCTTTAAGGATATTGTATGCAATGTCATAGAATCCCAATTGGAGAATTATACCTTTTTACAAAAAGTCCAGCCATATCCTTACAAATAAAACTAGGACTAACTATTTTATTACTTTCTCTAGCACATCTATGCAATATACATATTAGGTAGAGAAGGTATTATATTCCACCCAAAAATTTGATACCGAGATTTCACCAAAAATACGTTTTAAGATCCCCCCTGAATCCTAAAAAATCATTTTAAGTAAAACTCATGTATGTGCATGTAGATGTGAGTGTGTACAGCATAACTCAAAAGTGGAAAGTCTGTAAAATATCAAACTTAGTAGTTTAGTATCTCTCAATGATATGACACGAAGATTTTCAAGAAAATTCCCCCACCTCAAAGTACCCTTTACATGGGAAAATGTTTGAAATTTTTTTTTTAAAAAATGGCTGCAACTATTTTGATTAAAATATTGTATATTAAATATATTTACATGACAAATAAAACATATATTTCTGAAGTCCTCTTTATTCTTATTAGATACTTCTACACAACTGGTAAATTATAAGAGCAAGACAAAAACTTTGCACACAAAAAATATAGATCCCACATCAAAACACATACTTTATGTCCTTTACATTTTTCTTGCAGAACTAACTGTTTCTGAGATACTTTTCTCAAATGAGAATTTCTCCATATTTATGTATTATTTTTTTACTCCTGGCCATGCAAAAAAGTGAATTATTTGACTATCACTTTAGCTAGTGTATTCCCTTCTACTTAAAAGGAACTAAGTAATAAGACCATTCTGCTAATGCATGGAATAGAAAGAATAATCTTTAGTAAGAAGTTTGTATGTAGAACAAAAAGAGAAAGTGATGTAAATGGAACACAGGTTTTTTACAAGTCAATAAACAATATCTCCAAATCAGTTTTAAAATCAGTACTGATATCCATAGCCATTACACAGGGTAGCTTAATTATATCCAATTAATAACGTCTGATTCCACAAAATATGGCATTCATTCAGTATTATACACAGCTTCTAAACAAGATAACTTGTTGCCAAAAGAAATAAAATGTATACCAAAGATATAATAATTCCATGGCATGACAGCTTACAAGGACCCTTGGCCTACCGCTGCTGCATCCCCCATCTCGGTCCATGACAGACATCATGGATGGGGTGCAGTATTGGAGGGTGATATGTGGTCAGCGCCTCGAATCCCTCCCAGCTGGTTAATGCAGTCCTCATGACCTGGAGCCGCTACTTCTCCATCAAGTAGCTCCTCAATTGGCCCCCCAGGGACCTCACGAGGCTGAGTGCACCCCGGTCCCAGTCGACAGTACTGGGAATGGAACCCAGGTCTCCCACTTGATACCAAAGATGCATACATTTAAAAAGAGCCTAAATATATAGGGTATGTTTAGACAATTTAGGCTTAGATTTGGATTCTATTTTGTCAAAATTATATGACAAAATTATGTACTAAAAATGTATTTACCATTATTAGAAATACTCTGTAAATCTTTATTCCTACCAACCACCAACAACTGAACTGCCCTGGGTAGAGCAATTATCTTATTAAGGACAATTTGAGAAAATAAATAAAAAACTTTTAAACCACATTAAAAGTATGGTGTTGAATTTTAACTATTTTTCACAAAAAGTGCCCCTTATACGTATCTAGAAGCAATACCATATACAAAATAAAATATACAGTTAGTTTGAAGTTTTACTGTCAGAATTGAGATATGCATAGAATTGCTTATATAGTAATATTAATATAATTTATTTTATGTATTATTAAATAAGGATTAGACTGCCTGACCTGTTACATCTTCAAGAAGCTGTCCTGCCACCTGGATAACCATCTTCCTCTGTCCCATACCCTTTAACTTGTAGAAAAATAAAGACCTTTTGCATACTAGAATCCAGTATTATTGTTATCATTGTTTTGTTGCATAATAAGACTGATGTGTGTCTGGTAATAAAAAAGGTTTTGAAATAAATAGACTATCGTGATTATTAATTTAAGAGTCCTTGTCAATGTTATCCTCTGTTCATGTTTTTGGAAGACAAACAAATTACAGGTTGACTTCCTAGTTGACTAACTGAGAGGATGTTAACGATACTGCTATGTATAGGTGTAGATGGAGTGTATCAACCAAAATCACCTGGCCACTTTTTCTGCTCCCAAGTGTAAACACTTAACCCTGCAGTGGTCTCGTGGCGTCTCACAGACGCCAGGCGTCCTTTATTTACACGTTGCTATTGAACAGATACTCTGGCTGACTTGTGGTGCCATCCACCTTCCTATTAACTAAATATAAACATATTTTGCTCATCAACTTTGCATTAGTTTCAATTCAGTGTTCGAAGGAAGAGATTGTTTCCGGAGCCGCGTTGCTGGAGTCTACCAGACGCCACGCGACCTTCTACGGTACTGAAGGTGAATATTTTATTTTTTATTTTATACAGTATTTTGCGTATGAATACTAATAGTTGTTGCTAGGTAAGTAATTTTGTTAATCTTCAGATCCAATATGACCTCAAAGAAGACCTACAACCTGGAAAATGTACATGATCAAGAAATTGTACTCCGGCTGTTGCAGGGAAAAGATGAATCTGGTGACGAGTTTGATATTTATAGTGACTTGGAAGAAGACGGATTGGAATCGAGAGAAGAAAATACGGACACTGAGCAAGAAGCGGACTCCAATGATAGTGACAGTGATAACCAAGTGAAATATTTTTTGGGAAGGAATAAACCTTCAAAATGGGCAAAGGGGTGTCCACCAAAAAATGTTCGCACACGATGACAGAATATTGTCACCCATTTACTGGGAGTGAAAGGTGCCGCAAAAAATGCGAAAATGCCAATGGAATGTTGGGAATACTTTTTCGACAGCGAGTTCTTATCTAGTATTGTTGAGTACTCAAATAAAAAGATTTCTGAAGCTCAAGGACATTATTCCAGGGAAAGGGATGCTCACTAGACAGACGTAATTGAAATAAAAGCTCTGTTAGGAATATTGTGTATATGAGCATCCAGGAAAGACAATCATACACACACCCAAGATATATGGGCTTCAAATAAAATGGGAATTGAGCTATGCCGTCTGATAACGCCTCAAAGACAATTTAGGTTCCTATTATACTGTTTGAGGTTTGATAACAAGGACACTAGAAAAGAAAGAAAGAAAGCTGATAATTTAGCCCCTACACGTGAAATATTTACTTCTTTTGTGGAAACTTGTAAAAATGCTTATTCAGTTGGGGAGTACTGCACTATTGATGAGAAGCTAGAAGCTTTTAGGGGCAATCGTTTTTTCAGGCAGTACATCCCTAGCAAACCAAATAAGTATGGACTTAAAATATTTGCTTTGGTGGATGCTAGGATGTATTACACCGTCAACCTAGAAATTTATGCTGGTAAACAACCTGCAGGGCCATTTGAACTTGGCAACAAACCAACAGATGTTGTGAAACATCTCATTTCTGTGATCTCAGGAACTGGGCGTAATATAACCGTGGACAATTGGTTTAGCACCTTAGATTTAGCTGACTATTTGCTTCGAATAGCCTTACCCTAGTTGGAACCACGAGAAAGAACAAACCAGAAATCCCCCCGGAGTTTACACGAGCAAAAAACCGGGAGGTAGGAACAACATTTTTTGGGTTTCAGAAAAATGCAACCCTAATATCTTATGTCGCCAAGAAAACAAAGTGGTTCTGGTTCTTTCAACAATGCATCATGATAATGCAATTGATGCAATGTCTGGCGATAAGAAAAATCCGGAAATGACAACCTTCTATAATATAACCAAATCGGGCGTTGATACTGTGGATCAATTGTGCAGCTCGTACAATGTATCCAGAAAAACCAACAGATGGCCTATGGTAATCTTTTATAGCATGATGAACATTACAGCTATAAATGCATAAATAATATACCATGCAAATAATTCTGATGTTAGCAGCAGGAGCAGTGAATTTTTGAAACTTTTAGGACATAATCTAGCAGATGATTGATTTCTTGCGTTTATGTTTTCAGTGTTAATCATTGCCAAGAAACCTCAAACGAGACATTCAAAGTCTTTTTCCAGATGAACATGCAGTGCAAACTACAGAAGAGGACCGAGGCACAAAAAGACAGAGGTGCTGTGAATGTGGTCGTTCAAAGAACCAGTATACCAAATATAAATGCCGCAGCTGTAACAAATGTTGTGTTTAGAACATGCCCAGCAAGTATGCGCTGATTGCTAATCGTACCGCTCAATGTATAAACTGCATTATGTATATTATGTTAAGAGTACATGAATAGAAACATTTGTTTTTCGATAAGGGATTTTCATCCATAGTTTGTATTGAACGAGAAGACATTTCATGCAGCAAACACCTTTGTAGATTATATGTATAACTAAAAATCACAATAATAAAATATATATATATATATATATATATATATGTATATATATACTAGTGAGAATGTAATCTTCTATTTAGTTTTTAATAAAATAGTACGTTTACACTCATAAATTTGAACTGAGTCAAAAACACATAGAGAACGCAGAAACGTATTGGCGTCTGTGACATGCCGCGCAACCTTTAATGTAACTATGAACCACGCGACCACTGCAGGGTTAAAGACATTTAATAAACAACATTATTGATACAGTTGTCCTATTGATCCTATTTATTTCACCTCTATGAATAATGCTTTTCTTTCTTTCATTAAATAAGTATGGCAAGTACCAGTTTGGATAAAAAGGGCATAAAATATTTGTTTTTACAACATTTATTTGTGCATGAAAGAGCATTCCTTAACCTATTTTTCAACATAGCTGGCACTATTGTTCAGGCATTTGACTTCAATATTTGTGTGCCCTCTTTAAAGAAAGCTACTGCCAGTGAAGACATCCACTAATGAACGCTGCATTTTGCATCATCACTGTCAAATCTCCTTCCTCTGAGCTTATGCTTAAGGCTCAAGAACAACTGGTACTCAGAAGGTGCGAGATTGGGGTTCTACAGCAGCTGACTGAACTGCTCCCAATCAAATTATTGAATAAGTTTTTGTATGACACCAGCAGTATGGGATGTGCATTGTCATGAACCAACAACAGTGCATTGACTGAGCATTCCATACCTTTTGTTTTGAGTTGCATGCCAATGTTTCTTATTTTTGTACCACATTGGCAGTTGCATCTTTGGGAAGGATTTCATCAAGCCCTCTGTCCCAGAACACAGTGGTGACAATGTTATGCATTTTTGCTGTTTTGTCCTGTGTGCCTCCACTCCAACGATTCTAGAGTGACATGACAAACCTATGTTTCATTACTGGCCCTTATCCTGCTTAAGAATTCATCTCCCTTATCACTGTATCTGGTAAGAATTTGTTGCTTCATTTTGTGGACATCCATAAGCATCTTCAGAACCCAACAGGAACATATTTTGCGACAATTTAAGCATTTTGTGACAATCTCATGAAAAACAATTTTTGAAATTTGTGAAAACACATCACAAAGCATTCTTATTGTGAACTGTCTGTTTTCATGAATTGCCTCGCTCACTTGTTCAACCAAACCATTAGTGACAACATAAGGCTGCCCACTGTGTGCTTTGTCATGAACATAGAATCATCCATCAGTGAATTACTTAACCCACTTTCTCACCGTTCCATCTGTCATTACATTTTCATCGTAAATCTCTGCAAGTTGATGATTTTCAGCAAATTCCTTGTATTGAAAATATCATTATGGAATGTCACAGTCAGCAGGATCAGAAATTGTCTTAAACATTTTGAATGATCACCATCAACTATAAACACAACATAATCTGGCTGTAATGGCATCAGTGGACAGAAAATGAAGTTAAGAGATGAGTGCACATGGGTGGAACTGAGACACTAGTGTTGCAGTTATAGTAGAATGAAATAGTACTTATTAATGGACACATCTCGTGCATCTTTTGCTATATTCCTACCGAAATAAGAAACACACCTGAGGTAAACAACAACTCGAAAGCATATGGCTGTAGTGAATGCTCCCATTGGCCTTTGATCATAATACTTAGGCTAAGAGCATGGTTGGGGATTTTTGGACACCCTCCAACTCTTAGCCTAAAGCTTATGTCACCTATAATTTCAAATTATGAATTCTGTGTGTCTATTGGAAAGTTGCACTTTATGACAAAATTGTTGGCTACACTTACATGGAGCCATTGTCAATTGATGTCATAGTTTGAGCTGCAATTTCGTACACAGAAAATATATAAAAATGGGAATACCTGTGTCTCGGTTTCCTTTTCCTTAGGATCCCTGATCAGTGAATAAGGTTTAAGTTGTAACAGCTGACTTTTGTCTGTCTTCTCCCCAATGATCAGCTGCTTTGTAGTATTATATGAAGTGCTGATAACAAGCTTTGCCTACACCAAAGCTACAAGCTTCTGAGTGGAAGACCCCACTAAAAATTTACAATCAAGATTTAATGTAGTAAATGCAAAATTGGCTACATTTAAGTTTCATTTTTTCTCAGAAATGGGCGCATAAACAACAACAACAAAAAACAAAAAAAAAAAAAACCGAAGATAGAAAACTGCACATTTATGTAAGTTATTTCATATAATAATTATTAAACACCAATATATGCAAGAAATTAGATATTGATGGATTATTCTAATTTGTAATTAGTTTTTTATTGTCAAACTTGGGCCTCAGGGAGAGAAAGCCTAGACAGGGGTATTTTTATTTTCGATCAATTATACTAAAATAAAAAAAAAAAGTTTTGATCAGTTGGTTTTTTTGTATGCATTGTATTGTAACAAAAACTGCTCTTTTATACCCAACAAACAATTTTATTTCTTCAACTGATTACAAATAAAAATCTGTTTTCAATTAATTGTCTTTATTCCATGACTTCATAACAGTTCCGTTATGAATTGTACCGGCCATACTTGTGTTCAGAAGAAGCTGAGAGTGCTTAAGTAAGCACTCTGCAGTACATCTATTTTAGGATTTCCACAACCTGGTGAGGACTTAATTGTGGACCCCGATTCCATTGACACCAGCATTGGAGACATTCTATCCCAGGTACAGGATGGCCAGGAGCCTACTGCACCAAGACGATCTTCAAGACAGAAAAGAACTACTGCATTATCTACCGGGAGCTCCAGAGAGTAGCGAAGGTGCTCTTCCACAAGTGCTTGACACTTGATGTGGCTATGGCTACAACTTCATGCTGTGCATTCACAGTCGAAAACTGTTGACTCTGGCTTGTTCTCTCTTTTTTATACCTGTTGACCATGTGCCAAGAAACTTTCAGGAACAGTCACAGATGCAACTGCTGCAAGTGTCACAAACTCATGCAGGTGCAACAATCGCAGCATCGATATTAAAGAATTCCCGTTTGCACATTTGTCCACTCACTCAGGTGTAACAATGCATGATCACAACTATGAATTCCGAAGTAAGCCACTCATGTGTGTGGTGATTACGACTCAAGGTGCAGTCACATTGCTCCCTCCTCAGGGCTCGTTGTGACTTTACTATCATCAGATGTGCTCTCAATCTCTTTCCTCTGGGCAGCTTCGGGATGCGGTAAACGATATTTATCCTCTTCACTACAACGTAGGGCCCTTGCCATGTTTGTTGTTGTTGTTGAGCTTGGGGCAGCGTCCCTTGATCCGCTGGTCCAAATCACCCTGCTGGAAACCTAGCTTTTGGCCTTCCGATCGTAACGAGTCTATCCGGTCGCTCGCTATCTCAATGTGTTAATAATGCGTCTTCTCATGCATGTCATGAAGCCGGTCTATGAGATTCTTCGGCTTCGACTGTTGGTTGTCCTTCCCTAGGAGGACTCCTAAACATCAGGTCGCAAAATAGACGCAGCTCCCTGCCAAGTACCAAAGCGGCTGATGTCAATCTGGTGGTGCCGTGGTTTGAAGAGCAGTAGACAGCAAGAAAAGTGGTTACATCCCAGTCATGCCCATAACCTCCCTCAAATGTTCTTCTTGAACATTGATGCACTCTAAAATGTCGTCTGACTAAGGTTGGAGAGGTGTTTTGCGCGCCTTGTGCATTCCAAGTCGCTCCAGTGTTTGTCTCATCAGGTTAGACTTCAAAGTTGGCGCACTGATTACTTTGCAGCTGCAACGGTACCTCATTCGACAAAACAGTTCTACGAGGCAGTTCGCGATGGTCTTAATCTATTGCTTAGGGATGGCGTACTTGGTGAAGTAATCCCTGGCGACCAATAGATACTTGTCGCCCCTGTCTGACACAGGGAATGGTCCAGCTATATCGGCTATATCTTGAAAGGTTCTGCCATGTTATGCTGCATGCGATCCCAACTCAAGTACATGACACTGACGGCACAATCTCTCAACGACTGACCGTAGTCTCAGCCAGTACTACCATACAGTTTGTCAATGGTTCGGTTGGCCGATCTTGTATCTTTACCACCCTCGTACCAGGGGCTCGGCTTGCGAACCAACTGTATATTGCTCGCTGAACTGCACTTTTATTAGCGTGGGTTATTTTGCATTTTTACTTTCTCTACCAAAGAAGTGCATAGTAGGTAAAGAAGGTATTGTATCCCACCCAAATTCAATACCGAGATTTCATCGGAAATATATCTTTTGAAGACCCCTGAAAAGATTATTACTTATCTATATCATGCAAATCAAGATTAAACATTACAGAATTGGTTTTGTTACTTGCTTCTTTACGAGTTGAAGGGAAGTAACGTACTGCACAGGCTAAAGCCTGTCTTTTAAAATCCAGTGAAACAATTGGAATTCGTTCTCTTTGCTTGCTAGGAGTAAACAAAAGAGAGACGAAAAGAAATATGTCTTCCCGTAGCAGAAAAATTTAAGTACTTAAAACTGAAACCAATAACTCGCAATACCTTTCTCGAAAATTGTTAACGCTACAAAAAAAAAAAAAAAAAAATATATATATATATATATATATGACATAATTGTGTGTTTTAACTAGATCTTCATTTTTTGTGTAGTAAGTTTTTGTCTATCTCTTAAGGTTTACCAGTTATACAAAAGTTTACAAAAGTCATCCAGAATGAAGTCTTCAGAGGCTATTCCCAGAATATTAAAGATATACATTTCGTTTGGCATGAAAATATCCTAAACATTTGGCAGTTTAATAAAATCGTTAGAGCCATGTTTTAGAAAATAAAACTTTTCGAAAAATGTTCCGTGTAAAGGGTGGTTGAGGAATGGGGGATTTTCTTGAAAATCTTCGTGTCGCAATCTTGGAAGATACTGAACTTCAACACCTAGTTTGGCGTTTAAGCGACTTTTCGTTTTTGCACACACCTACACACACACACACACACACACACACACAATCACACACACACACACACAATCACACACACACACACACAGACCTGCACACGAACATGTTTCTAAAAAATTATTTTTTAATTCAGGGAGTTTCAAAACATGTATTTCCGGTGAAATCACGGTATCGAATTTTTGGGTGGAATACAACAGGTACCTTCTGTTTTCACTATGCATATTGTACATACGTGTTAGAGAAAGTAAAACGCAGTTTTAGAAAGAGGTCCCTGCGTGTAGTCCGTTTGGTTGTGCGTGCATGTGTATGCGTCTGTGGGCAGCATAACTCAAAAATAAAAAGTCAGTTAAATACCAAACTTGGTACCTATTCAAGCTTAGTATCTTTCAAGGATGCGTAACGAAGCTTTTGGGAAAATCCCCCACCCCAAACAAACAGGAACATTTTTCGGCATTTTAGATTTTCTAAAATATTCTTTAAAATACTGAATATTAAAGATATTTTCATAACAAATAACATTTAGACATGTTGAATTTGTTGGCAATAAGTCCTCTTCATTCTGAATGACTTGCATAAGTGGTAAACCATAAGAGATAGAAAAAACTTACGCAACAAAACGTAGATCTCGTTAAAACACAGTTTATGTGATACACACTTTTTTTTTTTGTGGAGCTATTTCCAAGATATTCATTGTTATTGGCTTTAAGTTTAAAATACTTAAACTATTGTCAAACGGGAATTTTTCATTCCTTTTTCTTTTGTTTTATTCCTGGCCTTGCAAAGAGAATCGAATTGAATCCTAAGCAACCAGCTTTTAAAATATTTGAATAGTTAGTTACAGAACAGCTAGAGAAAGACATGTGGATGGAACACGTAAGATTTTTACTTTCTCTAGCACTATGTACATAGTAGCTAGAGATGGTATTATACTGCACCCAAAACGTAGATCTCGTTAAAACACAGTTTATGTGATACACACTTTTTTTTTTTGTGGAGCTATTTCCAAGATATTCATTGTTATTGGCTTTAAGTTTAAAATACTTAAACTATTGTCAAACGGGAATTTTTCATTCCTTTTTCTTTTGTTTTATTCCTGGCCTTGCAAAGAGAATCGAATTGAATCCTAAGCAACCAGCTTTTAAAATATTTGAATAGTTAGTTACAGAACAGCTAGAGAAAGACATGTGGATGGAACACGTAAGATTTTTACTTTCTCTAGCACTATGTACATAGTAGCTAGAGATGGTATTATACTGCACCCAAAAATTGGATGTCCACATTTCACCGGAAATATGTGCAACGAGGTCCTCTAAGTCCGAAAAATGCAGTTTTAGGAAAATATCCGTGTCCATGTGTGTGTGTGTGTGTGTGTGTGTGTGTGTGTGTGTGTGTGTGTATCTGTGGACAGCATAGTTCAAGTTTATCCGATTAACATAAAGTAGATAAACGAACAATGTTTTATAAGAATAGTTTGTACATGGAACAGTTAGAAAAAATTATGTGAATGGAACACATCTGAATTTTGAAACATTATTTCATTTGTATAGCCCCCTTTAAATTCTATAGTGATGTCGAGGGCTTTGACAGCGAAACAATAATAGTGTATTGTTCGATGAACTGAGTTTTAACATTGGTTTTGTACATTTTTACTTTCTCTACACGTACTGTGTACATAGTGTATAGAGAAGGTATTGTATTGTACCCAAAAATTCGATACCAAGATTTCAACTGAAATATATGTTTTTAGACACCTGAATAAAAATTTTTTTTTGAAAAATATCCGTGTTTTATGTATGTGTTAGTGTGTGTGTGTGTGTGTGTGTGTCCCCGTGCGTGCGTGCGTGTCTGTGGGCAGCAAAGCTCACAAACGAAAAGTCGTTAATTACCAAATTTGATATTTAAGTTCAGTATCTCCGAAGGATGCGATACGAAGATTTTCAAGAAAATCCCCCCCACCCTCAACTGCCCTTTACATGGAAAAACATTTCGAAAATTTTGGTTTTCTCAAAGATTGCTCTGACGATTTTGATTAATATACCGTATATTAAAGATATTTGCATGGCAAACGAAATGTATGTCTTAAATTTTCTGGGAATAGCCTCTGAAGGAAGACCTCTTCATTCTAGATGACTTTTGTATAACTGGCAAAACATAAAGAGATTGACAAAAACATACCACATAAAACTGCAGAAATCATTAAAACACACAAATAACGTTAATGTTTTTTTTTGTTTTTTTTTTGTTTTCTTTTTGTAGAGCTAATCGATTTCGAGATATTCCGAATTATTGGTTTCAATTTTAAGCCACTTAAAGTTTTCTCAAACGGGAAGACATCTTTCTTCTGTTTCTGGTTTGTTTACTCCTGGCAAGCAAAGAGGTTGGAATTTCAACTGTTTCACATAGCGACAGGCTTTTAAAGGACGAGATTATCGCTTTAGCCTGTGAATTTTCTTATTTCCCTTCTACTTACAAGAGGCTAGTACAAAGACTAATTCTGCTAATGTTTATCTTGATTAGCATGATGTAGATAGCAGATTAATGTTTTGAGTAAAAGTTTGTTTGCCGAACAGCTAGAGGACATCATGTGAACAGAACACATGAGATTCTTTCCCTTCTACTTACAAGGATCCAAGAAATGACCAGAGCCCGGACTTGTATGCAAAATGCATAGAGTTTTTGAATAATCGAAATGTATGCAGTAACAGTATTCTTTAACATTCTCACCTTTAAGAGATCATTAGTGCAGTTTTAAAATTCATATAATTGCATATTTTGGGAAAAACTGATTTTGCATGCATATTTCTTAAAATTTAACAGACAATGGCATATTTTATTTACTTCTAGCCTAAATATAAAACTCAAATTGGTTCACACATGCAATAGTTTTTTTTATTTTCTTGAAATGACAACTAGTGACTAGTTATGCGATTTCGTTGTATCAGCTAATTGTTTACTCATGTTGCAACAGAAGCTAGTGTCCCCCTCATATCGTGTTGTCATCTGAGGTATACTGTAACATAATATCTGCCGGATGTGTTTGGTCACGTTTACTTGCAGTTGCAATCACAGTTCAGAAGTAACAGTAAGGGGTGAAAAACACTTTGCTTCGTTATGCCACCGGTAAAATTGCCAAGTTCGTCTGTGTTACCGAAATATGTTATGAAGTTCGGGGGTGATAATTTTAGTGAGGATGGACAACTTGGACAAGTACTATTTTTTTTTTTTTTTTTTTTGTCATGTGAACGAAGTATTGCTTCTGACAAAAAGATCCAAGTAGTACAGCATCTTAACACGTGAAGCACAAAACAATTACAGCCAGAAAATCTGTTTTACTTCAAAAATGTGTAAATACGTCATTTAGTGAGAAGGTCAGCGTACCTGGAGGTTCGCGTGACTCATTCGTCAAGGAATTGTGTTTGGCATTTATAAAAGCAAACATTTCTCTTTGGAAAATAAATAGTATCCACATTAAAACTTTATAGAACAGCACTCTAATAAAATAGTGCCTGACAAATCTACCCTTCGCAAAACGTGTGTGCCCAAGTGTGTGCCCAACGAAGTTATTCCAGAAATTCGGTAAGCGTTAAAACATGAAAAGATTTGGATTTCGGTGGACAAGACCACAGACGCTGCAGGCCACTGTGTGTGTAGTGCAGTAGTGAGTGCAATGAAACCGGGAAGTAAAACTCAACTGTTAAATGTTCAGATATTAGAAAAGATAAACCATTCTACAACTGCAAAATTCTTCTACGATTCCCTAGCCCTTTTGTGGCCTGATGCTATAAAATACGACAATGTCCTGTTATTTCTTACAGATGCCGATCCATACATTGTAAAAGCAGCAAATGCTTTAAAAGTTCTCTATCCCAAACTAGTACATTTGACATGTTTAGCCCATGGGCCACACCGCGTAGCAGAGACGGTTAGATCCCAGTATCCAGAGGTTGATCGTCTTGTTTCCAATGTCAAGAAATTTTTCATTAAAGCACCTGCTAGAGTTTCAGTTTTCAGGGAATTGGCTCCAAAGTTAGCATTACCTCCTCAGCCTGTTTTAACACGGTGGGGTTCGTGTTTGGAGGCTGCATGTTACTATGCTAAATATGTCAATGATGTGAAAAGAATATATATATCCGAACGACTGTATCAAATTGAACAATTCTTTTTTTTTTTTTTTTTTTTTTTGTTGGTTTGCTATTGTCACGACAAGGTTTGTGGAAAAGAAAATGTTTAAAAATAGAACGGGAAAGTATTTAAAATTTCTTAATATGAATAAAAACCGTGCCAAGCGGACGCATTTCACTTAATAGCCACCAGATGGCAGTGATACCATGGTTATTTGCTGCTTTGTCGTAGTAGTGCTATATTTTCCCTCTCCATTCAATGTTAAAGTAACGCACCAGTTTATCGACACAATAACGCATTGCAGCGGTGACATTCAAATACATTTTTATATATTAACTGTCGTTTCCTTACTCCTATTGTTTAAAATAAAGCAGCAAAGAAGCTTTCCTGGTGACTAACAGCTAGAGTAAGTACTTATTTATTAACCACTAGATGGCCATAGTGGTAATTTCCCTCCCCATCCAATATTAAGGTAACGCAACAGTTTATGGATGACACAATGCAGCAGTGAAATTCAAATACATTCTTATGTATTAACTGTCCTTTCCTTACACCTATCGTTTAAAATAAGGAAGCTTTCCTGGCGGCGAACACTTAAAGTACGTACTTATTTGCCACCAGATGGCTGAGTACCTACTGCTCTCTATTTTTCTTCCCAATTCAATGCTAAGGGAATGCACCCGGTTATGGAGACAACGACGCAAGATAACTGTGAAAATCAAATTTATCTCTTTTGTATTAACTATCGTTCCCTTGGTCACATCGTTTAAATAAAGAAATAAGTATATTTTTGGTGTAATTCTTTAAAATGAACAACTTATAAACAATGCACATAACCATTAACCCTTCTTGGAATCTGAAAATGGTGGAGAAATAACGGGATCCGTTTTAGGCTTAACATCCTATTGCAGATGTTGATTATCTGACGTTATGTGGTACATGATCTGCAAAGAACATGAAGATATCCGCGTCACCATCACACTGCAATGGTGGTGCTCTTAATACATTTGATTAAGTAATATTTTGAATTAAATGGAGGAATTTAATACACAAAAGCTATCATCAAATAAAAACTTATCAATTGCCCAACCAGATCTACTTGCTCTTTAGTTATGTCACTGTTAGTCTTAAAAATTGCTGTTTTGACATAGGAGAAAATAAGGAAAGAAGTGGAAACATTAGGAGTAAAGGGAAGAAAGAGATTCAGAAGATGCATGAATGTTACTTTGTGACTTTCTCCTTAATGTAATTCATTAACTATGCCAGCGTTTACCCGCCGCACTACGAAAGCACTGCCATTACTGTTTTTATGCCAACGGCATCTTGGTTGCCGACGTTTCTAACTGCATATGTCATCCTTTCCACAATACTTTATAGATGCTCTGACTTCGTCCTTTTCGCAATACCAACTATATATGCTACATTGTTCAGATCATTGCGCTTTTCAGATGCAAAGATATTATTAGACATTGGCAATGGGTAAATTCCTGTTGACACTTCTACTGGCCTCATTTCGTTTCCATAACATTTTTGTCACTTCACAACGTCAATGGAAGAATTAATATCGAAAGTGTTTCCAAATATTGGTGCTAATTACAAAAACTATGCTAGGTTGAGCTAGCAGCAACAAATAAGAATGTAGATGATTGGAATGTAAAAATTCACGGTAAAAAAGATGGAGAAATGCATTCATTTAAGTGATCGATTCCATTACCAATCCAAATGAAGTTGTCAATTATCTAACCGAATTACTAAATTCATTGGATTTGCCAGGATTCCTGCCACACAATTTACAGTTCAAGGTTGACTGGGTGATAATTATGCTACGCAATATCAATCAACCGAAATTATGCAGCGGAACAAAACTCACTGTTAAAAAAATTATGCAAAATTTAATTTCAGTTACTATAACATAGGAAAGTTCAAAGCCGAGGCTGTACTTATTCCAAGAATACCACTAATATCAGCCGACTTTCTTTTTTAATTTAAGCGCGCCTTGCATTCGCAATAACAATGGTTAGAAGTGTGTGTAATATACCTTGAATTGTGTTTTTCGCATTTTTTACATTACGTGTTCCAGAGTCAACAAACTATCGGCGCTATTTTGTTTCTCTCCGGAAGAAAAATTGAACATTACAAGACATTGCCATAAAGTGTTGTCAAATTATTTAATTGTAATTTTATTTCATTGCATGGTCGTACTGTAAACGGAAGATTTGGTCCGAATTTTTTTCGTTAGGTACCCCACCCGTGCGAAGCCGGGGCGGGCGGCTAGTAGAAAATAAATCGAAGTAGGTACATATGTAGCCGCTTTTCAGTGCTATCAGAAGCCATAAAGGAACTGCTAAGAATAATTCATTACAACATTCATTGGTCCTAGTGAATCAGGTATTACAAGCACTGTCCTTCGAAACACATGAAATTGCAAAAATTGCTTTTGATAAGTTGAACGCAGATCTTGGTAAAAATACAGGCTATAAAACAATTTGTGAAATTGCAAAACAGCTGACCGGAAACGTGTGAAGTACAAAAATAACTCTCTAAAGAAGAGATTAGGAGTTTCTCTCATGCACCGGTGACATCCTGAGTGTAGAGAGACATTTTTCACCCTACAAAACCTTCTTTAGTGACAAACGAAGTTTCACTGCAGGGAACCTCAGGATGACATTTCTCGTCTATTGCAGATGCAGTATTGGACAATAGCGTGAGTCGCTAATAAAACACAATCTTTCATTCCTTCTTAAAATTAAAACAGAGCAATACAAATAAGGGATAATAATAATAAAAATGTACTAGCAGTTATTATTAATTAATAATAATAAGTTAAAGAATTAATTAATAATAATTAATACTTTAAACTATAATTAAATAGTGAACTTATGAAAATAGTTATCAAGCATACAATTTTTATTTTGCATATCATTTATGCATACTTTACGAGTTTTTAATGCATATTTGCATGCATATTTTGGCATTTGCTTTTGCATACAAATCCGGGCTCTGGTGATAACAATTTCTGCCAATGTTTACCTCGATTAGCATGAAGTAGAGAGAAGAATAATCTTTTTAACAATTTGTTACAGAGATGTAGAGAAAGTGATGTGAATGGAACACGTCGGTTGTTTTAAACATTATTTCACTGGTTTAACCCCCTCAAATTCTATGGTGATATCGGGGGCTTTTGACATGAAACAACTAATTGTTTGCTGAACTGAGTTTTGTTAACGTTGGTTTTATACTTTTTACTTTCTCTATAGGCATTATGTACATAGTGTATAGAGAATGTCCACCAAAAAATTCGATACCGAGATTTCACCGGAAATATATGTTTTAGGGTCCTCTTTATCTAAAAAAAACATTGTCGGAGAAAGGTCCGTGTGTGTGTGTGTGTGTGTGTGTGTGTGTGTGTGTGTGTGTGTGTGTGTGTGTCCGTGTGTCCGTGTGTCTGTGAACCCCATAACTCATAAACGAAAAGCAGGTAAAATACCAAACTTGGTATTTAAGTTTAGTATCTCCCAGGGATGCGACACGAAGATTTTGAGAAAAATCCCCCCACCCCCAACTACCCTTTATTTGGAACTTTTTTCGAAACTTTTGATTTTCTCAAAAATGGCTCTAACGATTTTGATTAAAATTTCGTATATTAAAGATATTTACCTGGCAAATAAAATGTATATCTTGAATTTTCTGGGAATGGCCTCTGAAGAGTAGTTTATTCTCGATGAATTTTACTAAATTTTGAATAACTGCTAAGCCGTAAGAGATGGACAAAAACTTACTACACAAAAATGTAGAGCACGTTAAAACACACAATTATGTTGTATACATTTTTTTGGGGAGTTCGTCGTTTTTGTGACATTCCTTATTTTTGGTTTCTGCTATGAAAAACTTACACATTTCTCATACAGGAATTTGTCAACTGCTGTCCACACAAACAAAGGAGCTTCAGTGACACAGCAACCAGCTTTTGATTATCCCTTTAACCTACTTACAAGGAAGCAAGTAATATGGCTATTTCTGCTAATGTTTTACTGATTAGCATGAAGTTAATAGAAGTATAAGCTTTTTAAGAATAATTTGTTGCAGGGATATGGAGAAAGTCATGTGAATGGTACACATCAGATTTTTACTTTCTCTATACTCACTATGTACATAGTGAATAGAGAATGTATTGCACTCCACCAAAAGATTCGATACCGAGATTTCACCGGAAATATATGTTTTAGGGTCCCCTGTATCCAAAAAAAGTATTTTCAGAAAAAGGTCCGTGTGTGTGTCCGTGTGTCCGTGTGTCTGTGAACACGATAACTCAAAAACAAATAGTCGGTAAAATACCAAACTTGGTATTTAAGTTTAGTATCTTCTAGGGATGCGACACGAAGATTTTGAGAAAAATCCCCCCCACCCCAAACTACCCTTTACATGGAACTTTTTTCGAAAATTTCGTTTTTCTCAAAAATGTGTCTAATGATTTTGATTAAAATTTTGTATATTAAAGTTATTTACCTGACAAATAAAATGTATATTTTGAATTTTCTGGGAATAGCCTCTGAAGACTACTTTATTCTGGATGAATTTTTCATAATTACTAAACCGTAACAGATGGACAAAAACTTAACACACAAAAATGCAGAGCACATTAAAACACACCATTTATGTTATATGCATTTTTTTCGTGCAGTTGATCGTTTTTGAGATATTCCTTTTTCTTGGTTTCAGCTTTGAAAAACTTATACTTTTCTCATACAGGAATTTGTCAACTCCTGTCCATACAAACAAAGGAACATCAGTCACATAGCAACCAGTTTTTGGCTTTCACTTTAATCTATGGTACTCCCTTATTTCGGTTCTACTTACAATAAAGCAAGAAATTGGACTATTTCTGCTAATTTTTTTTTGATGAGCATACAGTAAATAGAAGTATAAGCTTTTTAAGAATAATTTGTTGCAGGGATATAGAGAAAGTCATGTGAATGGTACACATCAGATTTTTTACTTTCTCTTGCCCCGTATGTATAATGTACATAGGGATAGAGAAGTATTGCATTCCACCCAAAAATTCGATGTCGAGATTTCACCGGAAATATATGTTTTAGGACCCCCTGAATCCAAAAAAAGCATTTCCAGAAAAAGGTCCGTGTGTGTGTGTGTGTGTGTGTGTGTGTGTGTGTGTGTGTGTGTCCGTGTGTCCATGTGTCTGTGAACACGATAACTCTAAAACTTAAAACTTGGTATTTAAGTTTAGTATCTTCCAGGGATGCCACACGAAGATTTTGAGAAAAATCCCCCACCCCAAACTATCCTTTACATGGAACTTTTTTCGAAAATTTTGATTTTCTTAAAAATGACTCTAACGATTTTGATTAAAATATCGTATATTAAAGATATTTACCGGACAAATAAAATGTATATCTTGAATTTTCTGGGAATAGCTTCTAAAGACCTGTTTATTCTGGATGAATTTTGCTTAATTTGGCATAACTAATAAACCGTAAGAGATAGACAAAAACTTACCATACAAAAAATGTAGGCCTTGTTAAAATACACAATTTACGTCATATACATTTTTTTCGTGAAGCTTACCGTTTTCGAGGTATTCATTGTTATTAGTTTCAGTTGTGAAGTACTTATACTTTTCTTAGCCGGGAGTATCCGTTTTCCTTTTGTTCTACTCATGGCCAAGAAAAGCAGCCATTTGTAATGACAATCGCATAACGACAGCTTTTAAAACATTGGCTATTGGTTTAGCCTAGTGTATTCCCTTATTTTCTTCCTACTTATACGGAACTAAGCAATAAGAACATTGTGCTAATGAGTATTACGATTAGCAAGGTGCAGAAAGAAGAAGAATCTTATGTATTAAGTTTGTAGAAGAGCTAGAGAAAGTCATGTGAGTGTAACACATCAGATTTTTTACTATTATTCACACACATTCACACCTACAGAGCCTGTGGGAGACAGGGAAATTAAAGAAAACCTCTCCACCCCGGCTGAGAATGGAACCCGAGATCTCTGGATGAGGAATCACAGCGCTGACCACTCGACCACAGAGATTCTCTGTGCCATCCTCTCTTCTTGAAACTATTCAATAGCTAGCACAGTTTGAAGAAGATCAACAAAGCCAGTGTCTTGAACAGAACGAGTTAGTGCTAGGCGAGGTGTTTAAAAAAATGTGTAAGGTTGCATTGTCCGGCTAAACTTAGTATTTGACCCCCAGGGAAGTCTGGTATACCGGCCGGCAGCTGGTCTGATCTCGTTGGGAGTTGGTGCGATTAACAACCACGAGCCACAACAGAACTGTCAAGAATGCCGCGTCCAGCCTTCTGGAGAATCCCACATCCCAAAGATAACGTAAGTACATTACTGATCACTCATGTCATTATCACCAAACAGGAAGGAAGTCGCTTGAGAAATGCCAAATTCCTGCGAATTGATTCGCGAGCTCTTGTGAAATACATGTTCTTGAAGTGAACATATCGTTTAGTTCTTTGGTGTTGTAGGACATTCGATGTAACTAAAGAAAACGTGAAACAATACGCACTTCTTCACCCTCTGTCTTCGGAATATGGACTCTTCCGCGCTCAACCTTCCGCTGTTATACCAATTTAATTGTTAGGCAGTCTTTTGGAATGTCACTAAACGGGAATTGCGTCACGTGTTAAATATAAATGACAACTTGTATTGCAGATGCAGAGAAAAATAAAATCTGATGTGTTACACTCACATGACTTTCTCTAGCTGCTCTACAAACCTCCTACAAAAGATTATTCTTCTTTGTACACAATGATAATCGAGATAAATATTAGCAGAATGTTCTTATTACTTAGTTCCTAATAATTAGAAGGGAATAAGGGAATGCGCTATGCTAAAGTGTTTGTCAAATGTTTTAAAAGCTATCCCTATGCGATTGTCATTGCAAATAACTTCTTTGCTTGGCCAGGAGTAGAAAAAGAAACAAAAAAAAAAAACAAAAAAAACGGACGCTTCTTTTCTGAGAAAAGTTCAAGTATTTCACAATTGAAACCAATAACTAGGAATATCTCGGAAACGGTTACCTCTACAACAATTGTGTGTTTTGTCGTGATGTACGTTTTTTTGTGTAGTGAGTTTTTTTTTTTTCTATTTCTTACGGTTTAACAGTTAAGCAAAATTCGGCAAAATTCATCCAATAAAGAGGTCTTCAGAGGCTATTCCCAAAAAATTCGAGATATTCATTTTATTTAGAGCATAAATAGTTTTAATATACGGGATTTTAATCAAAACCGTTAGAGCCATTTTTAAGAAAATCAAAACTTTCGAATTTGTTTTCCATGTAAAGGATAATTTGTGGCGGGGGGATTTTTTCGTTGTGAAAATCTTCGTGTCGCATCCTTGGAAGCTACTAAAACTAAGTACCAAGTTTGGTATTTAACGGTCTTTTCGTTTTGAGACTATACTGTCCACAGACACACACACAGACAGACAGACAGTCAGACAGACAGACAGACACACACACACACATTTTTTACTTTCTCTAGCCCCGTATGTACAATGCACATAGGGATAGAGAAGTATTGTGTTCCACCCAAAAATTCGATACCGAGATTTCACCGGAAATATAAGTTTTAGGACCCCCTGTATCCAAAAAAAAAAAAAAGCATTTTCAGAAAAAGGTCCGTGTGTGTATCCATGTGTCTTTGAACACGATAACTCAAAAACGAAAAGTAGCAAAAATACCAAACATGGTATTTAAGTTTGGTATTTTCCAGGGATGTAACACGACGATTTTGAGAAAAATCCCCCCACCCCAAACTACCCTTTACATGGAACTTTTTTCGAAAATTTTGATTTTATTAAAAATGGCTCTAACGATTTTGATTAAAATATCGTATATTAAAGATAAAATGTATATCTTGAGTTTTCTGGGAATAGCTGCTAAAGACCTGTTTATTCTGGATGAATTTTGCTTAATTTGGCATAACTAATGAACCGTAAGAGATAGACAAAAACTTATTATACAAAAAATGTAGGTCTTGTTAAAATACACAAGTTATACCATATACATTTTTTTCGTGGAGCTTACCATTTTTGTGGTATTCATTGGTATTAGTTTCAGTTGTGAAGTACTTATACTTTACTCAGACGGGAGTGTCCCTTTTCCTTTTCTTCTACTCCTGGCCAAGACAAGAAGCGATTTGTAATGGCAGTCGCTTAACGACAGCTTTTAAAACATTTGACTGTGGGTTTAGCCTAGTGTATTCCCTTATTTTCTTCCTACATTATATGGCACTAAGTAATAACAACATTTTGCTAATGCGTACCTCGATTAGCAAGGTGGAGAAAGAAGAATAATCTTATGTAAGAAGTTTGTAGAATAGCTAGAGAAAGTCATGTGAGTGTAGCACATAAGATTTTTTACTTTCTCTATACGTACTATGTACATAGTGTACCGAGAAGGTATTGTATTGCACCCAAAATTCGATACCGAGTTTTCACCGGAAATACATGTTTTGAGTCCCCCTGAATCCAAAAAAGGTATTTTCAGAAAAAGGTCCGTGTATGTGTGTGTGAGTCCGTGTGTCCGTGTGTCAGTGTGTCCGTGTGTCAGTGTGTCCGTGTGTCTGTGAACACGATAACTCGAAAACGAAAAGTCGATAAAATACCAAACTTGGTATTTAGGTTTAGTATCTCCCAGGGATGAGTCACGAAGATTTTGAGAAAAATTTTGATTTTTTAAAAAATGGCTCTAACGATTTTGATTAAAATATCGTATATTGATATTTACCTGACAAATAAAATGTATATTTTGAGTTTTCTGGGAATAGCCTCTGAAGATTACTTTATTCTGGGCCAATTTTACGGCATTTTGCATAACTGCTAAACCTTAAGAGATGGACAAAAACCTACCACACAACAAATGTAGAGCACTTTAAAACACACAATTTATGTTATATACATTTTTTTCGTGGAGGTAATTGTTTTTTTTTTTAGATATTCCTTGTTTTTGGTTTCAGCTATAAAAACATACTTTTCTCATACAGGACTTTGTGAACACGTGTGCATACAAACAAAGGAACTCGAGTCACAAAGCAACCAGCCTTTGACTATCACTTTAATTATGGTACTTCCTTATTTCGCTTCTATTTTCAAGGAAGCAAGTAATAAGTCTATTTGTGTTATTTTTTTCTCGATTAGCCGGAAGTAAATAGAGGCATAAGCTTTTTAAAAATAATTTGTTGCAGAGATATAGAGAAAGTCATGTAACACAACACTGAAACAAATTATAATTACAAAGCCTATGCTTCTATTTACTTTATGCTATTCGAGGAAAAAATAGCAGAACTGGTCTTAATACTTGTTTCCGTGCAAGTAGAAGCGAAATAAGGAAGTACCATAGGTTAAACTGATAGTCAGAAGCTGGTCGCTATGTGACAGAGGTTCCTTTTTTTGTGTGGACAGTAGTTGACAAATTCGTGTATGAGTAAGGTATGCGTTTTTTAAAGCTGAAGCCAATAACAAGGAATATCTCTAAAACGATCAACTCCTTGAAAAAAATGCACATAACTTAAATTGTGTGCTTTAACGTGCTGTACATTTTTTGTGTGGTAAGTTTTTGTCCATCTCTTACGGTTTAGCAGCTATGCAAAATTCCGTAAAATTCACCAAGAGTAAAAGTTGTCTTCAGAGGCTATTCCCAGAAAATTGAAGACATACATTTTATTTGTCAGATACATATCTTTAATATAAGATATTTTAATCAAAATCGTTATAGCCATTTTTAAGAAAAACACAATTTTCAAAAAAAGTTCCATGAAAAGGGCAGTCGGGGGTGGGGGGATTTTTCTCAAATTCTTCGTGTCGCATCCCTCGAAATTACTTAACTCAAATACCAAGTTTGGTATTTTACCGACTTTTCGATTTTTAGTTATCCTGTTCACAGACACACACACACACACACACATTCACACACATACTCACACCACCACCACTACCACCACCACCACCACCACAACACGAACTCTTACTCGAAACTTGCTACTTATGTGTTAAAATGAATATATTTGTCTGTTTAAATTGTTACTTTCTCTACACGTACTATGTACATAGTGTACAGAGAAGGTATTGTATCACACCAAAAATAGGATACCGAGATTTCACCTGAAATAAATGTTTTCAGATGCCCTGAATCCATAAAAAAGAAGAATTTTTAGAAACAGGTCTGCCCGTGTGTGTCTGTGGACAACATAGCTGAAAAACTAAAAGACCGTTAAATACCAAAGTTGGTATTTAAGTTTATTATCTTCCAAGGATGCGAAGATATTCAAGAAAATTCCCTCATCCCAAACTACCCTTTACATGCAAAAATATTTGAAAATTTTGTTTTTCTCAAAAATGGCTCTAACGATTTTGACTAAAAATATCTTATATTTCAGATGTTTACATTACAAATAAAATGTTTATCTTGTTTCTGGGAATAGCCTCTGAAGACCTCTTCATTCTGGATGACTTTTGAATAACTATCAAACGTAAGAAATATACAAAACTTATTACATAAAAATGTAATTCTCATTAAAACACACAATTTATGTTATATACTTTTTCATTTTTTTGTAGAGTGAACCGTTTTTGAGATATTCCGGATTATTGGTTTCAATTTTAGGCCTAAACTTTTCTCCAACGGGAAGATATCTTTGTTCTCGTTTCTTTACACTTGGCAATCAAAGAGATGGGATTTCATGTTTCACATAGTGACTAACTTTTAAAGGTCTTGAATATTGCCCTTATTTCCCTTCTACTTACATGGAAGCTAGTAGTAACATTAATTCTGCTAATGTTTATCTTGATTACTATGATGTAGATAGAGTAAGCTTTTGAATAAAAGGCTTGTTTGCCGAACAGCTACAGAAAGTCATGTGAATAGAACACATACTTTTTTACTTTCTCTATACATACTATGTACATAGTGTATTGAGAAGGTATTGCACCCCACCCAAAAATTCGATACCGAGTTTTCACCGGAAATATATGTTTTAGGGTCTCCTGTATCCAAATAAAGTATTTTCAGAAAAAGGTCCGTGTGTGTATCTGTATGTGTCCGTGCGTCTGTGAACACGATAACTCAAAAACGAAAAGTCGATAAAACACCAAACTTGGTATTTAAGTTTAGTATCTTACAGGGATGCGGCACGAAGATTTTGAGAAAAATCCCCCCACCCCCGAATACCCTTTACATGGACTTTTTTTTCGAAAATGTTGATTTTCTTAAAAATGCCTCTAACGATTTTGATTAAAATATCACATATTAAAAGATATCTAGCTGACAAATAAAACGTATATCTTTAATTTTCTGGGAATAGCCTCTGAAGACTTCTTTATTCTGGATGAATTTTACGGAATTTTGCATAACTGCTAAACCGTAAGAGATGGACAAAATCTTACCACAAAAAATGTAGAATACGTTAAAACACACAATTTATGTTATATAAATTTTTTTCGTGGAGTTGGTGGTTTTTTTATATACTCCTTATTTTTGGTTTCAGCTTTGAGAAACTTACTTTTCTCATACAGAAATTTGCCAACTCCTGTCCACACAAAGAAAGGAACTTTAGTCACATAGCAACCAGCGTTTGACTATACTATAGTACTCCTTATTTCGCTTCTACTTACAAGGAAGACAGTAGTAAGACTATTTCTGCTAATTTTTTCTCGATTAGCATGAAGTAAATAGAAGCATAAGCTTTTTAACAATAATTTGTTGTAGAGATGTACAGAAAGTCATGTGAATGGAACACATCAGATTTTTACTTTCTCTACACGTACTATGTACATAGTGTACAGAGAGGATATTGCACTTACCAAAAAATTCGATACTGAGATTTCACCGGAAATATATGTTTTAGAATCCCCTGTATCCAAAAAAGTATTTTCAGAAAAAGGTCCGTGTGTGTATCCGTGTGTCCGTGTGTCTGTGAACACGATAATTCAAAAACGAAAAGTCGGTAAAATGCCAAACTTGGTATTTAAATTTAGTATCTTCCAGGCATGCGACATGAAGCTTTTTGAGAAAAATTCCCCCACCCCAAACTACCCTTTACATGGAACTTTTTTCGAACATTTTGATTTTCTAAAAAATGGCTCTAACGATTTTGATAAAAATGTCGAATATTAAAGATATTTACCTGACAAATAAAATGCATATTTTGAATTTTGTGGGACTAGCCTCTGAAGACTAGTTTATTCTGGATGAAATGTATGGAATTTTGCATTACTGCTAAACCGTAAGAAATTGACAAAAACTTACCACACAAAAAATGTAGAGCACATTGAAACACACAATTTATGTTGTATACATTTTTTTTGTGGAACTGATCGTTTTGAGATATTTGTTGTTTTTGGTTTCAGCTTTCTAAAACTTAGCTTTTCTCATACAGGAAATTGTCAACTCCTGTCCATACAAACAAAGGAACTTCCTTCACATAGCAACTAGCCTTTGACTAGCACTTTAACCTATGGTACTCCCTTATTTCGCTTCTACTTACAAGGAAGCAAGTAATAAGACTATTTCTGCTAATTTTTCTCCGATTAGCATGACTAAATAGAAACATAAGCCTTTTAACAATAATTTGTTGCAGAGATGTAAAGTCATGTGAATGGAACACATCAGATTTTTTTCTTTCTCTATACGTACTTTGTGCATAGAGTATAGAGAAGGTATTGCACTCCACCCAAAAGTTCGATACCGAGATTTCACCGGTTAATACATGTTTTGGGATCCCCTGTATCCGAAAAAAAACTTTTTCAGAAAAAAGGTCCGCGCGCGCGCGTTTGTGTGTGTGTGTGTGTATGTGTGTGTGTCCGTCCGTGTGTCCGTGTGTCCGTGTGCCTTTGAACACGATAACTCAAAAACGAAAAGTCGCTAACGTACCAAACTTTGTATTTAAGTTTAGTATCTTCCAGGGATGCGACACGAACATTTTGAGAAAAATCCCCCCACACCAAAATACCCTTTACATTGAATTTTTTTGGAAAATTTTGATTTTATCAAAACTGGCTCTAATGATTTTGATTAAAATATTATATATTAAGGATATTTACCTGACAAATAAAATGTAATATTGCATTATGTAGGAATGACCTCTGAAGACGACTTTATTCTGGATGAATTTTGCGTAATTTTGCATAACTGCTAAACCGTAAACAATGGAGACAAAGTTACCACACAAAAAATGCAGAGCACGTTAAAACACACAATTTATGTTGTATACATTTGTTTCGTGGAGTTGATCGGTTTTTAGATATCGCTTGTTTTTGGTTTCAGCTTTGAAAAAAACTACTTTTCTCATTTAGAAATTTGTCAACTCCTGTCCATACAGACAAAGGAACTTCAATCACATAGCAACCAGCTTTTGACTATCCTTTTAACCTATGGTACTCCCATATGACTATCGCTTTAGCCTATGGTACTCCCTTATTCTTACAAGGACGCAAGTAATAAGATCGTTTAGTTAATGTTTATCTGGATTAGCATGAAGTAGATAAAAGAATAAGCTTATTAACAATCATTTGTTACAGAGATGTACAGAAAGTCTTGTGAATAGAACACATCAGATTTTTAGAAAATATATTGCTTTCTTCATTTTATTATGAGTGAAAAGAGTATTGCAGCGCCTCGTGGGCCTCCGTGGTCTGGGGGTAACATGTTAGCCTCTGGTTGCCAAGGTCGTGGGTTCAAACCCGTCGGAGGACAACGACTCTTAGTATGGTTTCCTTCGGAAGGTAAGTAAAGACGTTGGTCCCAGTTGTGGATTTTTGGCACATGTAAGGACCTCAAGCCTTATAATAGAGGACACTGAGCAAACTAGTGGTCTTTCACGCCGTATATAGAATGGGTTTTAAACAGTTAAAGAGCATCCATAAATAAAACTCAATTTAAAATTATAGCAGCATCTCAATGCTGTTCAAAAATATGAATCATACTAACTTAATTGTCTATAATATGAGGAAGATAACAACAATTGTACTTCTATACTTGAAATTGTTGATTATGTTTTTTAATCTCTCACGTGCCATGTGCATAGTGTATAGAGAAGGTATTGTATTGCACCCAAAAATTCCATACCGAAATTTCAGCGGTTAATACATGTTTTGGGATCCCCTGAATCCAAAAAAAGCATTTTAGAAAAAAGGTCCGTGTGTATATGTCTGTGTGTATAGCTCAAAATTGGTAAACCCCTTAAATTCCAAACTTGATATTTAAGTGCAAAAATTTCGAAAATTTTGATTTTCTCAAAAATGGCTCTAGGATTTTGATTAAAATCTCATAATTTAAGGCATTTACATGACTAAATTGTATATCCTGAATTTTCTGGAAAAAGCCTCTAAAGACATCTTTATTCTGGATGATTTTTTTTTTTTAATTTCGCATATTTAGCAAACCGTAAGAGATAGACAAAAACTTACTATAAAAATGTAGATTTCGTTAAAACACACATTTTATGTCATACAGATTTTTTTCATGGAGTTTTCGAGAAATTTCTTGTTATTGGTATTGTTTTTCGTATGGAAACTTGTCAACTCCTGGCCACGCAAAAAATCGGATTTTAATCCCATAGCAACCACATTTTAAAACATTTGACTGTCGGTTAAGCCTAGTGTATCCCTTATTTCCCTTCTACTTATAAAGGAAGTAAGTAATAAGACCGTTTCTGCTAATGTTTATCTCGATTGGCATGAAGCAGATAAAAGAATAAGCTTGTTAACAACAATTTTTTACAGAGATGCAGAGAAATTCATGTGAATGGAACACATCAGACTTTTTTTCTGTCATTTCTTTCTTTCCCCTCTCGCATGAGGAGAGTAGGATTTAAGCACTGCGACCAGAGACCTGTTGAACCGTATGCAACCTCCGGGAGGAAGGGATGAGGTGAAAACTGCGAAGGTTAATTTAATTGTTTTTTTCACACAAGCGGCGTGTAGGACAGGAGTTGGATAGGTAGAGTCAGACTGAACAATTCAATGCAATAGCTGGGATTTGAACCACAGATCTCCCTGTCTCTAAACCGGTCGCTCTAACCATTGAGCTACCATGGCATTCTGACCTATCCAACTCCTGTCCTACACATTCGGGTATGTCATCTGAGCTGTCCTTCGTGGAGTAATGGTTAGCATGCTAACTTCATATACCCAAGGTCGTGTGTTCAAACCCACCGGAGGACGATGGATTTTTTCGGGCGTAAAGATCCTTAGCATGGCTTTTTTCGGAAGGGAAGTAAAGCCGTTGGTCCCGTGTCATAGATTTACGGCAAGTAAAAGCACCTCAAACCTGATAAAGAGGCTTCTGAGCAAAATTAAGCGGTATTTCACGCCCAATATAGAATGGGACGCTGAGAACCACAGCAGTTCAATGAGCGTCCATAAATAAAAATCCATTTTTAATCTCTCTACACGTACTATGTACATAGTATATTCCATCCAGAAATTCTATACCGAGATTTCGCCGGAAATACACGTTTTAGGGTCCCCTGTATAAAAAAAAGCATTTTCAGAAAAAGATCCGTGTGTGTCCGTGTATCTGTGAACACGATAACTCAAAAACGAAAACTCGGTGAAATACCAAACTTTATATTTAGGTTACAGGGATGCGACACGAAATTTTTGAAAAACAAAAATCGCATCACCCCAAACTACCCTTTACATGAAAATAATTTCAAAAATTTTGATTTTCTCAAAAATTGTTCTAACGATTTTGGTTAAATACCGTATATTAAAGATATTTACACGACAAATAAAATATATGTTTTGAATTTTCTGGGAATAGCCTCTAAAGACCACTTTATTCTGGACGAATTTGACTGAATTTTGCATAACTGGTAAACCGTAAGAGTTAGACAAAAACTTATTGCATAAAAATGTAGATCTCGTTAAAACACACAGATTATGTCATATACGTTTTCGTGGAATTTACCATTTCTGAGGTATTTCTCATTATTTATTTCAGATTTAAAGTACTTGAACTTTTCTGACACGGAAATATGTTAACTTCTGGCCATGCATAGAAATGCATTTCAACCACATGGCAATCAGGTTTTAAAAGATTTGACTATCGTTTTAGCCTTGTGTGTTCTCTTATTTACCTTTTATATACAAGGAAGAAAGTAATTAAGACGATTTCTGCTAATGCTTATCTAGATTATCATAAAGTAGATAGAAGAATAGACTGTTTAACAATAATTTGTTACAGTCAGAGAAAGTCATTTGAATGGAACCCATAAGATTTTTTTTATGTAATCTCAAAAATAATTTGAGACCACCTTGTGCTTTATTGGGAAACGTGCGAGTCAGTTGAGGAATTTAATGCAGTGTCGGCAAGGTGCCATGGTAGCTCAGTGGTTAGAGCGACCGGATAGAGACCTGGAGATCCGTAGTTCAAATCCCGGCTATGGCATTGTCTGACTCTACCTATGCGAAGGATTGTTGCCCGGAACAAGTAGTGGAAAATGCGGAAATTACGGGTCCTAAAGTTCACAGATGGAGACATTCTTGCAGGCAGCCCCCAGCGCTCTTCCTGAACTGCCCTGGTCCTGTGCCAGAGGAGCAGGACACGTTATGTGGAGCATATCCACTGCGCACCACACTCTATCAAACTACTCAGCCAGTCCCTGTGCCTCGAAACGTGATATGAAATAAATAATGGAATGGGGGACCGAAACAATTCTGAGTATTAGAAAAACCAGGCAAGTATTCACCCGGTGGCAAGGAAACACTAAGAAAAAATCTGATGTGTTCCATTCACATGACTTTTCTACATCTCTGCAACAAATTATTGTTAGTAAGCTTATTCTTCTACCTATTTAATGCTAAAACATTAGCAGAAACGGTCTTATTACTTAGTTTCTTGTAAGTAGAAGGGAAACAAAGGAATACACTAGGCTAAACCGACAGTCAAATGTTTTAAAATGTGGTTGCTATGAGATTGATATCCGTTTCTTTGCGTGGCTAAGCGTTGACAAGTTGCCGTATGAGAAAAGTATAAATATTTTAAAGCTGAAACCAATAACAAGGAATACCTCAAAAACGATCATCTCTACGAAAAAAATGTATCAGACATAAATTGTGTGTTTTAACGAGCTCTAAAATTTATATTATGTAAGTTTTTGTCTGTCTCTTACGGTTTACCAGTTATGTAAAATTCCGTAAAATTCGCCTAGAATAAAGATGTCTTCACTGGATATTTCCCAGAAAATTCAAGATATACAGTTTATTTGTCATGTAAGTATCTTTAATATAAGATATTTTAATCAAAACAATTAGAGTCATTTTTGAGAAAACCGAATTAAAAATAATCCATGAAAAGGGTAGCTGGGGTGGGGGGATTTTCTTGAAAAACTTCGAGTCGCATCCTTGGAAGACCTGAACTTAAATACCAAGTTTGGTATTTAACGGTCTTTTCGTTTTTGAGCTATGCTGCCCACAGACTCTCTCTCTCTCTCTCTCTCTCTCTCTCTCTCTCTCTCTCTCTCTCACACACACACACACACACACACACGCGTGGATATTTGTCTAAAAATGTTTTTTTTTTTGGTTCTGGGGGTCTGAAAACATGTATTTCCTGTGAAATTTCGGTATAACATTTTTGGGGGCAATACAATACCTTCTCTTTACACTATGTACATATTACATATAGAGAAAGTAAAAATGTGTTACACTCACATGACTTTCTCTAATTGTTGTACAAACAAACTTCTTACAAAGGATTATCCGAATTCTTTCTCCATCATGCTAATCGAGATAAGCATTAGCAGAATGTTCATATTGCTTAGTTCCTTATAAGTTAAAGGGAACTAAAGGAATGCACTGTGCTAAAGCGATAGTCAATTTTTTTAAAAGCTATCTTTATGCGGTTGTCATTGAAATTCTGTCTTTGCTTGACCAGGAATAGAACAAAAGAACTTCCTGCCTGAGATAAGTATAAGTATTTTAAAACTGAAACCAATAACAAGGGGCATCTGGGAAACGGCTAACTCCGCAACAAAAATGTATATGACATAAATTGTGTGTTTTAACGACATCTACATTTTTATGTCTATTTCTTACGGTTTATTAGTTATGCAAAATTCAGAAAGCTTATCCAGAATGAACAGACCTTTTGAAGCTATCCCCGGAAAATTCAAGACATACATTTTATTTGTGATGTAAATATGTATAATATAAGGTATTTTAATCAAGAACGTTAGTCATTTTTGAGAAAAACAAACATTTCAAAACTTTTCCCACGCAAAGGGTAATTTGGGGCAGGAGGATTTTCCTGAAAATCTTCTTGTCGCATCCTTGGAAGAAAATACATTTAAATACCAAGTTTAGTATTTAAAGTTCTTTTGGTTTTGAGCTGTGCTGTACACTGACCTTTTTCTGAAATTCTTCTTTTTTTAACTCAGAAGACCTCAAAAATATTTCCGGTGAAATTTCGGTATCGAATTTTTGGGTGCAATACAATACCTTTTCTACACACTATGTACATAGTACGTGTGGTAATATTCAAGTGAGAGTTAGCAGTCAAGGAATCGAACCCGCGACCTCTCGTTTAGCTGTTGATGAGCTGCTTACTGCCAACAAAGTTAACAGAAAGGAACTCGCATGGGTACTACTATAATAGCGCTCTTTGTCTTTTAAAGATATTACAAACTCCCACCTTTATTACTATTATTTCTGTCTTTAACAAAAACACTTTTGTTTACGGGAACATGTGAACAACGTTCAAACGAAATATATGCAAGTGTAAAAAGCAGTGAATCATCAAAGTTGCGCTTGCTGATGAAAATCTACATATACATATTTTGTTAGACAATAATCTCCAAATAAGCTCACAAATTTCTATTCTAATGACGCCAAGCACTTATCTACAGAATTACTGCTGTAATATTTCTGTGCTAATGAGCTGGAATATACTATTGAGTGAGATGGCTTGACTGATAGGGTCACTGTGTCGCCCTCTTGGGATTGCTTGCTCTCTAAATGTGCGCAGGTGTTCGAACTGGACATTTTAGGGACTTCTGCGCGTCTTTATAGGCCTGGATTCTTCTCCAACTCCTTCAGATTATCCCTACCTCTCTGGGGTGTAGCCACAGTGAATCTAGTATTGTATCGTAGTGACAAAAATATCCTCCTCAGTGCAAATATCCTGCCTTATTCTATGCTTTCAATTTATAGCCGGGCCATAGATCACATATGTGCGCAGTTCGCTTTCGCCTCGCAGCACATTCGCGGTAAATGATCCGTTCAAGGCTACGTTTATCATCTGTCTTATACTGAATTAGATGTTGCCTTCATTTGCAGCTGTAAAGACTAGATAGAGTAATAGAGTTAATTTGTGCATCGCAAAAATGAAACTTTATTTAAGACATCTGTGTTGTGTGTGAATCACATTACATCATTATTTCTATATGCCCACCGAACTTTATATACCGAACAATTCACAGTTGAACAAAGAATTTTTACTTTCTCTAGCACGTATGTACAATGTAATAGTAGATAGAGAAGGTATCGTATGCCACCCAAAAATTCTATACCGAGAGGAGCTCACCGGAAAACGTTTTGAGACCCCCTAAATCCAAAAAAAAGTATTTTTAGAAAAATATCCGTGTGGATTCAGGGGGGGGCAGCATTGCTCAAAAACGAAAAGTCAACTTACTATTTAAGTTCAGTATCTTCCAAGTATGGCGGTGCCGTGATTGAGTAGTTAGACCGCTCGCCTTCCATCCAGGCGGCCCGGTTTCGATCCCAAGCGCCCGTATGTGGGATTCGGTGTCTGGGCGGGTTTTCTACGGTTTCCCCCGCCACTCATTCCACCAATTACTCCATCATCAAGTTCGCTTACATTTCATATCATCCACTTCCTCATGTTCATGCCTGGCTACGGGCCGACCCCTTGTAACAGGTTATGCATTCTGCGATTTCGTGCCGTAGGCTCCCCGACAGGCTTCTGACCCCTTCTGACTTGTGAGTCCTAGGAGGGTATCAATCCTACAATTACAGAGAGGATAAGCCGATAACGAATCGAAACGAATCTTCCAAGGATGCGACACGAAGATTTTCAAGAAAATCGCCCCATCCCCAATTACAGCTTTTATGGAACACTTTTCGAACATTTTAATTAAAATTCCGTATATTAAATATATTTACATGACAAAATATATATTTTGAATTTTCTGGGAACAGTCTCGGAAAACTTGTTCATTCTGGATGACTTTTGCAAAACTAGTAAACCATAAGAGATAGACAATAATTTACTACGCACAAATTATAGATCTCATTAAAACACACAATTTATGTCATATACCGTTGTTTTGCAGAGTTAACATTTTCCGAGATATTGTTATTGATTTCAATTTTAAGCAACTTAAACTTTTCTCAAACAGGAGGTTATCTTTCGTTTCACCTCTATCTTGTTTTACTCCTGGCCGTGCAAAGCGAACCTAATTCCAATTGTTTCGCATAGCGACTGGATTTTTAAAATATTTGACAATCGTTCTTGCCTAGTGTAATGCCGTTTTCCCTTCTACTTACAAGGAACCAAGTAATATGACAATGTGTGCTAATGTTTTTCTGGATTACTACAATGTAGATAAAGAAATAACATTTTATTACAACAGTTTGTAGAGAAAATCATGTGAATGGAACACATCAGATTTTTATATACGTAACAACCCGATTATATAGATAGGTGTGTCAGGAAGAATGTAGGTAGAGTACCTGTTGGATGTATGGATAATAAGTTTAGGACACGTCTGCGACCCGCATTCGGTAGGTTGTGGATTCGATCCCCATCCTCTCTGACTTGGGGTTTTCAGAGGTTTTTCTCTTATCGGCAGACGAATGATGCTTGCATATTGATGTATTGGCTACCATGTTCCCCAGGCACCTCTGTTTCGAGTGTTGTGGTTGAGAATACACGTGTACTCTGACTCACACAAGTCGAGTTGGAACATCCTGATATAGCCTATTAGCAAGCAGATTCGAGTCGCGACAGAGTTCCAACTGAAAGTCCTAATGACACATTCTAAGTCTGTGTTGGTGACATTTATTTCCTGTATTGGGATTTATGTCCTGATGAAAGGAAATAAATAAATAAACACTTAAGTGTGCTTAACCAACAAGAAAAAATTAAAATAGTAGTAAATGCGTACGATGCAATTAAAGCTTCTACCATGTAGCTGGAACTGTAAAAGGGGGTAGCGTATCATATTCCCTTTACAATATCTCCAAAATACAAATGATAAAAAGCTGATGTGTTACATTCACATGGCTTTCTCTACCTAGCTGTAACAGAGTATTCCTACAAACGCTCATTCTTCTATTTACAACATGCTAAACGAGATAAACCTCAACACAATTACTACTTAGTTCCTTATAACTAGAAGGGAATATACCAAGCTAAAGCGAGAGTCAAATCTTTTAAAAGCCGATCGATATGTGAACAATTGAAGTCCCATTCGCTTGGCATATCCAGGAAAACAAAAGAAAGATGAAACGGAAGGTAACCCCATTTGAGAAGATGCGTAGTTTCAAGATTGAAACGAATAACAAGGAATATCTTGCAAACGGTCAACTCTGTAACAAAAATGTATATGACATAAATTATGTGTTTTAAACGAGATCTACATTTTTGTGCAGTGTTTGTCTATCTCTTACGGTTTACTGGTTATACAAAATTCATCCAGAACGAGCAGGTCTTGAGAAACTATTTTATTTGTAGCTTTAATGTACGGTATTTTAATTAAAATCGTTAGAGCCATTTTTAAGAAAAACAAAATTTTGAAACAATTTTCCATGTAAAGAGTAGTTTGGGGTGGAGGGATTTTTTTTTGAAAATCTTCATGTCGCATCTTGGAAGATCCAAACTTAAATACCAAGTTTGGTATTTGGCGTATTTTCGTTTTTGAGCTATGCTGCCCACAGACACACACACACACACACAAAAGCACACACACGTATCTTATTCTAAATATGTAAGCAAAAGTGTAATAAAATTGTAATAAAACTATAAAATAATAACATTATAACACTAATGTAGCCAGCTCTGGTTTATGCGTTCATGGCCTCATTCAAGTAGGCTATGACTCTGAAAGCTCGTATCGATCCATAAAATGGCGGATGATTTGAATGATATGAACATGGAATCTGCTGAACCAGACAAAATTATGCAAGCAGCTGAGAGAGCAAAATTACAACTGCTACACTGCTTCCGTTGTATAGAATGTTTTCGTTCTGTACAAGTAGGTCATCATGTTGTCAGCACTGATGCTAAGCAAGGCAATAACTGAATGTCGCAAACCATTAAGCATGAACTCCGAGAAATATGTAAAACAATCTATTTATAATTATTATATGTCTATAAATATTAAGAACTATCTAAAATCTGATGCGATCCATTCACATGGCTTTCTCTACATCGCTGTAACAAATGATTATTAAAAATAGTTATTCTTCGATCTACTTTATGATAATCGAAATAAATATTAGTAGACATTTTTTGAACCACTTGCTTCCTTGTAAGTAGAAGCAAAATAAGGGAATCACTAGGCTAAAACATATGTCAAATCTCTTAAAAGCTATTATTGGCAAAATATAACATGTCCGGGCTTGTAGGCCGTGGCCGAATATCAAAATTATTAAAATTTAACGTTTCGTCCTCTGCTGTAGAGGACATCCTCAGAAATAAAGCTGGGCAGAAACGGCTAGCAGTGGACGGCCATTTATACTGCTGGAGTAGTGGGAGGGGACACTGGCTTCCCTCACTCCCTACCTATATACCTTCATGTCTCCCCGCTAGCCGGCACTGCTTTCCTTGACAGCCCGCAAGCGGCTGGCCAAGGTAAGCAGCATCGGGCGTGGTCCCTCTCTGGGTGGGTGGCCACTCAGATAGGTAAGCCAGCCCGCGCCGGCTGCACAGAGGGAACACCCTGCCCAACTATTTTGACATTGACAAAAACGCTTGCATAAGACTACATCTACTATATCACACGGGTAAATCCGCAAGAAAAGCGGATAGGTACCGTGGTGATTTGCCCCCGCCCGAGTACACTCGGGCGACTAGTTCCTGCTGCTGCGCTGCTCAGGGGAGTAATTGGACTGCTGTGTTCTGATTCGCTGTCGCGTTGGCCGGTAAGGCAGGAATCCAGGTCTCATTTAGCTTAAATCCGTCTTCTCTATTAAAATTATTGGGATGTTTGTATATTTCTATAGATTCTCTGACCATTCTGGGGTAGTAATGTTTGGTAGTTGCGAGGACTTCTGTTTTTTTTTTTTCAAATAATATGTCGTGTTTGTCTTAGATGAGAGCATGATCTGCAACGGCTAGTTTGTCTATATGGCCGAGGCGACATCTGTTTTTATGCTACGTTTTGTTGTGCCTATGTACAAGGAATCTTGTAAACACCGGCGGTAGAGAGCGGGTTCAGTGGGTCTTTACTGATTTGTAAATTTGTTTTAATTTTCGTGTTGGAAGAAGTATTGTTTTAATTTTCTGTTTATTTAGTAGTTTGCCTATTCTATCGGTGACGCCTTTTATGTATGGCGGAAAGACTTTAGCTCTATTTGAATTTGTGTTGGCGAAAACCTGTTCCAATCATTTAAGTTCATCATTTAAGCACTGCGGCTCACACATTTTTGGCATGTTCAACTAAGGTTTTAATGACACCTAGTTTTAGTTGTTGATGGTGGTTAGAGTCCTTGTGCAAGTACTGATCGCAGCTAACAGTTTTTTTTTTTTTTGTAAAGAGAATAGTCGAGTTTGCCGTTTGATTCTTTTCTGACTAAAACATCTAGAAATGGGAGTTTATTGTCGTGTTCCATCTCTATCGTAAATTGGATTTTTGGGTTTAAATTATTTAAATGCAGCAAAAAAGACTGGAGTTCAGCGTTCCCGTGGGGCCACGCGGCAAAAACATCATCGATATATCGGTACCAGCAAGTCGGTTTTTTCTTAGCAGTTACTAGCTGTAGTTCCACATCAGTCCAATTACTCCCCTCCTACTACTCCAGCAGTATAAATGGCCGTCCACTGCTAGCCGTTCCTGCCCAGCTTTATTTCTGAGGATGTCCTCCACAGCTGAGGACGAAACGTCAAATTTTAATAATTTTAATATTCAACCAGGCCTACAAGCCCGGACATGTTATATTTTACCAATAATAACACCGGCCCTGAAACCCTACGAGCTCTTAAAAGCTGGTTGCCATGTGGTTCAAATCCGTTTCTATGCAGGGCCAAGAGTTTACAACTTACCGTGTGAGAAAGGAAGTATTTTAAATCTGAAACAAATAACAGGGAATATCTCGGAAATGGCCAATTCCACGAAAAAAAACTATATGAATAAATCATGTGTTTTAACGTGATCTATATTTCTTGTATAGGATGCACGAGGAAACATTTCGAACGTTAGCTCATTGATTTTGGCCATGGCGATAATGGATGTGTGATCTGGTACATTGTCTTGATGAAACCAAACTTTCTTTTTCGCTAAATGCAACCGTTTTTGCTCGATTTCATCACTCAAACGCTGCTACAAGTTCGCATAATATTTGCCATTGATTACTTTTCCTTTTTTGAGATAATCAATGAAAATTATCCCGCGTGCGTCCCAGAAAACTGACACAATGACCTTCCCTGCAGTTGGAAGTGTCTTCGCGTTCTTTGGACCCGATTCTCCCCTTCCAATCCACTGTTTTGATTGTTCCTTCGTCTCAGGTGTGAAGTGATGGACCCAGGTTTCATCCATTGTTATGAATCGACGCAAAAACTCAGCTTTATTTCAGCAAAATACTCGACTGAAACATCCTCACGACTGCTTTTGTTCTATTGTGAACAAACGTGGCACCCACTTTGCACATAACTTTCTCATATCCAAATTTTCAGTCAGTATGCGATGCACAGAACTTCTTGAAATGCCTGCTAGCTCGGGCACTTTCAGTCGACGGTCATCCAATGCCATTTTGTGGATTTTCTTTACAATTTCTGGACTGGTAGCTTCATTTGGTCGATCACTGCGATGTTCGTCTTGGCAGCTCGTACGACCGCGCTTAAACTCTGCCACCCAATAGTTCACTGTTGTAAACGAAGGAGCAGACTCCGCCAAAGCAGAATCTAGCTCAGGTTTAATATTAGTTGAACTAAGATCTTTCAAATGAAAGTATTGTATCACATAACGATAACCAGTTTTATCCATGTTTACAAATTCGCTGAGAGCATTACTAATGATGGCTGCCAAATAACTGCTAAGCAAAGTAAAATTGTTAAACTTCAAACTTAAGCTTTCTAAGGTAGGTACTTTTTACCATTATTTGAAACAACAACCGCTATCTATACATCAGGTCGGACACTTCTGGGACAGCTCGAATATGTCTCTGCTGTGTTTACATACATCACACCACGTATGGTCGAGCAGGACAGAGGAGGGCCAGCCGTGTGGACTGTTAGGCATATGAGAGATGAAGTAATAGCCCCCAAAATACGTCGTGAAAATTTCCTCTTGAACATAACTTTAGTAAATTGCGAAAAAACTGCAAATACTGGATCATCACATCGTCCTCAAATGCTGATACTAATATTTGCACTTACTCATTTCCCATTCTGTATGTTAGAGTGTGCTTTACTTTACCGCATATCGTGGGCTAGTTAATGACGTCATGTGTATACATCAGGTTTGGTTTTATGAGAGAACCAATAATCCAGTTATTGCTTCTTGGCATGCTTTATAACTTTCAAAAGGACATTTACCAGTGTCAGTTTCATTTTTACTTTCTCTACACATACTATGTACATAGTGTGTAGAGAAGGTATTGCATTCCACCCAAAAATTCGACATCGAGATTTCACCGGAAATATACGTTTTAGGGTCCCCTGTATCCCAAGAAGAAGCATTTTAGAAAAAAGGTCCGTGTGTGTCCATGTACCTGAGAACACGATAACTCAAAAAGGAAAAGTCGGTAAAATACCAAACTTGGCATTTAAGTTTAGTATCTTCCAGGAATGCGACACGAAGATTTTGAGAAAAATCCCCCACCCCAAACTACCCTTTACTACCCTTTGATTTTCTCAAAACTGACTTTAACGAATTTGATTAAAATATTGCATATTAAAGAACCTGACAAATAAAATGTATATCTTGAATTTTTTACTTTCTCTAGCCCCATATGCAAAATCTACATAGGGATAGAGAAGGTATTGTAATGCACCCAAAAATTCGATACCGAGATTTCACCGGAAATATATGTTTTGGAATCCCCTGAGTCCGAAAAAAGCATTTTTAAAAAAAGATCCGTGTGTGTGTGTGTGTGTGTGTGTGTGTGTCTGTGGATAGCATAGCCCCAAAACGAAAAGACCGTTAAAAACCAATCTTGGTATTTAGGTTTAGTATCTTCCAAGGATGCGACGAAGATTTTCAAAAAAATCCCCCCATCACAAACTACCCTTTACATAGAAAACATTTCGAAAATTTTGATTTTCTTAAAAATGGCTCTAAAATCCCGTATATTAAAACTATTTATGTCCGAAATAAAATGTATATCTCGAAATTTTTGGGAATAGCCTCTGAAGACCTCTTTATTCTGGATGAATTTTGCTGAATTTTGCTTAACTGCTAAACCATAAGAGTTAGAAACAACTCACTACACAAAAAATGTACATCACTACAAAACACACAATTTATGTCCTTTACTTTTTTGTTTGGAAGTAACCGCTTCCGAGATATTCCTTGTTATTGGTTTCAATTGTGAAGAACTTAAACTTTTCTCAGACAGGAAGTGTCCGTTTTCTTTTGTTCTATTTCTGGCCAAGCAAGGAAGTGATTTGCAATGACAATCGCATAACGATAGCTTTTAAAACATTTGACAATCACTTTAGCATAGCGCATTCCTTTATTCCCTTCTACTTATAAGGAACTAAGTAATAAGAACATTCTGCTAATATTTATCTCGATTAGCATTGTGTACAAAGAAGAATTATCTTTTGTAGGAGGTTTTTAGAGCAGCTAGAGAAAGTCATGTGAGTGTAACACATGAGATTTTTAGGAATAGTCTCTGAAGACTGCTTTATTGTGGATGAATTTTACGGAATTTTGCATAATTAGTAAACCGTAAGAGGTAGACAAAAGCTAACTTAACAGAAAATGTAGAGCTCGTTAAAACACAACATTTATGTTATTTACATTTTTTTCGTGGAGTTGATTGTTTTTGAGATATTCCTTGTTTTTGGTTTCAGCTTTAAAATACTTATACTTTTCTCATACGGGAATTTGTTAACTCCTGTCCATACAAACAAAGGCTCTTCAGTCACATAGCAACCAGCTTTTGACTATCATTTTTACCTATTGTACTCCCTTATCTCGCTTCTACTTACAAGGAAGCTAATAATAAGACTATTTCTGCTACTTTTTTCTCGATTAGCATTAAATAAATAGAAGCCTAAGCTTTTTAACAACAATTTGTTGCAGAGATGTAGAGAAAGTCATGTGAATGGAACACATAAGATTTTTCATTCTTACTTGTTATACAATAAAAGAAACGTTAAGCGTATTGCTTTTAAATTAGATGTACGAGGACGACCTTGAATATTTTTAGAAAATCAAACAAGGAGTGGTTGAAAAAATGATTTGATTGCTTTAACATCAATACATTTTTGCATTCGATGAAACCAGTCATTAAAGCAATGATGTCACTCGTCCTGAGGCTCTTCAGAGTCCAGGTTTCTTACTTTCTCTAGCCCATGTACATTTCTATGTACATAGTGGATAGATATATTTCACCAGAGAAATATGCCCTGAGGTCCTTTGAGTAAAAAAGTTACTAAAAGGCCCACGTATGTATGTGTATCTGTGGACAGCATAGATCAAAAACGAAAAGACCGTTAAATACCTAATTTGATATTTAGGTTTAGTATCTTCCAAGGATGCGACACGAAGATTTTCAAGAAAATCCCCAGCAAAAATACCATCACACGGAACATCTTTAGAAATTTTGATTTTCCTAAAAAATAACTCTAATGATTTTGATTAAAATAGTATATTAAAGACAAATGAAATGTATATCTTGAATTTTCTGGGAATAGTCTCTGAAATATTCTTCATTCAGGGTCACTTTTGCTTAAACCGTAAAACATAGACAATGACTTACAACATAAAACATTTAGATATCGTTAAAACACACAATTTATTCATATTTCTATTTAGATTTAACTAATGCTTTAGCCTAGTGCATTACCGTGTTTTCCTTCTGCTTAGAAGGAACTAATACAACAACCTCTGTTAATGTTTGTCTCAATTAGCACGATATAGATGTAGGAAGAATCTGCAGAGAGAGACATGTGAATTGAACACATGAGCAGTTTTGTTTGTTTTGTTTTTACGCAAGCCTTATGAATGTCATAGCCGGGATTAGAACTACGATACTCTCAGCCCCGTCCAACCACTATATCTATTGAGCTACCTGGCAGCATGCCGTCACGACGTTAAATTCCCCAATTGATCCGTGGTTAAATCCCACCTATTACATTGATTTTCATCCTATTTCACCTATCCAACTCTTTTATGACACATGGCTCGTGTGGAAAAAAACAATTAATTACTATTAATATCGCAAAACAGTCTGGTGTCTTATACGGTGGTCATCTTATTTGTATTCATATTGAACATTGTGTCGTTTCTCTGGCTTGAAATTGAATACGCATATGTGTAAATAAAATTTGTCCGTTGCACAGAATGCAGAAAATTCAGCTAGAATTTCCGGGTGGCAGAAGTCGAGGACAATCTAGGTGTTTCTAGATCACCTTGATGTTACCTATAGAACTTGTTCAAATTACTGATAAATGTTGCTTCAGCTGCTCTAGCATATTATTTTACAATGTAAAACATTTTCGTCATATCCACATAGAAATTCTCAAATTAAATGTTTCTGTCAGTCAGCATTTCCCGCGCGATTCGTCAGATTTAGTTGGAACTCTTTAACAGAAATACTACGAAGTTGTGTGTAACTTAGAGGACATGACACATCTCCGTGACGAGCTAGTGATAATTTCAACTCCTATAACTAACACTGAAAGATGACAACGTTCTCACATTTTACTGACAGTTGGATCTCCTATAACTAACACTGAAAGAAGCTGAGTAACCTACAGGCAAGGACAACGTTCCCGCAACATTTTACTGACAGTTGGATCTCCTATAACCAACACTGAAAGAAGCTGAGTAACCTGCAGGTAACGGCAACGTTCCCGCAACATTTAACTGATAGTTGGAACTTCTATAACCAACACTGAAAGATGACGACAACGTTCCCGCAACATTTAACTGACAATTGGATCTCCTATAACCAACACTGAAAGAAGCTGAGTAACCTACAGGTAACGGCAACGTCCCTGCGACTTGATGGTGTTTCAGGGAACTCCCTAACACCAACAGTGAAAGAATCATACTGACCTAGACCAGGTGGTGGGTAACCTAGGGATAACGATATGGGTAAAGGCAATGGGCAGCGTGACGGGGGAGCTGGCTGCCCAGCGGATAAATATAGCCGAGAGCTATGTCGGCCACATCTTGTGCTTCGCCAGTGCCCTGCAGGTACTGAGTGAGTGATGTAGTTGACATGGTGTACAGTGCTGACAACTAGTTCTGGATTTACTGATTCAACACACAGGTTTTCATGTTTTCGTTGGTGCTTGGTGTGGCAAGGGGCGGGAAACTCTCTCATTTTAATTTAATAGTCAAGTGAAGTCAGTCTCATTTCTCCAACATCCTTCCCAAGGTCCTAAAACATATAACTGTGTTGTTAGAATGTGCAACACGTGAATAAAAATATACCGCATATGGTGTCAGCAAATAAGTTTTATTTAATTAATTATTTCGTTAATATTGTTGTTCCAGTACAACAATTGCCAAACAAGAAAGCAAAATTGATCTAAAACTTACGATTACTGATTAGTTACACGATGATAAAGTGACATTTTATTTATTGTACATTTTTATATGTAGATGTAATGTAACGAACTTCTTTCGTTTTAAACACGTGCTAAATTAAATGTGGGGAATATGCCAAAAGGGGCGTGGCATATGTAAATACGTATGTTAGTTTTGAAAAGTATAGAGTTGAGCAATATGTATGCGTATTATTGGAATCGTTGCTTCTCGATGCACGGAATGCAATATTTGCAATAATACATGCTTGTTATTGAAAATTCTTGTTTGGCGAAGAGCCATGTAGGGCCGTTTGATTGTCTCAAGCACGCTAATGTTTTTTAATGCATCAAACCATTAAGTTAGTTTCATTATGCTGCAAAGTTATTTTAACTCCTTTGGCAGCTCCCCATTCTTTAAATAATGAAAATTCCTTGTGATATAAGTCCTTCGACTTACCGGGTGACAAACTAAGTACAGTCTTTTTAACATAATCTAAAACTTCTTCGGGAATGTCCATTTTCTTTCATATATTGGTTTATTTGTTACAGTTTAAGCAGCCAGAATTGAAACTGTTTATTCCGGCGGGGTTACGCAGCAACGAACAAACAAAGCACTACCTACGTCACAACTAAAATTCAATTCCTCGTAATGACCGCTAATAATATTAATAAATGTAAGAATATTTTAGTTAATATTAGGATAATATAAAACGTCGTATACCACACGGGCTTATTGGACCATTATTTACTCATGGGAAATTATAACAGTCGTGCTTATGCGCCCATGTATTAAACATTCCACTCACAAATATTAGCGTATTTAAGCCACTTATAAATAACTATTATTTTAGTAAATGTTTTTAATTAATATTGTTGTTGCAGTAAAACAATTAGCAAACAAGAAAGCAAAATTAACCTAAAACTTACGATTATTCATTAGTTACATTACATGGTGATAATCGGACATTTTGTTTGTTTAATACATTTTTGTATGTGGATACAATGTACGAAATCCTTTCCTTTTACACACGTGCTAAATTAATTGTGGGGATATGCCAAAAGGGGCGTGGCTTATGTAAATAAGTCTGTTGGTTTTGAAGAGTATAGAATTGAGCAACATGTATGCGTATTATTGGAATCGTCGCTTCTCAATGCACGAGATGCAATATTTGCAATAACACAAGTTTAAAATAAGAACTATAAAATAAGAACTATATTGTGTGTTTTAACGAGATCTACAAGTTTCTGTGTATCGCTTACGGCTTACCAGTTATGGTAAATTCAGCAAAATTTATCCAGAATGAAAAGGCGCTCAGAGGCTATTCTGAGAATATTCAGGATATACATTTTATTTGACAAGTAAATACCTTTAATATCCTGTATTTTAATCAAAATCGTTAGAATTTTTGTAAAAATAAAAAGTTTCGATTTTTTTGTATGTAAAGGATAGTTTGGAGTGGGAGCTTTTTCTTCAAAATCTTCGCGTCGTATTCTTGGAAGATATTAAACGTAAATACAAGTTTGGTATTTTACCGACTTTTCGTTTTTGAGTTATCATGTTCATAGACACATGGACACACACACACATGGGCATTTTTTCTAATAATGCTTATTTATACAAGGGACACTAAAACGTGTATTTCCGGTGAAGTCCCGGTATCGAATTTTAAGTGGAGTACAATACCTTCTCTGCTACGTACCATGCAGTATGTAGAGAAAGAAAAAATAACATTCTTAGAAAAATGTCCATGTGTGTGTATGTGTGTATGTGAACAGCATAACTCAAACACGAAAAGTCGCTTAAATACTGAACTTAATATGTAAGTTGATATAAAGATCAGTAAAGATGAAACACAAAGATTTCCAAGTAAATGTCCCACTCCAAACTACACTTTATATGCAATTTTTTTTGCCGAAAATTTTTATTTTTTCAAAAATGGTCTAGCAATTTTGATTAAAATTCTGCATGTTTAAGACATTTTTATCGAAACATGAAAATGTTGAATATCCTGGGAGTGGTCTGTTCACGTTGAAATACTTCTACACAACTGGTAAACCGCAAAAGATGTAGGTACATAAAATGTAGATCTCGTTAAAACACGCAATTAATGCCAGTTAACCATTTCTGTGTATTATTGCTTTAAATATTCTATTATTTATACTTTTCTCAATTTGCGTGCCTCGGTAGTGTAGGAGGAGGGTGCCTGCCACACATCCAAGAAATCGAATCTCTTTTAGGGTGAATTATCCGGATAAGTTTATTTCGGACATTTCCCCTTATCCTTAGAATGTCGAGTTTCATGATTTGAGCATCACTTTACCGATTTCATTCATCGTCCGATATAACCAACCAGGTTAAATTACGTTAAACTACAATAAATAAGTAAATAAAAAATAAAAAAAATCAATGAATCAATAACAATTAAAAAATATATATCAATTGGGAATTCCTCGTTTTTTTTGTTTTTGTTTTTTTACTTCTGGTCATGAAAAGAGGACGAAATTTCAAGCCATCACGGAGCAATCAGCTTCAGTCTTATGGCCAAAAGAACATAAGTAATCAGATTACTTCTGTCTCGATTGGCATGAGGTATATAGGAGAAGAATTAACTGGTTGTAAAATAAGAGGAGAAAGTTATGTGAAGGAGCACATCAGACTTTTCCATTTAATTCATGTTAATCGAGCAAAATCTTTGCAGAAATAGTTGCATTATATAGTTCGTTCTAGTTGCAAGGAGGCGATACACAAAATCGAGTTGATAGGCTGCTGAATAGCTACAAAAAAGTTAAACAATTCAAACCAATAATAACACAAATATCGCAAATGACTGACACCGCAATAAAGTTATTTCAAGTAAACTGTGTCTTTGTACTAATTTTTGTGTAGTACCATTGTATCTCTCATATACAATATCCCCGTTAAAACAGTTTTCTGTTTTCTCTACACATACTATGTTCATAGTGCATAGAGAAACTACTATATTCCACCCAAAAATTCACTGGCAATACACGTTTTGAGGACCATTGAATATTTTTTCACAATAAGGTCAGCATGTGTCTGTCTGTCTGTCTGTCTGTCTCTCTCTCTCTCTCTCTCTCTCTCTCTCTCTCTCTTTCTCTCTATGTTTGTGGGTAACAGCTCAAAAACGAAAAGACCTTAAAATATCTACCAAATTTGTTATTGTTCTTGATAATACTACTGTATTAAAAACTTTCCGGGAATTTGCGAATAAAACACAAAAAATGAATTATTCATCCAATTTTATTTTATTGCCTTCAAAGTAGGCCCCTTCTGAAATTATACATTTATACCAACGAATAATCCAATCATCAAAACATTTTTTGTAGGCACTTTTAGGAATCGCTGTCAATTGTCGCCGCGAAATTTCCTTTATGTCTTTTATCGATTGAAAACGGGTGCCTCGAAGTTTTGGAAAGAGAAAAAAATCAGCAGGAGCCAGATCATGAAATTTGTTGAGTTTTTGGCCAGAAATTCGTTCACAATAATAGCCTTGTGAGCTGGTACGTTATCGTGGTGCAGAATCCATGAGTTGTCGTTCCACAAATCTGGCCTTTTTCGCCGTATTTGTTCTCTCAAACGCCGCATAACGCTCAGATAATATTTATTTACCACCTGACATACTGGCAAGAACTCAGAGTGCACGACACCGCGATAATCGAAAAAAAATCTGATGTGTACCATTCACATGACTTTCTCCATATCCCTGTAACAAATAATTCTTAAACAGCTTATAATTCTATTTACTTTATGCTAATCAGATAAAAAAATTAGCAGAAAAAGTCTTATTTCTCGCATCCTTGTAAGTAGAAGCGAAATAAGGGGCAACCGCAGGTTAAAGTGATAGTCAAAAGCTGGTTGCTATGTCAATGAAGTTCCTTTGTTTATATGGATAGGAGTTGACAAGTTCCAGTATGAGAAAAGTATACGTTTTTCATAGCAGAAACCAAAAATAAGGAAAGTCACAAAAACGACGAACTCCATGAAAAAAATGTATATAACATAAATTGTGTGTTTTAACGTGCTATACATTTATTGTGTAGTAATTTTTTGTACATCTCTTACGGTTTAGCAGTTATTCAAAATTTAGTAAAATTCATCCAGAATAAACTACTTTTCAGAGGCTATTCCCAGAAAATTCAACATATACATTTCATTTGTCAGGTAAATATGTTTAATATCCGAAATTGTAATCAAAATCGTTAGAGCCATTTTTGAGCAAATCAAAATTTTCGAAAAAAGTTCCATGTAAAGGGTAGTTGGGGGTGGGGGGATTTTTCTCAAAATCTTCATGTCGCATCCCTGGAAGATACTAAACTTAAATACCAAGTTTGGTATTTTGCCGACTTTTCGTTTTTGAGTTATCGTGTTCACAGACACACGGACACACACACACACACACACACACGGACCTTTTTGTGAAAATGCTTTTTTTGGATATTGGGGACCCTAAAACATATATTTCCGGTGAAATCCCGGTATCGAATTTTTGGTGGAGTGCAATACTTTCTCTATACACTATGTACATAGTGCGTATGGAGAAAGTAAAAACTGTCAACATGACCTCCAGTTTTGATCGAGTTTGACATGCCCTTTTAGGTTTCGGTTCAGTTGGAAGGCACCATTCGGAATCTTGTTGACTGGTTTGAGTGTCAAACTAGTTAACCCACGTCTCATCACCAGTTACAATGCGTTTCATGAATGTTGGCTCGTTCTAGCATGTCTTCAGTAATCCTTATGCGATTGAGTTTTTGTAGAACTAACCGAGCTGCAACGCGTGTCATGCCCAAACAATCGTTTAAAATGGTACGAATCGATTCGTGAGAAAGTTCAGCAGCAATCTCTCTCAGACCTAAATGACGATTTTTAGACACCATTTTCTTCACTTTAGCGATGTTCAGTTCAGTTGAAACCGTTGATGGCCGACCAGAGCGAGGCAAATCTTCCACCACATCTCGACCACTTTTGAATGCACTGTACCACTCATATGCACGTATTTTTGATAAAGTCGATTCACCGTAAGCCCTCTGTAACATATTCAGCGATTCGGCACACGAAATACCATTTGTAATGCTTAATTTGAGACAGATTCTTTGTTAAATTTTTGTATCCATCGTAAAATCGCAAATCACCTTTGAGATGAACTAACAAAATGGCGTACTGTAAACAAACTAAATGACAGATGACGATCAAACTCCGCATGGGTATAGAGGAAAGTTGTACTAACTTAGCGACAACAATAATTTCGAGTCCCCTTTTAAACAGGATTTTTAAATGATCAATTCCCGGTACTTTCTTGACATCTTCCAAGGATGCGACTCGAAGATTCTCAATAAAATTCCCCCACTTCAAACTACCATTTGTATGACACATTTAAAAATGTTTTTTGGCTCTAACGATTTTGATTAAAATACCATATATTAAATATATTTACACCACTAATAAAATGTACATCTTGAATTTTCTGGGAATAGCTACCGAAAACCTCCTTATTCTGGACGAAGTTTGCATAACTGGTAAACCGTAAGAAATAATTTAAAAAGTTACTTCACAAAAAAGTAGATGCTTTTTATTTTTTCATTTGTAAAGCCCCCTTCAACTGCTATAGTCATATCGGGGGCTTTTAACTTGCAAAACAATTATATATGTTATGCAGGTTATTGACATTAGGTTAATAATTTTATATCATTAAATTCATACACATTCACTTTGATATTCATGCTTCTAAACTCTGTGGGGGATAGGGAATAATTCCCGTTAAAGAACAATTTCTCACCCCAGCCAGGAATCGAACCCGGGACCTCCGGGTAGATCTTTTAAAAGACAAATTTATGTTCATATACATTTTTTGTGGAGTAACCGTTTTCTGAGATATTCTTGATCGTAGATTTCAATTTTAAGCTACTTAAACTTTTCTCAGATGGGAGGTCTTTCCTTTCATCTCTCTTTTGTTTTACTTCTGACCGTGCAAAGTGAACCAAATTTCAATTATTTCATATAGCAACAACATTTTTAAAAGATTTATCTCAATTACCACGATGTCGGTAAAGGATTAATATTTTATAACAATAGTTTGTAGAGAAAGTCATGGGAGTGGAACCTATTAATTTTTTGTTCAGGGGCGTTCAATTATATAAATTCAACAAGACTTGGTGAATACTGTAGTATCACTTACTGAAGTCATCTTGTATGTTGTTCCGGATTGATCACACTCTGACTTGATTTGCGGGTATTGAATGCTAGTGTAATTTTGACTGTGTAACAACAAATTTTGAATAAACATTTTAAGTTGCAAAAATAAGCTCTTAATACAATATAATCTAAAAATTCATCAAGTGAACCAGAAACGAGGAAAGAAATGTGCACTATGACGCACATACGAATTTGTTTTTACTTTCTCTACACGTATTATGTACATAGTGTATACAGAAGTTAATGTATTGCACCCAAAAATTTCACTGGAAATATATTTTCAGACCGCCTGGATCCAAAAATAGCACTTTTAGAAAAAATGTGCGTGTATATATGTGTGTGTGTGTCTATGGGCAGCTTAGCTCAAATAAATACCTATTTGGTATTTAAGTTTGGTCTCTTCCAAGGATGTGACACGAAGATTTTCAAGAAAATACCCCCTTTCCAACTACTCTTCACATGGAAAAGATTTCGAAAATTTTGATTTTCTCAAAAATTGCTCTAACGATTTTGATTAAAATCTCTTATATTTAAGATATTTACATGACAAATAAAATGTATATCTTCAATTGCCTGGGAATAGTCTCTGAGGTTATATTTATTCTGGATGAATCTCGCGGAATTTTGCATAACTTGTAAACCGAAAGAGATAGACAAAAATTACAACAAAAATGTAGATCTCGTTAAAACACACCATTTATGTTATATACTTTTTTTTTTTTACTGAGGGTGACCTTTTTTGAGATATTCCTGGTTATTAATTTCAGCTTTAAAATACTTATACTTTTCTCATACAGGAACTTGTCATCTCATGTTCATACAAAAAGGAACTTCAATCACATAGCAACCTGCTTTTAAAAGTTTTGACTATCGCTCTAGACTAGTGTATTCCCTTATTTTCCTTCCACACATAAGGAACTGAGTAATAAAACTCTTTCCGCTAATGTTTATTTAGATTTGCGTGAAGCAGAGAGAAGAATAAGCCTTCGTAAGAATAGGTAGAGAAAATAATGTGAATCGAACAAATAAGATTTGTTCTCGTGATGATCCAGCTCGCCTCTCATCTAGACGGCCCGGGCTCGATCTCAAGTGCCCGCATGTGGATTTGTGGTGGACGAAGCGGTACCTAGGCGGGTTTCTTCGGGTTCTCCGGTTTCCCCCGCCACTCATTTCACCAATTGCTTCATCGTCACTTTTCCTATCATCCATTTCGCTTGCATTTCATTTCATCCACTTCCTCACGCTCATGCCTGGCTACGGGCCGACCACTCGTTTCAGGTTCTCCATTCTGTGGTTTCGTGCCGTTGGCTTCCTAAGAGGGTGTGAGTCCTAAATACGGGGAGGGCACGCCGACTACAAATACCAATAATCCAAAGAAAATGGAATTTCAAATCCATCACATAATGATCGGCTCTTTAAAGGTTAAGCTATAGCTTTACCTACTGTATTGTACAATGAAAGTGTCGATGGGAATTTAGAGTTTATCTGGATAAACACAAAGTATACGTGGATACGTTTTTGTAAGAATAGTTTGAAAACGAAATGGGTATATTAATTATTCAAAAGTTTCAGTAGTTATTGTATAGGCAATTAAAGCAGATATAGGTGTAGCATTTGCAGGAGTACGAGAAAAACACCAAGCACCAACGTTGCGTATATATGATAGGTGGTTCTCTTCCCATACAGCTCGCGATGAGTAAAGCACACGAATTTGGTGTCACACTGCAACGAAAAAACCCTAACCAGGCATGGGGGCTCCGACTGGTTGGAGGTTCTGATGCTGGCGCACCTCTCATCATTACCAAGGTGAGTAGTCATGGTTACAGCTCATTCTTTCTCTCTCACTGTTTCTCCTCCATCTCTATTCTCTTTCTGTTCAATGCACATCTCACGCGATGTTTTGAATACCAGCAGCAAAACTCCGCTTTAAGCTATATTCACAATGAGATGCCAGCACAGATGTTACGCAGCATAAGCGCAAGCTTGAGGAAAGACCATTCACAGTGCAGTCGTAAACGTAATTTAATAAGTTAGCACAGGTTTCTAGATCTGTAAATTACAAACTAATATCTTCCAAGCGTTCTGCAAGTTTCAACTTAATTAGCATAACCAACAGAAAATTTACTCAATCTTTTACAAATAAATATGTTATAAAAATTACATACTAACAACTAACTCGCAACAGTGACGTCACAATAATTGCTCATTCAAAATTATTGAAAATAGTACATGCATAGAGACCGCAGAAAGTGATAAAGCTACACATTTAATGAAATAATAATGATCTCTCTGCGCCTACGATTTATGAGAACCAAGAAATCTACATGCAGATGATAGATCCATGGCCCTGTAAAATGTTGCAGTACGATCGTTTTTTATTGAATTATAGGCAATGCACAGAGAAGAGAAGCAGAAATCCTCCTCTTTGCACGCAATGTAAGAATAGAGTTTGGAGTTTGCAAACTCTTGTGTTGCGTCGCGTCTTGCTTGTTTCTATGTGGATGCTTACATTAAGTAACATGAGTGCAAAGTCTTGCGCTTACATTACTCTGCGCTTGTATCTCATTGTGAATGTAGCATTACTGGCACTTTAAAAACATTAAAGCACACGTTTGAATCGGCCATTGGTGAAAGGTATCCAATCACTAGGTTCAAATTTACAGGAGAGATGAAAAACTATATGGAATGGAAACAAACTTATTATTTTTGCTTTATTCTTGGACTTGTTTAGTAAGACTACGTTAAATTGAAAAACCGACAAAAACGTTTATTTTTAACACTTTTACTTTACAAAAACGTAGTTTTAATTATCTAGACTTATGTCTTTTCTGCAATGAATGCACTAATATTAAAAGTACACGTTTATTATTTTTGCTTCATTCAATCTTATTGTTACAAAGCCTATATCAGGATTGGAAAACTAATAAAACTTTTATTACTTTCTCTACACATATTATATACATAGTACATATAGTATCCCATCCAAAAGTTCGGTACCGATATTTCACGGAGATATATGTGCTGAGCTTCCCTGAATCCAAAATAAGCATGGTTAGGAAAAGGTGCGCGCGCGCGTGTGTGTGTATGTGTGTATGTAAGAACAAGATAACTCAAAAACGAAAAGTCGATGAAATGCCAAACTTGATATTAGTTCAGTATCTTCCAAGGATGCAAGACGAACATTTTCAGACAATCCCGACCCTCAACTACCCTTCCCATGGAACATTTTTAGTTTTTATTTTCTCAAAAATTGTTATAACGATTTTTGTTATAATACCATACAATTAAGATATTTTAATGGCAAAAACAAATTATATCTTGAATTTTTTGGCAATAGCCTCTGAGGACCTCTACATTCTGAATGATACGCATTTTGTCCGTAAACTTCGCAAATTTGCCGATAAATTTCAATTGGTCTCACTTTCCTAGCATTCAGAAAACGAATCACAGATCTGATTTCACAAGCGGCGGGATTTTCAATCAACACCGACATTGTATGTGGCTGACAGCGATCTCAAAATGACGCACGTTTCTTCTCCTTGATACAGAGCGTCTACCGCGCATGTGCGGAACTGCGATCGCAGCGCTGCAGCGGAGATAAATTGAAACGGAACTTACTTTCTGGACGTACCCCGTAGACGTTTTAGGGTCCCTGTATAAAAAAAAAGCATTTTTAGAAAACGGTCCATGTATGAAGTTGTGTGTGTGTGTGTGTGTGTGAGTGTGTGTGTGTGTGTGTGTGAGTGTGTGTGTGTGTGTGTCTGTGTGAGTGTGTGTGAGTGTGTGTCTGTGTGAGTGTGTGTGTGAGTGTGTGTATCTGTGAACACGATAACCCAAAAACAAAAAGTCGGTAAAATACCAAACTCGGTATATAAATTTAGTATCTTCCAAGGATGCGACACGGATATTTTGAGGAAAATCTCTCCACCCCAAACTACCGTTTACATGGAAAAATGTTCGAAAATGTTGATATTCTCAAGAGTGGCTCTAGCATTTTGATTAAAATAGCGCACATTTAAGATATTTACTCGACAAATAAAATGTATATCGTGCATTTTCAGGGAATAGCCTCTGAAGACCTCTTTATTCTGGATGAATTTTGCATAACTAGAGAACAGTAAGAGATAGGCACACCTACTACCCAAAATATGTAGATCTGGTTGAGACGCTTCATATATGTCATATTGGAGTTGACCTTTTTATTTATTTAGTTATATATATATATATATATATATATATTTAGAGATTCCTTGTTATTGCTTTCAGTTTTAAAACTCCAACTTTTCACATACGGGAATTTGTCAACTCCTGGCAATGCAAAGAAACAGATTTCATCCACATGGCAACCAGTTTAAAAAAAAAAAAAAACTGACAATCGTTTTAGCTTATGGTTTTCCATAATTTCCCTTCTGCTTTCTTTTAAGTTTATCTCGATTAGCATGGATTAAATAGAAGAACAAGCTTTTTAACAATCATTTCTTACACAGATGTAGAGAAAGTCATGTGAATGGAACACATCGGTTGTTATTGGTAATGTTACTATATTAACGCCGTACCAAGGCCCTTGGCACCAGTATAATAATGGAGCTGTGTTTACTTGGGCAACACTTGCTCTGCACATCACAGCAGCATTTAGGTTCCCTTGTTTTTAAACAATGTTTCTGTTTATTTTGTGAGTCCAAAACAGAATCTAGGTCAGGTTTGCCAAATAGCAAAGGAAAAAAATATCTGATGATTACATTCACACTACTTTCCATACCTATTATTGACTATTTTTGTGTAGTTTATACAGACGTATCAAATACTATTTATCTACTTCCGTTTTAAAAGCAGATCATTAATTGATACTTTTCTATTGAAAAAGCTTCTGTTTATTTTCGTATAAAGTAAATAACACGTCGTTATGCATTTTCACATAGCAATATGTTACGAAGCACTTTAAAATTAGATCATGATTCTTAAGAAATAATTAAAACTTTTTAATATAATATTGTTTCCCTCGAGTAAAACAAAGTCTTGAAAAAAGATGTTCTTCTACTGATTAGTGCTAACTAATCTACATGAAAACAAATTATAACTTTAGGTTAAGTATGAGTTCAGTCACAAATTATATTCGTTCAAATGTTAAAGCAAGGTCTAGCATTGCGGACCAATAGCTATGCTTATTTCATATTTTATTCGTATTTTTGACAGCCTTCTTTGTAAAAATACATATTTTTTCGTCATTTTGTGTTTTTATGTTATTTCTCCTTGGTTAGATACTTTTTGGAGACGATAGAATTTCGTTGCGGTTTTGTTTTTGTCAGTCGATATTTCACATGGCGACGAGTTGTTTAATTTTGATCAATAGCCTGTTTTAGCATCGGAAAAGTTTGCAGTAACCAGGGAACATTTTGAAAGCTTTTCACTTCTCTTTCTGACTTCGTCGGGGAAGGAGGTTCGCGAAATACTAAGTTTCAGGGATAACATTTTCTCGCCAGGCAAGAGGATTAATGTTATAGAAAGAATTTGTGTTTCGAAGTAATATTGCGTCTGAGAATGGGTCAGTTTTAATTTTCGACGAGATGGTTGATTTTCCGGGGAGTTAAGAAAGTCACTGTCGGCAAAATCTTAGTTTCAAGCTAGAAACTGCAAGAGAATAGACGGAAATAGAGAACTTTCGTCGAGAATAAAGTCATTAAATTACAGATGATTTGCATTTTTAAAAGAAAGTTTTTATCAAATTTAAACAGTTAAAATTCAATTTTGAAAATAAAATGATTTAAAGGCTTTGAAATTTGATGCATTGCTTATTTTATTGTATATATGATATACATATTATTTAATTTTATACAAGTTGCACCAGGTTTGGTTTAAAAGAATACCTATAAGTTTGATTTATAACGAGAGTATCCTCTTCATATAGCTGAACGTGAGAAATGTAGACCCGCTTCATTAAGCAGTTGAAATAACACGATGAAGCAGCTGCTGAATTTAGCGTGCTTGCCAGTGATCGTTTTGTTCACTTGGATTGCATCCTATTGAAACAAAATAAGAGAAGACGTGGCTCACTTTAGCTGCATCGTTTTGGCTTTTCGTCAAAGCTTTTTTCCCAATGTAAAATGCTATATTTTTACATGATTATTATTACTTTCCTACTACATATTCACAGCTCGTTTGTACAGCAAGTTTTGCATTCCATAAAACAATTCAACACTACCAAGATTTTACCAGAAATAAAGCTTTGACACTCCCTTAATAATAATTAAAAATCTGGCGTGACAATTACATTACCTTTTTTTTTATCAATTCTTTAGCAATGATTATTTATACACATAATTCATCCAATTTTTAAAGGAAAAGGGGAGGTGACGAATCCAAGTAATCACCATGGAATAGCGTTATTATCGAATTTCGGGAAAATATTCACAGGGATTTTGTCAGAAAGATTGCTGAAAAATATGATAGAATATCGCCCTTTCAAGCATGGTTTCTTAAAGGCAAAAGAACGATGGACACTATATTTATAATTGATACCTTAATTTGGAAAGGAAACGGGGTTAGTTTTATGCTGTGTTTTTTGATTTAAAGAAGGTATATAACAGAGTAGTAAGGGATGTACTATGGTTCAAATTAAGAAAAACAGGGCTCAGTGTTTTGGCTCAACAAATAATTAAACTTTTAAGAGCTGGGTGCCATATGATGGTTTGGAAATTATGCTTCCTTTTTCCTTGACCAGGAGAAATAAATACGAATGATACTTACTTTGGAGAGTAGTATAAATAGTTTTAAAACATAAAAAAATATCTTGGAAATGGTTAAAAAAAGAAAAAAAAAAGAAAGAAAAGTTGTACACTTTGAACGGTTGAAAGTCAATAGGCTCAACAAATAATTAAACTTTTAAGAGCTGGGTGCCATATGATGGTTTGGAAATTATGCTTCCTTTTTCCTTGACCAGGAGAAATAAATACGAATGATACTTACTTTGGAGAGTAGTATAAATACTTTAAAACATAACAAAATATCTTGGAAATGGTTAAAAAGAAAGAAAGAAAGAAAAGTTGTACACTTTGAACGGTTGAAAGTCAATAGGCTCAACAAATAATTAAACTTTTAAGAGCTGGGTGCCATATGATGGTTTGGAAATTATGCTTCCTTTTTCCTTGACCAGGAGAAATAAATACGAATGATACTTACTTTGGAGAGTAGTATAAATACTTTAAAACATAACAAAATATCTTGGAAATGGTTAAAAAGAAAGAAAGAAAGAAAAGTTGTACACTTTGAACGGTTGAAAGTCCGGATTTAACAGCAATATGCAGCCCTTTATCTCCCGGTTTGAGGTTACCCATTAGCATTGTGTATCCTATTGGCTGATTGTCACCAACAATACTAAGAAGCAGGGAAAAGTTGGCTTAAGCTTCCCGCTGCTGTGAGGCAGACGCATTCTACAACATTAATAACACAACAAAAGAAAATAACAAAATTCTCCACAACGTAAAATAGGAACAACAAATTAAGCAACCCGCCTGGGTAGTGTGGTGGTAGCGTGTCTGCCTCAAATACAAAAGGTCGTGAGTTCGAATGTCGCTTGGGGTGAGTTACCCGGATAAGGTTTTTTTTCGGGGTTTTCCCTTATCCTGAGAAGACGAATGTCGAGCAGGTTAAAGGACGTTAAGCTACACAAAAAAAGAAGGGGGAGAAAGGCGACAGAAATAAATAAAATAATAGGAAATAGAAAAAAGCTTTATTCGGTTCAATTTGTTTTAATTCTTTTTTTTATTCTGTTAACTCTTCCTCTTCCTTCACGCAGTCCATCCCTCTTCTACTGCATCTTCCTCTTTCCCTTTCACTTTCTATTTGGGAAGAAAAACGCAGCAAATTATTTCAAGGGGTAAACTTCCTGTAAAAAAATGTAACTCAAAAGAATCTCTAGCTGATTTTGATTCAATCATAATACTAACGCGTGTAATGGTTTACCATGAACCCAAATATCCATTGGAAATAATTAAAAAAAAATCAGATGTGCTCAATTCACATGACTTTCTCTACATCTCTTCAATAAATTATTCTTACAAAGCTTATTCTTCTATTTATTAATGCTATTTGAGAAAAAATTGGCAGAAAGGGTCTTATTACCTGTTTCCTTGTAAGAGAAGGGAAATAAGGGAGTACCATAGAAGGGAAATAAGGGAGTTTACAAGTTATGCAAAAATCCGCAAATTTCATCCAGAATAAACAGAAATATTCACAGAAAATTGAAGATATACCTTTTATTTGTCACATAAATATCTTAAATATAAAAGATTTTAATCGTTAGAGCCATTTTTGAGATAATCACAAATTTCCACAATGTTTCCATGTAACGGGTAGTTGGGGGTGGGAGGATTTTGTTGAAAATCTTCATATCGCATCCTTGGAAGATACTGAACTGTTTGGTATTTAACGACGACTTTTATTTTTGAGCTATGCTGCTCAAAGACACACGGACCTTTTTGTAAAAATGCTTCTTTTTTCTGATTCAGGGGGACCCAAAACACGTATTTCCGGTGAAATCTCGGCATCGAATTTTTGGGTGCAATACAATGCTTTCTCTATACGCTATGTACATAGTACGTACAGGGAAATATAATTAAATACAAAAAACGAGATCCACATTTTGTCTGTTTCTTACGGTTTGCTATTATAGTACAAACGTCTTATTTGCAGAAAATTCACAATATGCATTTCATTCGTCATGTAAATATACATCTCTGTGTACGTGTGTGTTTGTGTGTGTGGTTGTGTGTGTATAGATTTCTACATTTTTGCACCGATTTCGCCAAAGTTGGCACAGATAACTTTTAACACAAGGCGAAAATGTCTATCTAGATTATAATTCGAAATTCCGTCCCATTTCACACGATTAATTATTTAGTTTTATGCGATGCCTACTAAGAACTTACAAGAAAATCTGTATCTGTGTAAGATAATCATAAATCTCAGACGTAACGTCGTCCTCCGTGGTATAGTGGTTACCATGCTAACTTCATATACCCAAGGTCGCGGGTTCAAACCCAACGGAGGTCGATGGATTTTTTCGGGGTGTAAAAATCCTTAGCATGGCTTCCTTCGGAAGGAAAGTAAAGCCGTTGGTCCCATATCATAGATTTACGGCACGTAAGAAAACCTCAAGCCTGATAGATAGGCCTCTGAGCAAAATTAAGCAGTCTCACGCCCAACTTAGAATGGGACGCTGAGAAGCACACTAGTTAGAGAGCGTCCATAAATAACACGCCATTTACATTTATTTTTCGGACGTTACTAACATATCATTATTTTGATTTTCTTTAGTTATGTCTTAGCTGTGTTTTCTTGTAATAAATATGCCTTGATTACTCATCATGAACAAGGTTATGTTGACGTTACTAATCAATTTTCTAAAATAGTGACGAAGCATCCCGAATGTAACAACATAGGTTGTCAGCTACATGCACGAGAAACCATTAAAACTGTGGTGTTTATAAACACTGTTTTTGCATAGTGGTTTATCAGCATTATTTTCTCTACGCGTACTATGTACACAGTGTATAGAGAAGATATTGTATTACACCCAAACATTCGATACCGAGATTTCACCGGAAGTACATGTTTTGGGACTCCGTGAATAAAAAGAAACATTTTAAGAAAAAGGTCCTTGTATATGTGTCAGTGGGCAGAAAATCTTCCCATCCCAACTACCCTTTACATGCAACAATTTTGAATTTCTCAAAAATAGCAATAATGCTTTTGATTAAAATACCGCATGTTTAAGACATTTTTATGACATACGAAACGTATATCTGGATTTTCTGGGAATAGTCTCTGAAGACCTATTCATTCTGGATGACTTCTATATAACTGAAAAACCGTAAGACATATACAAAAACTTACTACTTAAAATATGTAGATTTCATTAAAACCCACGATTTATGTTATATATATTTTTGTTTGTAGAGTTAATCATTTTCGAGACATTCCGGATTTTAGGTTCGTTTTAACCACTTAAACTTTTCTCAAACGGCAAGATATCTTTCTTCTCGTCTCTCGTTTGTTTACTCCTGGAAAGCAAAGAGATTGGAATTTCAATTGTTTCACATAGCGACTGTCTTTTAAAGGACGAGACTGTGCTTTAGCCTGTGCATGTTCTTATTTCCCTTCTACTTACAAGAAAGCTAGCAATAACACTAATTCTGCTGTTTAATTTGATTAGCAGGATGTAGATAACAGATTGCTCTTTTGAATAAAAGGGTTTTTTACCGAACACCTAGAGGACATCATGTGAATGGAAACATTAGACATTTGCCCTTCTACTTATAAGGGACCAAGTAATAAGGACAATTTCTCTTGGCGTTTTCTCGATTAGCATGAAGTAGAATACCTGACAGAATAAGCTTTTTAACAATAATTTGTTACAGAGATGTAGAGAAAATCATGTAAATGGAACATATCAGATTTTCTTTTTGTACTTTCATGAGAGCTTTAATTCTCCAAGTGTCTTCTGTAATAATTCTTAAATATTTCTAATGAAACGCAAAGCTATTGGGCAAGTATAGTCTAAGGCTAAATGAACCAAATTTCAACGTTCAGGTAAGAACAATTAATTAAAGGCCACCTGGGTGCTATGGGGGTAGCGTGTCCTTCTAGTATTAAACGGTCGCGAGTTCGATTCTCGCTTAGGGTGAGTTACACAGATACGGGTTTTTTCGGTCTTTTTCCTTATTCTGCACAGATAAATGTCGATTAATTTTAAGCTCCATTGATCCCGAGATCATTTGACCAACATTTCACCGATTTCATTCGTCGTCCAATATGACCAACCAGGTTTAAAGGACGTTAAGCTAAAAATAAAACAATAACTATAACATCAACATAAAATCTTATGTGTTCCATTCACATGACTTTCCCTACATCTCTGCAACAAATTACTGTCAAAAAGCTTATGCTGCTATTTACTTCATGCTAATCGAGAAAAAATTAGCAGAAATAGTTTTATTACTTGCTTCCTTGTAAGGATAAGCGAAATAGGGAATAACATAAATTACAGTGATAGTCAAAAGGTGGTTGCTATGTGAATGACGTTCCTTTATTTGTATGGACAGGACTTGACAAATTTTGTATGAGAAAAGTTAAGTTATTCAAAGCTGAAACAAAAACCAAGGAATATCTCAAAAACAATCAGCTACACGAAAAAAATGTATACAACATAAATTGTGTGTTTTAATGTGCTCTATATTTTTTGTGTAGTAAGTTTTTGTCTATTTCTTACGGTTTAGCAGTTATACAAAATTCTGTAAAATTCACTCAGAATAAAGTAGTTTTCAGAGGCCATTCCCAGAAAATTCAAAATATACATTTTATTTGTCAGGTAAATATCTTTAATATATGATATTTTAATCAAAATCTTTGGAGCCATTTTTAGAAAATCAAAATTTTTGAAAAAAATTCCATGTAAAGGCTAGTTTGGGGTGGGGGGATTTTTTTTTCAAAATCTTCGTGTCGCATCCCTGGAAGATACTAAGCTTAAATGCCAAGTTTGGTATTTTAGCGATTTTTCGTTTTTGAGTTATCATGTTCACAGTCACACGGATATACGGACACACAAACATACACACACACGGACCTTTTTCCGAAAATGCTTTTTTTTTAGATAAAGGGGACCCTAAAACATGTATTTCCGGTGAAATCTTGGTATCGAATTTTTGGGTGGAGTGCAATAGCTTCTCTATACACTATGTACATAGTGCGTATGGAGAAAGTAAAATAGCAAAAAGAAACAAACTAACAATTACTTATGTATATTTACTTTCTCTGCTGATTACGGTAAATGGGGGAGGTGTTATATTTCACTCTTAAATTCACGTAGAGGTTTCACTGGAAATACGAGGAATGGTCAGAATCTTGGTTTTTAAAGCCGCAGTGAAACGAGTATATTTTATTTTATACAATCAATAACCCATGTGATAGTACACACATTAGGTTATTATTCCACATAGTCTCCATATCGGTTGGGGCACTTGTCGCTTCGTGGGATGAGTTTGAATACCTTCTCCTGGTAAAAATCCTGCCCTTGCACGATATCATGCAGTGTTGTACCTCCTCATCTGAAGGGAATCGTCAACCTTCCTTCAAGTGAGGAAAACGGAGCGAGATCCGGGCAGTAGGAAGGGTGGTCGATGATATCCCAGCAAAACTGTTTCAACCGTGTGCTGGTGTTGTCGTGGAGGGAAATGACACGCTCGGTAAACAGTCCTGGCCATTTTCTCTTGACTGCTTCTAGTCTTGGTCACGCAGTATCGGTCATTGTGTACCCTCTTTCCAAAAACTCTACTAGTATTGATATCCGCACTGTCCCAAAACACTGGTCTTCACCTTCCCGGTAGATGGCGCCACCTTAAACTTCTGTGTCTTTGGTGAAGAGGAATGTTTCCACTTCATTGACGACCGCTTACTGCTGGCGTATAGTGATGGATCCATGCTTCATCACTCGTGACAATGCGGTGAAGAAAACTGTTCCCTTCCGTGGAGAACTGTTGCAAAAGTTGCAGACTTGCCCCCATGCGCTTCTCACTGTGTTGGCTGGACAGATTTCGTGGAATACATCGGGGGCAATATTTCCGGTACTGTAGAATATCGTGAAAAATGTGATGAATGCTTCCAAAAGACATTCCCAGTTCTACCGCCATATATCGTAACGTGATCCTCCTGTTGTCCTGAATCTGCAACTCCACACGAGCTGTGTTCATATTTGTAGATGCCGTGCTGGGTCAACCACTGCGATCCTCGTCTATGACGTTTTCTTTACTGGCCGCAAACTTTCGACACCATTCTGCGACATGCTGACGAGACATTACAGTCTCTCCGTCAACGTCTACCAGCTGTTGGTGAATGTCAGGCGCGGTTGCATGTTGCGCCCACAGAAATAGGATAACTGAGAGGATTTTTCTCGGGACCAGTTTCCCAAACGAGTACCTTACAGTAGCGCTGAAGGTGGCAGTTGGCTAAAACTCTGCACAGTTGCCAACCGAATGTATTAGCATTACCGCGCACTACTAAGTTTGCTGTAAAGACGAACCACCAAGAATAAAGGCCTTATAACCTTAGTTTTTGACCATCCCCCGTATATGTTTTGAGGTCTTTTGAAACCAAAATAACACTTTTAGAAAACATGTCCGTGTGTATCTGTATGTATGCTTGTGTGTGTTCGCGTGCACGTGTTTATGAACTTCAAAACTCGAAAACAAAAAGTCTTGGTATTTAAGTTCATAATCATTCAAGGAAGCGACACGAAGATTTTCAAGAAAATCTCCCCAAATACTTTTACATGGAACATTTTTCGAAAATCTTGATTTTTTTTTTCAAAAATGGCTCTAACGATTTTGATTAAACACCATTAATGAAAAATAAAATGTATACTTTGGACTTTCTGGGAATAGCCCATGAAGACCTCGTCCTTCTGGATGGCTTTTGTATAACTGGTAAACTGTAAGAGATACACGAAAACTTACTACATAGAAATCGTTAGATCAAATAGTTTACATCATAAACATTTTTTGTAAGTTATTAACCATTTCCAAGATAATACTAGGTATTACGTAGTGTCAATTTTAAAATCCTTGAACTTTGGTATGGTGTCGTTCGGTTTGTATCTCTTTTGTTTTACTCCTGGCCATGCAAAGAGAACGAATTACAAGTTGTATCGCATAGCGATAGCTTTTAAAAAAAATTGACCATCGCTTTAGCCCGCTTCCTTTATTTCCCTTCCACTTACCAGGAACTAAGTAATAAAACCATTTCTGCTAACTTTATCTCGATTAGCTTGATGCAAAGAGAAGAGTAATCTTTTGTAAGAGTAGTTTGTTTGCAGAGCAGGTAGTGAAAGCTATCCGAATGGAAGATATAAGATTTGTTCTAGTTTTGTAGAATGGAGAGACTGAAATAAAAGGAGGGATGACACAATATATGCCGTTTTAACTGTGACCGACCCAGTTGTGTTCGATGACAAGGGATGCGCTTTTCCTACTGTCATTGCTTCACCTTGAAGAACGTTGGGAATCCTTGAGCTTATGCAAGGAAGGCCAAACAAGTGTGCCAAGTCAGAGTAAACAATGTTACCACTCCGTGCCAAAATCTGTCTGCGACTTTCCAACTTTTTAATGGGCTTTTTCACGCATTTGCGATATTACTGGCGAATTTCTTTAGATTACTCATAGCGAAACATCCAGCTTTGTGATGTCTGCTGAAGCTGATCAAGTTCACGGTTTAAGTTGTAACAGTATAACGACGTTACACACAGCTGGCAGCTTGCCTTTATCCGATAGTGCTAAACTATTATTAAATACTGTTGTACCATCTCTTAATGGATGTGTTGCTTAAAGTTTCAGGCGTTGAAGTTAGAACTTTAGTGAAAATAGAAATACAATTTACACATTACAACCGAGCGAGATGGTTCAAGCGGTTTCATCTGTGGCCTTCATTCGGGTGCTCGCGAGTTGGCTTACCATGGCTGGCCTACCTGTGCCAATGTTTTTTTCGGGGTTTGCCAGGTTGACAGGCGAATGTTAAGTAGGTTCTTTCAGCCCCAAATTTCCTGGTCCTCCTTGTTCCCGTACGGGGGAGGATCCGACCTATTCAATTGCTCTATGCGAGCGCTGCAGTCCCCGAACACTCGTGGTACTCCTGACGTTACTAGAAGTAGTCAGGCTGAACAGCAAGTGCCTCCCGGAAGGGAGTGTTCGGATTGGGTTGGACTCGACGCGGTAGTAGCTCGATACCCGTGGGAGATTCGATACGTCTGTCAGGCTAGTGAGACGTCTTAATGTCCTTCGGCACTAGCCTGGAAAGCTAGTAGACCTAAGCTAGTAAAGGTTCCCCCCACCAAGGTTTTCGGTAGTCTTTCCCTCGGGGTTGACCGCATATCCACTTCCATCCTTATATGCAAGATACTCTATTCTTGCTCGCAGGGGGGCATGGTAAATAGAAAAGGTTCCGGCCTAATGGAAAAGCCCACGGACTTGTTCCCTGGGTCGCAGGCTTACCTGAGTTGTCAGGTCACTGCTCGCTTGTTATATCCCCCCATGTCTCCATAGGGGGGGGGGGGGTTCCGACCTCTTCAGTTGCTCTCTGCGAGCGCCGCGGACCCCGAACACCGTGGTACTTCTGACGTTACTAGAAGCAGTTGGGCCGAACAGCAAGCCCCTCCCGGAAGGGAGTGTTCGGATTGGGCTGGACTCGACGTGGTAGTGGCTCGATATTCGAGGGAGTTGGGTAAGTCTCGGCAGTGACGTCTGGGCGGGGTTGTGAGACGCCTTAATGTCCTCCGCCACTCACCTGGAAAGCTAGTAGACCCAAGCTGGTAGGCCGCGCCGTGGCCGAGTGGTTAGACCACTCGCCTCTCACTTCGATCCCAAGCTACCGCATGTGAGATTTGTGGCGGAAAAAGCGGCAGATGAACGGTTTTCTCCGGGTTCCCCGCTATTGCATTCCATCGGTGCTCATGTTATTTCATGTGTCATCAGTGCCATCGTCTGCGGTGACATTTGTAGTAAAAACGGACGTAAAACACTATAAAAAAAACCCAAGCTGATAAAGGTCGCCCCCCATCGATGTTGTTCAGTAGTTTTCCCTTACGGGTTGACGCGCATAAGTAGCGTGAACACTTCGTAACTTGCGAGAGTTAGGTGGCCGGTACCTATATAAGATAGGCATCGGCCTAATGGAAAACCCAACGGACGCCCAAGGGTACTTGTTCTCCGACGGATCCCTGTGAGAAACGTGGCAGGCTTGAGTAATCAGGTCTCGCCGCAAGGTCTTGTGTCCCTCCATACCGTTTTCATTAATCCCGTTAGTTTCTTTTAGTGTTGGGAGTGTCGGCGATGGTGCTCAGTGCGGCGTGGAAAATAAATGGAAATGGAGTTTTATTTGTGGTCGCTCTTTAACTATCGTGGTTCTCGGCGTTCCATTCTATATTGGGGATGAAATACCGCTTAATTTTACTCAGACGCCTCTTTATCAGTTTTGAGGTTCTTTTACGTAACATAAATCTACAACTTTCCTCCCAGAGGAAGCCATGCAAAGACTTTCTACGCCCGAAAAAAATCCATCGCCCTCCGCCGGGTTTGAATCCACGACTTTGGGTACAAAAGGCCAGCATGGTAACCACTATGCCAAGGAGGGCGACATAGACGGGCAGTTGCCGGGATGAGAACTGCTCCTGGCGGAAGCCTTGGTCCGCCTCCGACTGTCGGGTTGCTTCAATATGGAACTTTTAGGAATCCTGTCATTGCCTTGCCGTCGTCTCTTGTTCCGGCCTCCCGGCGTATCCTCTCACCTCATCCCTCCCTTCCGGGAGCGTCCCCTCATAGAGTGCAGGTACAATAAACTCAGGTTCGGTGCCAAGTCCCCGCAAACCGTATCCTATTTTACATATTACAACATAGATCTGAAGCGGCTGACATTTTCTGAGAGGAGTTTGGTATTTACACGGAGTGAAAGGTGTCCTATGATCGTCATTTTAAACTATGAAAGAACACGTTGTTTTGAGTGTTCACTCAAAACACTCTTACTTTCTCTACTTAGTACTGTACTGCAGTAATCTTAGGCAATGTTATGTACAAAACCCCAGAGGGAATCTTTTCATAAACAAGCTCCCTAAAGGTCTAGGGAAATTTTCTAGGAAAGTGGAAAAACACTGCCAAAGTTTCATCCTATTTATTTTGAATAACATTTGTTTTTATCAGTCATTACAGATATATCTGATTTTTAACATTCTTTTAAATTTTTAATTTTACATTTTGAAATACAGTTTGTGAATCCGGCTCATAATTTACACATGAGCTACAGGCAATTAAACAGAAACTAGTCAAAATTTATTAATAAAGTAACATCTGATTATCCCGAGAAGAAAGTGGGTTTTCACAATTACCAAAATGTATACATACCTAACATATAGAATGCCCACTTTTACCCAAGCCGAAACTCCACTTTAATACCCTTTGTTGTGCTTATTGAAGATAAGACGATATTCCCAGTTGCGTCACTCTGGCAAGTTGTATGGTAATCTTACTTGTGCCGTTACTGTGACGTAAGTAGTTATCAACAGTGCAGCTTTAAACGGCTCACTTCAGAGTACATACATAGAAAAGGTCCATGGTTTGTCTGTGAATGTATTTCTCAGATAGAAAGTGTCTTTTTTTTAGCCTCCTTTGACATCTAAGGTCGCATCGGGGGCTTTACGTTAGAAACAACACGTTGTCTGTAAGTTCTTTACGTTGGGTTTTAAATCATTTTATTTTCTTCAAACACACACATATTCACTCTCACGTTCATACTTCCAGAGTCTTTCGGGGTTAGAGAATAATTCTGGTTAAAAAAAATTCCCCGCCTCAGCCGGGAATCGAACCCGTCAGCTCGCAGACCACTCGACCACGGAGGCAGTCCGTTTTTCTTTTGTTCTACTCTTGGCCAAACAAAGAAGCCAATTTCAATGACATAGCTTTTAAAACATTTGACTAACGCTTTACCTTCGAGCATTTCCCTATTTCCCTCCTACTTATAGCGAACTAAGTAATAAGAACATCCTGCTAATGTTTATCTCGATTAGCGTTGTGTAGAAAGAAGAATAATCTTTTAAAGAAGCCTGTTATAGAATAGTTGCATTTTTTAGAAAATCGAAAATTTCGAAAATATTTCCATGTAAGGAGTAGTTTGGGCTGGGGGAATTTTCTCAAAACTTTCGTGTCGCATCCCTGGAAGATAATAAACTTAAATAGCAAGTTTGGTATTTTACCTCCTTTTCGTTTTTGAGTTATCGTGTTCATAGACACACACGGACCTTTTTCTAAAAATGCTTTTTTTATATACAAGGTGTATTTCTGGTGAAACCTCTTTATCGAATTTTTGGGTGGAATACAATACCCTCTCTAAACACTATGTACATAGTACGTGTAGAGAAAGTAAAAATCATTTCCAAAACACAAGGGGTTATTGCTTTAAGAATTTGAAAGGACTACGTGATAAATGTGAAAGAGTGGCAGTTATTAGGTGTGGATGGTGTACAGTGAAATTATGTTTTATACACTGTGGGATACCATTACTACAGGAATAATAACCGCATTTGGAGATGTGTAAAACTCCCAAGACGCTTCAATTAAGGCAAGACATTTTGATTTGTGCTCACATGAAAACAAACGTCACCCCTCCCCCGCTCTTATTAATATGTAAATAATTCGGGAAGTAATCGCACTTGCCGTATAACAATTTATATAAGCACTTGTTTTGAAATTATAAACATGTTGGAAGAAAAAAATAACATTTTATCTGCCCCATGAGAATGTTTGCTTGTGAGCTGCAATATTAGATAATTAATGGAAATTTTTACTTTATCTAGCCCTTATGTACAATGTACATAGTGGATAGAAAAGGTATTGTATTTCGCCCAAAATTTATGTTTGAGTGTGTCTGTCTGTGGACAGCATAGTTCGAAAGGTCTGTTAAATACAAAACTTGATATTTAAGTTTAGTATCTTCTAAGGGCACGAAGAATTTCAAGAAAATCCCTCACCCCTTACTACCCTTTACAAGGAAACATTTATGAAAAGTTTGACTTTCTCAAAAATGGTTCTAACGATTTTGATTAAAATATCTTATATTAAAATATTTACCTACATGACAAATTAAATGTACATTTTGCATTTTCTGGGAATAGCCTCTAAAGAGCCCTTTATTCTGGATGAGTTTTGCGTAACTGGTGAACCGTAAGAGATAGGTAAAAACTCCATACACAAAAAATGTAGATCACTTAAAACACACAGTTTATGTCGTATACGTTTTTTTCCCGTGGAAGAATTTAAACTTTTAATTGGAACAAAAAATTAATAAAGGACCCACTTTCATTTTTATTTCCATTTTTTCTATTATTTTATTTAACAGCTTCATAGGTTTATTCCCATAAGCAAAACTTTACCCTGAAAATGATAACTAACCTATTTTCAGTTTTTGACCCTTCATCAAATATTATAAATTTATCAATTAACTGACTAAGAACCTTTATTGGACTCATATTAATTCCATATTGACTTAGTTCAATGAGTATGAGGAGGCGCTGTTGATAATGCAATCTTAAATCGATTTTTCACATTTCACTTTGTCCATTTCTGAGATATTCCTTGTTATTTGTTTCAGATTTAAAATACTAAGACTTTTCTCACAGGGAAAGTTGCAAACTTTTGGCCCTGCGCAGAAACGGATTTCAACCAGCTTCTAAAAGATTTGACTATCGTCTTAGCCTAGCTTATTGTAAACTTTCCTTCTACTTACAAGGAAGCAAGTAATTAAGACAATTTATGCTAATGTTTATCTCGATTAGCATAAAGCAGATACAAAAATAAGATTTTTAACAATAATTTGTTACAGCGATGTAGAGAAAGTCGAGTGAATGGAATACATCAGATTTTGTTATATATTTGGTATTTTTTCTTTCCGAAAGCCTATCTAGGTAGGCCAGAACATCCCGGACATAGAAATACTAAAGGTAATCTGTCATATTTGTGTGGTTACGGCAATTGCCGAATGTAACCGTTTGTGTTCGAAGCAAAGCTAAAGTGTCAGGAATTTTGGTAGCTAAATGTAACAGGGATGATATTCAGCATGAATGCCTATTAAGTGATATATTCATCAACGCCGTAATCCAGTTACCTCCGTTTTTATCCACGTAACTGTAATAGCACTATTCACTAATAAAGTTACTTCGGTTACTTGAAATTACCCCAGTTTAAAATCTTACCGCAGAATGCTTCGCCGATAAATAAGGAAGTCGTGGTAACCTACATAACCAAAATGATACTTCTGTTTAATTAATCAAGCAGAAAACTTTAATGAAAAGGGTATGAAAGAAAACTTTTTAAATGATTTAAAGAAAGTGCCATGTATTTTGAGGACACCAAGAAGTTGAATTTGTCACGCGCTTTATTATTTTCTCTACACGTACTATGTATATAGTGCATAGAGAAGGTATTGTATTGCACCCAAAATATTCGATACCGAGATTTCACCGGAAATATATATTTTGGGACCCCCTGAATAAAAAACAACAACAATTTTTAGAAAAATGAGTGTATGTGTGTGTGTCTGTCTCTTTATCAGAGTGTGTGTGTGTGTGTGTGTGTGTGTGTGTGTGTGTGTCTGGGCAGCATAGCTCAAAAACGAAAAGGCCGTTAAATACAAACTTGGTATTTTAATTCAGTATCTTTCAAAGATGCGACACGAAGATTTTAAAGAAAATTCCCCCAACCCTAACTACCATTTACATGGAAAATTTTTCGAAAATTTTGATTTCTTCAAAGATGGTTCTGAGGGTTTTGATTAAAATATCGCATATTAAAGATATTTACATGGCAAATAAAGTGTAGGTATACCTTGAATTTTCTGCGAATAGCTTATGAAGACATCTTTATTATGGATGAATTTTGCATAACTGGTACATCGTAAAAGATAGACAAAACGTACTGCACAAAAATATAGATCTCGTTAAAACACACAATTTATGTTGTATACATTTGACCATTTTTGAGATATTCCTTGTTAAAAAATTTGACCATCGCTTTAGCCTAGTGTATTCCCTTATTTTCCTCCTACTTGCAAGGAAGCGAGTAATAAGACCATTTCTGCTAATTTTTTCTCGATTAGCATGAAGTAATTAGAAGAATAAGCTCTTTACAATAATTTATTTCAATTTTAAACTACTTTTCTCATACAGAGACTTGTCAACTCCTGGCCACGTAAAGAAATGGATTTCAATACCATAGCAGCCACAATTTAAAACATTTGATTGTCGGTTTAGTCTAGTGTATTTCCTTATTTCCCTTCTACTTATGAGGAATTAAGTAATAAGATCATTTTTGCTAATTATCTCGATTATCATGGAGTAGATAGAAGAATAAGCTTTTTAACAATAATTTGTTACAGAGATGTAGGGAAAGTCATGTGAATGAAACACATCAGATTTTTTTTTCAACATAGTCCTCCAGTTCCTGCCTTTTTTAGCCTCTCCAAAAATGGGAATTGTCGTGCTATGCAATCTAGACGATGACCACCATCTTTCCATTTGTAATTCCAATGGTTTAGTTCTCACTTCAGATCTACAGCAGTTTTATTCTCATCACCATGAGCAAATGCTACCTACCGTCATATTAGGCAAGCTCTTTAAATTGTCAACGCAAAGCTTTGGACGCAATATAGCTTCCTCAGTGCTGCGACCAGCAATAGCTTACTCTGTCAGAGAGCTCTCTGGGCGTGGGTGAATTCAGCTTCTGACTCACTACACTCCTGGGAGTAGACAACCTGACTACAAATCGGCTCCTTGTGCCAACAAGCTTCCTAAAACGCTTCTGGGTGTCTCACGATTGTCAAGTAAAAGTAAACTCTCAGCAGTGCTGAATTATTCTGAAGAGGAGACAAAAAATCTGACGTGTTCCATTCTCATAACTTTCTCTACATCAATCAGACCTATCAGACTGATCAGACCTATATGGAACTGCAGTTGCTCAATTTGGGTTCCACTTTCACCTTCTCAAATCCGAAGAGTACAAACTATTTAATCACCAATGCACCATGGTATGTTGGAAATCCCACATTCACCGAGATCTCAAAGTTACAGAAGTAACAGTTGTTCTCAGCAGAGCTTACAGAAGACTTCATAACTCGTTTTACCATCACAGCAACCCGCTAGTTCAACAAATTCCTCTAAACTACCCACCAGATCCAGAAAACAGGAAAGGCACTCGGATTTAAGACTTCACCGCGTTTATTAGATCTTAATAATAATACGATCGGGACTGCCACTGGGAGGAACCCCGAACACTTGTTTCATGTTGTCTGTCTAATTGTTCACAACTGAAATGTAATGTATACAATAAAGCTAAGACACTAATTAAAAAAGTCTAATGTGTTCCATTCACATGCCTTTCTCTACATCTCTGCAACAAATTATTCTATTTACTTCATCTAATCGAGAAAAAAAATTAGCAGAAATAGTCCTATTACTTGCTTTCTTGTAAGTAGAAGCGAAATAAGGGAGTACCATAGCTTAAAGTAATAGTCAAAAGCTGATTGCTATGTTCCATTCACATGACTTTCTCTAAATCAGCGTAACAAATTGTTGTTAAAAAGCTCTTATGCTTCTATTTACTTCATGCTTATCAAGAAAAAAATAGCATAAATAGTTTTATTACTTGCTACCTTGTAAGCAAAAGAAAAATAAGGGAAACCATAGGTTAAACTGATAGTAAAAAGCTGGTTGCTATGTGACTGAAGTTTCTTTGTTTGTATGGATAGGAGTTGACAAATTCCTGAAGGAGAAAAGTAGAAGTATAAAAACAACGAATACCTTAAAAACGATCACCTCCACGAAAAAAATGTATATAACATAACTTGTGTGTTTTAATGTGCTCAACATTTTCTGTGCTGTAAGTTTTTATCAATCTCTTACGGTTTAGCAGATATGCAAAATTCCGTAAAATTCATCTAGAATAAAGTAGTCTTCGGAAGATATTCCTAAAAAATTAAAGATATACATTTTATTTTTCAGGTAAATATCTGTAACATATGATATTTTAATCAAACTCGTTAGAGCTTTTTTTAGAAAATCAAAATTTTCGAAAAAAGTTCCATGTAAAGGGTAGTTGTGGGTGGGGGATTTTCTTGAAAATCTTCGTGTCGCATCCTTGGAAGATACCAAACCTAAATACCAACTTTTGTTTTTAACGGACTTTTCGTTTTTGAGCTATGCTGTCCACAGACACACACACGCACACACGGACTTTTTTGTAAAAATGCTTTTTTTTGGATTCAGGGGTCCCAAAACATGTATTTCCGGTGAAATCTCGGTATCGAATTTTTGGGTGGAATACAATACCTTCTCTATTCACTATGTGCATAGTTCATATAGAGAAAGTAAAAAAGTATGATTTTTAAAGCTGATACAAAAAACGAGGAATATCTCAAAAATGATCAACTAAAAAAAAAAAATTATATAACATAAATTGTGTGTTTTAACGTGCTCTACATTTTTTGTGTCTTAAGCTTTCGTCCATTTCTTACTGTTTAGCAGTTATACAAAATTCCGTAAAATTCATCCAGAATAAAATAGTCTTCAGAGGCTATTCCCAGAAAATTCAAGATATACATTTTATTTGTCAGGAAATATCTATAATATATGATATTTTAATCAAAATCATTAGAGCAATTTTTAAGAAAATCAAAATGTTCGAATTTTTTTCCATGCAAAGGGTAGTTTGGGGTGGGGCAATTTTTTTTTTGAAAATCTTCGTGTCGCATCCTTGTAAGATAGCAAACTTAAATACCATATTTGGTATTTAACGGTCTTTTCGTTTGGGAGCTATGCTGCCTACAGACACATACACACATACACACACGCATATACACAGACACACATACACGGACATTTTTCTAAAAATGTTTTTTTTTTGGATTCAGGGGGTCTCAAAACATATATTTCCGGTGAAATCTCGGGTTTGAATTTTTGGGTGCAATACAATACCTTCTCTATACACTATTATATAGTTCGTATAGAGAAAGTAAAAATCCTTTAAAACCTCGTCGCTATGTGAAACACTCGAGGTCTGGTTTGCTTTGTATGGTCTGGTCTGGAAGTATTTTGAAGCTCAAACCAATAACAAGTGATATTTCAGAAACGGTTAGTTCTAGAGAAAAGTGTATGACATGCTGAAGTGTATGACTCCTTGAATCTGGTAAAAACATTTTTAGAAAAATGTCCGTGGGTGTCTGTGGGCAAAATAGCTCAAAAACGAAAAGCCCGTTGAATACCAAATTTGGTATTTAAGTTTGGTATCTTCCGAGGATGCGACACGAAGATTTTCAAGAAACTTTTTTTCGATTTTTTTTATTTTCTCAAAAATGGCTCTAGCGATTTTGATTAAACTATCACATATTAAAGATATTTACCTGATAAATAAAATGTATATCTTGAATTTCCTGGGAATAGCCTCTGAGGACTATTCTGGATGAATTTTGCGGAATTTAACATAACTGCTAAACCCTAAGAGATGGAGAAAAGGTTACAACACAGAAAATTTAGAGCACATTAAAACACACAATTTATGTTATATACATTTTTTCGTGGAGTTGATCGTTTTTAAGATAATCCTTGTTTTTGGTTTCAGCTTTGAAAAACTTATACTTTTCTCATACAGAAATTTGTCAACTCGTGTCTATACAAACAAAGGAACTTCAGTCACATAGCAACCAGCTTTTGACTATCATTTTATGGCCGTCCCTTATTTTGCTTCTACTTACAAGGAAGCAAGTAATAAAGACTATTTCTGCTAATTTTTTCTCGATTAGCATGAAGTAAATAGAAGCATAAACTTTTTAACAATAATTTGTTGGAGATGTAGAGAAAATAATGTGTGTGGAACACATCAAATTCTCTTTTTTCATATTTTGCTAATTTGTGAATAGAAGTTATGTGTTTTATAGATTATACACGTCAAAATGAATAGGTGTTTTCAATACAATAACTTAAGGGTATCGGGAGAAAACAAAGAATGTTACAAAATGTGCTTTAAAATGTTGATGTCATCTGGCGGCATTTTGTATGTACTTTCTTTAAATCTGTTAGTTTCGAGAGAAATCATTCATTGTCGTGAGCTACCGACGGTTTTGTAACCTCTGTATCGAGAGAAAACAATGTCTATGGACGAACAGGAGAAAACTAGGAAGGCCCATGCAGCATTATTGACAAGCTGAACAGGCTATATTAAAGATTCAATAAGTTTATACCTTTAAAAAGACCATGGAGGTTAAGATGACGTTTTATGTTGATAAAACTGTTATTTTTCAATTTTCAACTTTCTTTCAAGAGTGATCGAAGCATGGCTTCATCATGTACAGAATCTGATGAGCACAAAACCAAATCTGGCTGTACGCAGAGGAAAACATGAAGAATGTACGAAGTGTTAATTCCGTGAACAAAGTACATTTTACTACTGTAAACGATGTATGGCTAACATAAGACTAGGCCCACCTGGGTAGTGGTGTCTGCCTCACATTCAGTAGGTCGCGAGTTCGAATCTCGCTTAGGGTGAGTTACCCGGGGATTTCCCTTATCTCCCTAGAAGACGAACGTAGAGTAACTTTAAGCTCCATGGAACGAAATGAAATGGCCTGTTATTTATGTACGCTCTTTAACTGCTTTGGTTCTCAGCGTCCCATTCTATATTGGCGTGAAATATCGCTTAATTTTGCTCAGAGGCCTCTCTTATCAGGCTTGAGGTTCTTTTACGTGCCGTAAATCTACGACACGGGACCCACAGCTTTACTTCCCTTCCGAAGGAAGCCATGCTAAGGATTTTTACGCCCGAAAAAATCATCGTCCTCCGCCGGGTTTGAACCCGCGACCTGGGGTATATGAAGTTAGCATGGTAACCATTACACCACGGAGGGCGACGCTCCATGGAACCCGAGATCATCTGAGCATTATTTCACCAATTTCATTCATCGTCCAATATGACCAACTAGGTTAAAGGACGTTTTTTTTTTTTTTATTTTAAAAAAAAAAAGAAAAAAAAATTAGGAACCCGGAAGGTTATTTTAGCTACTTTTACGAGCGGCGTTCAATAAGTCGTTGGAAAATCCAAATTACACTCGTAGACTCGAAAGAAAGTTTGTATTTAGTAACCGTCATCTCTTACTAGATGTCAATTAAAGTTTTAGCTATATCCTCCACGTGGTTTCTTTGCCATAGACGATTCAATTAACAATATTTTTACTTTCTCTATACGTGCAATGTACATAGTGTATAGAGAAGGTATTGCACTCTCCCAAAAATTCGATACCGAGATTTCACCGGAAATATGTGTTTTGGGGTCCCCTGTATAAAAAAATCAGAAAAAGGTCCGCGCGCGCGTGTGTGTGTCCGTGTGTCTGTGAACATGATAACTCAAAAACGAAAAGTCGGTAAAATATAAAACTTGGCATTTAAGTTTAGTATCTTCCAGGGACGCGACACGAAGATTTTGAGAAAAAAAAACTCCCACCCCAAACTACCCTTTACATGGAACTTTTTTCGAAAATTTTGATTTTCTTAAAAATGGCTCTAACGATTTTGATTAAAATATCGTATATTAAAGATATTTACCTGACAAATAAAATGTATATCTTGAATTTTCTGGGAATAGCCTCTGAAGACTACTTTATTCTGGATGAATTTTACGGAATTTTGCATAACTGCTAAACCGTAAGAGATGGACAAAAACTTACCAGACACAAAAAATGTACAGCACGTTAAAACACACAATTTAAGTTATATGCATTTTTTTCATGGAGTTTATCGTTTTTTTTTTTTAGATATTCCTTGTTTTTGGTTTCAGCTTTAAGAAACTTATACTTTTCTCATACAGGAATTTGTCAACTCGTGGCCATACAAAGAAAGGAACTTCAGTCACACAGGAACCTGTTTCTGACGATCTCTTTAACCTATGGTACTCCGTTATTTCGCTTCTACTTACAAGGAAGCAAGTAATAAGACTATTTCTGCTAACTTTTTCTCGATTAGATGAACTAAATAGAATAATTTGTTGCAGAGATGTAGAGAAGGTCATGTGAATGGAACACATCAGATTTTTTTTAGTGCATTTATTATTAAGTCGCCTAACTGCAAGGTCTTATAGTGACTTGAAAAACATGATACAAACTTTAACACACTGGGATAAACATATAACATTATACAGTATATTTACCTTTACAATATTTCCCAAGCTAAAATATTTAACAAATTTACAGACATTGTACAGTGAGATTGTATTGTGAAGCAGTTTTACAATAATTTATCATACAATTTGGTGCATTTAAAAAACTGTATCAATCTAAGACATGAGCTCGAATCCTTCATTGACAGTTTTAGGTTATCTGGAATCTTGAGTTTTTTCCTGTAGATTTGGTAGCGCAGGCAGTTCTCGGCTATATGCTGGATACTGTTTCTTTATTGCAGGTTGTGCATTGTGGTGACTCTTCTTTAGAGAGGATATAGGAGTGTGTAAGTTTTGTATGAACAATTCGGATTCTAGTTATGAATATCTGGCCACGGCGATTCAGGAATTTGACTGAAAAAGGTGCTGTAGAATTACCTCTTGCATCGTGGAGTTTACCTTTGGGAGAGGTCGCCCAAGAGCTTTTCCATGTATCGGGGAGAGTTCTTTTCAAATAAGCATTGACGTCTTGATATGGAATTTTCGCACCTGGATTTGCACTTGGAAGAATTGTTGCATCTTTGGCTGCTTTGTCGGCTAAATCATTTCCATGTATGTTGGTGTGTGAAGGAATCCAGATTAATACTGTGGTTTTTTTCTTCGTGAAGATGCAATTGAGGTAGTGATGAATTTCATTAGAGGATGAGCTCTTGAAATATCTTGGATGGCTAAAAGTGCACTTTTAGAGTCAGTAAGCACGAGAAAAGGCGTTTCGCCATCCAGGTCGTTTATGTAAGATAGGTCTTCCTTGGTGGCAAACAATTCACATGTGAAATTTGTACATAGCTGTTGCAGTTTGTGGAGTATCTTGTTCTCATGGTCAATAATGACGGCGCAGCCACATCCATTATTAGTCTTTGAACCATCAGTGTATATTTGTCGGTGATCTGGATATTTTTCTAGCACTCCCTGGAGCATTTGTTTGTAATCTCTATCGCATAATCTGTTTTTGGCGTTTTGTTTGTAAGGTAAAAGCTCACCTGTATTGGGTGGAGTCTCCAGGGAGAAAAGTTACCATAAGATGTTTCCATCATTGGAGGAACTGTGAAGTGTAGCTCTTGCAGAGTTTGGTGGATCCTTATATGGAACTGCTCAGGGCTTGTAAGCTTATCTGTGTATTTGTGATAGAACCTGTTTTCTTTTGAAAAAATGTAATCGTATATTTGTCACTCTAGTTTAGATCTGATTTTTAAGGCATACGAAATGTTTAGTTGCTTTCTTCGAACGGCCAGAGGAGGTTCATTGGCTTCGATCAGTAGACTACTAACTGGACTAGTCCGAAAGGCCCCAAGTTTTAGTCTCAATGAATATGTATGAATGGAGTCCAGCATTCTGAGAATTGAGAGCTTAGCGGAATTATGGACTATACAATCACATTCTAGCTTAATCTTACAAAATACCTGTGGGTAGTAATCAGTACTTGGAAACCTGCTCCCCAGTTCTGTGCAGCCAACTATTTAAGAATATTTAATCTTCTACCGCATTCATCTCTTAGATGTTTTAAGTGTGGTATCCATGTAAGTTTCCTGTCGAAAACCATTCCTAAAATTTTCATGGTTTCCTCTTGAGAGATTGTCTTATCATTCATAGTAAGAATAGGAGCTGAAAAATTGTACTTTCTCCTAGAAAATATAATATTTTTAGTTTTGGGTATTGAGAATTTGAAACCGGTAGATGCGCTCCACTCCTCAAGGGATTTCACGCATTCTCTAGGATTTCTTGCGTAGTATCAATGTTTCTGCCAGCACAAGCTATTGTGAGGTCGTCAGCAAAAATATAACTTTTAATTGGAATTCTGATTTTGCTGATAACATCATTTATAATTACTAAAATCAAAGTTACACTAATAATAAATCTTTGCGGGAGTCCATTCATTACATTTATTTTCTTTGATAAAACACTATCTGCTCGTACTTGAATGTGTCGTTTGAGGAGAAAATTGTGGATGAAATGTATCACATTCCCAGTTATGTTGTTACGTAGTAACACAGAACTTACGATGTTTTTCCATACCATATTATATGCTTTTTCAAGATCAAAGATAATGATGCTGACATGAGAGCGCCTGAATCCACTTTAAGTAGGGTTAAAAACTTTGTTTGTTCTAGAGTCCAACAGAGACAATTGTTGATTAACTTTTCCAATATTTTGTACATAGTGCAATTTAGAGATCTTGGTGTGAAGTTTTCTGGCAGATGGCAGTGTCTGCCTGATTTGATTATAGGGATAGCAATAGTAGTGCGCCCTTCGGTCAGGAAATGTGTTACTTTCCCATATTTGGTCATAGATAGCGATCAGGTAAATTAAACCTGCTTTCGGAAGTTGTTTCAAAAACTCATAGGGAACATTATCAGGTCCCGGACTAGAGCTTTTGCAGGATTGAAGAGCATTCTGTACTTCCCTATAATTAATCTTGTCATTATATGCTTGATTGGTTTCCAGTGTCGCATTGAGATCTGGTTCTGGAGCAGAATTTTTCATCTTCAAAAAATCAGGGTGGTAATTAAGATCACTAGATGTGGCAGCAAACTTCTCAGCAAAAGTGTTCGCAACTACTTGTGCGTCGCTTGAAGGAAGCGTGTCTCTAGAGGGCTGTAGGATTATTGTGCAAGGTCGAAAAACTCCTTTAATTTTCTTTATTTGGTTCCATAGATCTTGCTGTGGAGTTTTGTTGTTTAGGGATGCTACGTAAGTTAACCAAGAGTTCCTCTTGCTTTCTTTGATTGTTTTACGTGCACGAGCCCGCAACTCAATTTTATTCTCTATCGTGGGGTATCTACAGTACCTCTTATGAGCTTTATTTTTTTCTTTGATGCATAGCTTACATGTTTCGTTCCACCAAAGTACAAATTTTCTCAAGTTGCTAATATGATTTTAGAGACGCTATATTTTACTGCCTTTTCTATGATTTTTGTAAAATTTTTAACTATGGTATCGATTGGAATAGTGTGAAACATGCAGGGCGTGGGTAACAAATAAACATTTTAGTTTATGCTGGAGCTAAATTTCTGCCAATCAGCGCTTTTCAAGTTCCATTTTGTTAGAGACACATTATGATGGTGCCAAATAGCAGCTGTGTATATTATAATGGGAAAGTGATCGCTTCAGAGTGTACTGTCCAGTTAAATAAATGTAAGATATCATCTGAACAAATAGCTAAGTCTATGCTACTTAAAGAACCATATGTAAAATCGTAATGAGTCGGTTCAATCAAGGTTATCCACTACATTTTTGATTATTTGTCCTCCCTTATTAGTTGTTTTACATTCCCAAAGAGTATAGTGGCTGTTGAAGTCTCCTAATAGGATGAATCGTTATTATTTTACTACCTCTACACTATTGCACTGATAATCAAAAGTTCCGAAAATACTGGAATACAAAACTTAAGAATGTTATCAGCGACAGCTGTATATAAATATTTAAACATAAGTTATGGAAGTAGTGAACCAAAATAAACCAGAAACGAGGAGATAAGCATATAAAGGCCCTACAAACTTCAGAGATCAAGTCACTAAGGAATTTTTCTGATTCAAATTGTGTAAGTCTCAATTGGGTACCGTCCAGAAATAATCTTGGCCCTACAATCTGAGTCACAATGGACAGTATCCAACTCAGCTTTGTGTCAACTGATTAACATCACAATATTTTGTTTTAAATAAAACAGTATAGCATTTCATTCCCATCTAATTTTAAATTAAATGCATTCTGTGCACAAATCGTGCGTGTAGCTTCGAAATTTCGGCCAGGAATAATTACTTTCTCTATTGCACATAGTAAGTAGGGGGAGTATTGTGTTTCCCTGCGGTGCCATATGTATTAAAATGGGGCGTTAAATACTATCAACAAATCACTCACATGACCTTCTCTAGCTGCTATACAAACAAACTTCTTACAAAAGATTCTTCTTCTGTCTACACTATGCTAATAGGGATAAACATTAGTAGAATATTCTTATTATTTAGTTCCTTATATAGCAGGCGACTACGGGAATGTACCTAATCAAGTGATAGTTAAATGTTATGATATCGTTATGATATTGTTATTGCATATCGCTTCTTTGCTTCGCCAGGAGTAGAACAAAAGAAAAACGGACACCTTCTGCCTGAGAAAAGTATAAGTACTTTGCAATTGAAACCAATAACAAGAAATATCTCGGAAACAGCTATCTTTACAACAAAAACTTAAATGACATAAATTGTGTGTTTCGACGAGACCCATATTTTTAGTAAGTTTATGTCACTCTCTTACAATTCAGCAGTTATGCAAAATTGGTCAGAATTCATCCAGAATAAAGAAGTCTTCAAAAGCTATTCCCAGAAAATTCAAGATATACATTTAATTTGGGATATAACTAACTTAAATATACGGTATTTTAATCAAACTCGTTAGTCATTTTTGAGAAAATCAAAAATTTTCCTTGTAAAGGATAGTTTGTGATTGGGGGGATTTTCTTGAAAATCTTCGTGTCGCATCCGTGTAAGATACTAAACCTAAATATCAAGTTTGGTATTTAACACTCTTTTCGTTTTTGAGCTACGTTGTCCACAGACACACACACCACACATATGGATATTTTTCTAAAAATAATTTTTTCGGACTCAGGGGACCCCAAAGCATATATTTCCGATGAAATCTCGACATCAAATTTTTGGGTGGAATACAATGCCTTATCTATCCACTATGTACATAGTACATAGAACACAAAGTATTGTGCTCCACTCGAAAATTTGATTTTGAGATTTTGAGAGGAAATTCAAGGGTCATTCAATAAATAACCGGAATTTGCGAGAATGGAATACGACAGTTAATTTTTTTGAACGTAATCTTCAACTTATGTCGGCGCTGGACAGGCTTTTCAATCCCACATGAAAAGAATTCTTTAGCGCGTATGCGTAACCAGTTATGCGCTGCCGCCTAGACTTCATCATCTGCGAACCTTGAGCCACTAAGAGCTTCTTTCAGTTGGTTAAAAATATGGTAATCTGACGGTGCCATATCTGGAGAATACGGGGGGTGGGACAAGCAGGCGAACTTCAGGTCTTTGATGGCATCTAATGTGACTCTAGCAGTGAGTGGTTTCGCAGTGAGTAGTCATGCAGTACGCCACTGCGCATCAGTCCACGCCGCTTCCTCAAAATTGTTGGTTTCAAATTTAACACATACGGTTTGCGTACTCTCACTGTTTATATTTTAACTTCTCGGCATGTAATGTTCAAGAATTACTCCCTTATGGTCCCAACATGACCTTACTAGCACTTCTTTCCGTTCGCACCAACTTTAGTTTTGGAACTCCTTGTTTGAACTTCTCTCCCCACTCATACACTTTTGTTCGACACAAACAACTTTCACCATATTGCACTGCCATCCGACGGTGAATTTCGATTTTTTGCAACCCTTCTGATGACAAAAATATAATGCCACTCCACTGCTCCTCGCTGGTGCAAACCTGCAATTTGTTTTCACTGAATACCAACGTTCCGTTTGCGAGGCAACCGATAATAGCTCTAGGATACCACCAAAACATAACAAAGAGGCACACGCTTGGTCCAAGTTTTGTATTTTTATACAAATTTTCCGGCTATTTATTGAATCGACCTTGTATATGCTTTGAGACCCCCCCTCTCTCTCTCTCTCTCTCTCTCTCTCTCTCTCTCTCTTTTAAGGAAAAAACCAACAGAAAATCGTCCGTGCAGGCCTATGTGTATGTGTGCCCAGGAACGCAAAATGAAAAGTCTATTAAATACCAAACTTGATATTCCAGTTAAATTATCTGGGATCTGATATTAATTTTAAATATGATGACCGTTATACTTATAGAGTAGCGTTTTATAGAGACAAAAGCGAAACTTAAGTGTCTGGTGTTGATGTACTGATTAAAACACAAGTTCATTTTACAACGTACACAAGAAATAACCACGTCATGTGCACAGCCTTTTTTCACGTGTTAACATTGCTCTATATTTTCCACAATATTTGAAACTTATTTGAGAATACTTAAAGTTGAAAACAACAGCTTATATGTGGAGCATGGACTTGTTATACCACATAGATGATACAGGAAAAGCTTAGAGATGATTGCATTATGAGTAAAGTGACAGCTTTCTTGTGAACAATATTTATTTTAATCATATAGGACGATAAGAACTAAGCTTTCCTGGCGACGTGTTAATTCAAAATCTTCTCGGGCTTCTAGCCAGGTAAAAACTTGGCTTGACACCCTGAAGACGAGGAAGATGCACTTCTTCGAAACGTTGGTGTCAAGCCAAGTTTTTACCTGGCTAGAAGCCCGAGAAGATTTTGAATTAATATAGGACGATGGCTATCATATAGATATATTTAATAATCCCTAAGAGGGCAAGATTTACAATGTTACCTCTGCCTACAATATATATATATATATATATATATATAAAAAAGATTGTAGATATAGGAAGGTATTGTATTCCTCCTTAAAAGTCGATACATGTTCTGAGGACCCCAGAATAAAAAAACAAATTTTTTGAAAAATGTTAGTTTGTGTGTGTGTGTGTGTCTGTGTGTGTATGTGTGTGGGTGTGTGTCTGTCTGTCTATGCCTATGGAAAGCATAACTCAGAAACGAAAATCCGGTTAAATACCAAACTTGGTGTTTGAGTTTACTCTCTTCCAAGGATGCGACACGATTTTCAGAGCCCCCACCCCAAACCACCTTTTACATGGAAAATACTTAGAAAATTTTGGTTTTTTCAAAAATGGCTGTAACGATGTTGATTAAAACACAATCTATTAAAGACATTTACATAACAAATAAAGTGTATATGTTTAATTGTCTGAGAATAGCCTATGAAGTCTCTTCGTTCTGGACGACTTTGGTATAACCGATAAGCCGTAAGAAATATACGAACATTTATTACATAAAAATGTAGTTCTTGTTAATATACAATATGTCATTTATATGTTTTGTAGAGTTTTCGAGATATTCTATGTTATTTGTTTCAATTTTAAACCAGTTAAACTTTTCTCAAACGGGAAGTCATTCAGCTCTATTTTGTTTTACTCCTGACCTTTACGAAGAAAAACGAATCTCAATTGTTTCACATAGTGAAAGCTTTTAAAGAATTTGGCTAGCCTTTAGCCCAGTGTATCCCCTTATTGCTCTTATTTATAAGGAACTAAATAATGTAATACGTCAGTTATATTTATCTTGATTAGCATCATGTAGATAGAAATATGAGAAGTATGAGTTTTTTTGAGTATTTAGCAATGTCACAAGGTCTGTAAAGCCTGATGTTTTGATATTTTACACTCTAGTACATAATTGTAAATCTTTGCATTGGAAATTCTATAACATATTTGTAAATATGTATTGTAATTTGTTGACATTTATGAAGAGTACATAATACAATAATCATGTTTTAGTTTATATAATTACTACTAGTAACAATTATATCGATGATTTGAAAGCTATCATCTGACATAACATTAGTTTTACATATAATGAAATTATATTTATTTATTTATACATTTTAACACTATATTTTGATACTCTTTGTTTTTATGTGCATGTAAAAAAAAAAAAAACAAAAACAAAAAGAGTATTCTGTTATTTTTGTAACCTATGCTTTTAGCTTTCATACATTTTTCTTTTCATAGTATATAGTATATAAACATATGTATACATGTATATGCTTTCACAAGTTCTATGTTCAGTGGCTTTCTGACTTAAACGAACCTACAGAATGCTTTCTAATCTAATCAAATCTAATCTAGCTTGCTACAGAATAGAAAGAAAGAAAATCACGTGAATGTACCACAACAGATTTTTACCAATACATGCCAAGTATACAATCAGAAGAAAAAAAATATCTGATGTGGTACACTCATATGACTTTCTCTAGTTGTTCTACAAACTTCTTACATAAGATTATTCTTCTTTCTGCATCTTGCTAATCGATGTACTCATTAGCACAATGTTCTTATTACTTAGTTCCTTATAAGTAGGAAGAAAATAAGGAAATACACTAGGCTAAACCTATAGTCAAATGTTTTAAAAGCTGTCGTTATGCGATTGTCATTAAAAATCGCTTCTTTTCTCGGCCAGGAGTAGAAAAAAAGAAAAACGGACACTCCCGTCTGAGAAAAGTGTAAGTACTTCACAACCGAAACAATTAACAGTGAACACCTCGAAAAGGGTAAGCTCCACGAAAAAATTGTATATGACATAAGTTGTGTAATTTAACAAGGCCTACAGTTTTTGTCTAGTAAGTTTTTGTCTATCTCTTACGGTTTACTAGTTATGCCAAATTAAGCAAAATTAACCCAGAATAAACAGGTCTGTAGAAGCTATTCCCAGAAAATTCAAGATAAACATTTTATTTGTCAGGTAAATATCTATAATATATTTTAATCAAATTCGTTAGAGGCATTTTTAAGAAAATCAACATTTTCGAAAAAAGTTCCATGTAAAGGGTAGTTTGGGGTGGGGGATTTTCTCAAAATCTTCGTGTCGCATCCCTGGAAGATACTAAACTTAATACCAAGTTTGGTATTTTACCGACTTTTCGTTTTTGAGTTATCGTGTTCACAGACACATGGACACACGGACACACACGCGGACCTTTTTCTGAAAATGCTTTTTTTGGATATAGGGGGTCCTAAAACATGTATTTCCGGTGAAATCTCGACATCGAATTTTTGGGTGGAATACAATACCTCTCTATCTCTATGTACAGTGTACATAAGGGGCTAGAGAAAGTAACATATCCAACTGAATATTAGAAACGACTCAATGATTCTTTGTAATTAAATAAAAAGTTTCTTTCTTTATAGTTACATACTATATGCCGCGTTCGAAGACGAAAGGTCAGGAAATCTGCGTAACCGCTAGTTTCGCACCTACTTCATTGAATAATGAAAGTTGCGAGTGTGTTATTAAAGACCACGAAAATAAAGAGAAGACACAAAGGTTCAAAATTTCCTCCCCTGTGCTTACCTAAAAATAATTGACTATTTGGTTATTTATTTTATAGCTTAAAGATACCATTTCGGTGGTAGGAGATTAAAGAGTTCAGAATAAATATCAGAGTAGTTTTAGTCTATTATCACAAATATCACAAAACATTAAGGAATTACATTTAAGAGGTCAAATGGGAGGGTTCTGCACATAATTTCATAAAGAGAACAGGAGGTATGTGATGTTGAAACTCTATTTGTCCAACGATAGCTAGGTTTAACCTTTATTTTAAGATGCATTTTCTATCATTTAATTAAATGAGTTTGAGAATACACTTTCAACGTTATCTAATATATTATTTATTTAATAAAAGCTGATGTGTTCCATTCACATCTCTACATCTCTGTTACAAATTATTGTTGAAAAGCGTATTCTTCTACTTCATGCTAATCAATTAACAGAAATTGTCTTATTACTTGCTTCCTTGTAAGTACAAGGGAAATAAGGCAATACACTAGACTAAAACGATAGTCAAATCTTTTAAACGCAAGTTGCTATGAGGTTGAAATCCATTTTTTTTTTACTTCCTCTATACGCACTATGTACACAGTGTATAGAGAAGGTATTGCACTCCACCCAAAAATTCGATACCGAGATTTCGCCGGAAATATATGTTTTAGGGTCCCCAATATCCATAAAAAGCATTTTCAAAAAAAGGTCCGTGTGTGTGTGTGTGTGTGTGTGTGTGTGTGTGTGTGTGTGTCCGTGTGTCCGTGTGTCCGTTTGTCCGTGTGTCTGTGAACACGATAACTCAAAAATGAAAAGTCGGTAAAATACCAAACTTGGTATTTAAGTTTAGTATCTTCCAGGGATGTGACACGAAGATTTTGAAAAAAATCCCCCCACCCCCAACTACCCTTTACATGGAACTTTTTTCGAAAATTTTGATTTTCTCAAAAATGACTCCAACGATTTTGATTAAAATTTTGTATATTAAAGATATTTACCTGACAAAATGTATATCTTGAATTTTCTGGGAATAGCCTCTGAAGAGTAGTTTATTCTGGATGAATTGTACTGAAGTTTGAATAACTGCTAAACCGTAAGAGATGGACAAAAACTTACTGCACAAAAAATGTAGAACACAGTAAAACACACAATTTATGTTGTATACATTTTTTTCGTGGAGTTCGTCGTTTTTGAGACATTCCTTATTTTTGGTTTCTGCTATGAAAAATGTATACTTTTCTCATACAGGAACTTGTCAACTCCTATCCATATAAACAAAGGAACTTCATTGACATAGCAACCATCTTTTGACTATCACTTTAACCTATACTAGTTCCTTATTTCGCTTCTACTTACAAGGAAACAGGTAATAAGACTATTTCTGCTATTTTTTTCTGATTAGCATAAAGTAAAATGAAGTATAAGCTTTTTAAGAATAATTTGTTGCGGGGATATAGAGAAAGTCATGTGAATGGAACACATAAGATTTTTTGATGAGCAGTTTACAAATTCCCTTATGAGAAAAGTTTAAGTATTTTAAAATTGAAACTAACTACAAGGAATATGTCAAAAACGGCCAACGCTATGAAAAAAAAAAAAATATATATATATATATATATATGAAATTAATTGTGTGTTTTAAGAAATCTACATTTTTTCTGCAGTACATTTTTGTCTATCTCTTATGGTTTACCAGTGATGTAAAATTCAACAAAATTCATCCAGAATGAACAGCTTTTCAAGATTTGCATCTCAAGTATAGTTAGACGTAGTTTTAAGTATACGCCAATTAACGAGCGAGATGACACCGCGTACTGTAGACTGGCATTCGGAAGGCCCCGGATTCGATTCCCAGCAACCGCTCACTCTGACCTATGGATTTCCCGGATGATCAGGGGAATGCTTCAGTGGTTTCTCTCAGCCCCCTCCCCACATTTCTTGCCATTTCATATCTTTTCATTAGTCATTTCAGCCTTCACCCCGTTTGGTGTGTTTCAGGGTTGGAAGTATTGGCGATGATACTTTGGTGCAGCGTGACAGTGGACAATAATGCTCTCTCTGGAACTTCCCCTGTCCTTCGACATTCGGGGCAAACGAACCGCTCCGTTGGTGTGCGTTGGAGCGGGGGTTCTCGGTCTACCTGTCCAGCTACCGTGGATCTTATTCTGGAAATTGTATGGACCCTGTCATTGCTGTACCGTCAATGTCTCCTCATCTCTCCTTCGAGGGGTGATGTTAAAATTCCCCCCCCCCCCCCTGGATTGGCGTCGTGTGTACTCCGAAAATACTTTATCCTATCATATTCCATTGGAAATATTTGGAAAGGGCTGGGTACCATATTTTTGAAAGGTTTTACAGAAAACTTATTCATTTGCACTGAAAGTCAATGTAGGACATGTGTTTGTGTATATAATAATATATGTTTCACTTGGAATACACAATGCTGTAGAAATAATTTCAAAGTTGTTATCTTTCATAATTATTTCCATTATGAAACAAAGAAAGATTAAATAAAAAAATCTGAGGTGTTTCATTCACATGCCTTTCCCTATATCTCTGCAAGAAATTGTTAAAAAGCTTATTCTTCTACTTATTTCATGCTAATCGAGATAAGCATTAACAGAAATACTCTTATTACTTGTTTCCTTATAAGCAGAACGGAAATAAGGGAATACACTCGGCTAAAACGATAGTCAAATATTTTAAAAGCTGGTGACCATGTGATTGAAATTTGTTTCTTTACGTGCCCAGAAGTTGAACAATTCCGGAATGAGAATATTTTTAAGCATTTTAGAATTGAAACCATTAACAAGGAATATCTTGTAAATGGTCAACTCCACGAAAAAATGGATATGATTTAAATTGTGTATTTTAACGATATCTGCATTTTTTGTGTATTTATGTATGTCGTTTTGCCTATCTCTTACGGTTTGCCAGTTATACAGAAGTCATCCAGAATCAAGTAGTCTTCAAAGGCTATTCCCAGAAAATTCAAGTTACACATTTTATTTGTTATTTAAATGTTTTTGATATATATAGTATGTTAATCAAAATCGTTAGAGCAAACTTTTGAAAAAAATCAACATTTCGACATTTTTTCCACACAATAGGTGGGGAGATTTTCCTCAATATTTTCATACACGGACAAACACACACACACACACACAAACACACTGATGTTTTCTTGTAATAATGATTTATCAGACGTGATTTATCGGTGAAATCTCGGTATCGAATCTTTGAGTACCTTCTATACCTATGACTGTCTATGTGATAAGCATAGAAAATAGAAACACACTTTGTTCACTTAGATCTCAAATGGTTTCCCACGTGTAAACAGTTGCTATTTTTCTTGCAGACTATCGAAGGGTCACCAGCAGATCGACAACTACGTCGAGGCGACATTGTAAAGAAGATTGGTGAATATGACGCGAGAGATCTGCGCCACGAAGATGCGCAAAACTTATTTGTGAACGCAGGAAACACCATTAAACTAGTCGTGCAAAGGTGAGTGAGTATCTTGTGATGGCAATGAGTCAGTGACATATTTTGGTTCTGAAGTTCAGTCCATGACAAGGTTGTTCTGCTACTAAGGTCGTCTCATCCGAAAGTGGCCAGTCTTGTCTGTGAGGTAATCCACTTGGCCGAGCATTCCACATTTAAACGTTTTAGCTTTCTTTCTTCTTTTCTTTTCCTAGGAGATACAATGTTGGATGTTGGGGAGACTATTTGGGGTAATGTGAGGGTGAAGAAGCACGAATAATCGAGATGATGATGAATGGGTATTTTAAGGCGCTCAATTTCTAGGTTTTCAGCGCTCTTATAAAGTGGCAGAAATCCAGATTTAAAATCATGATAAAAGTTAACAGCTAAATTTAGATATAAAACTATCCATTGCTAAAAACTTAGTAAAGTCGATAAAACCATTAAAATGGTTCGTAAGAACAGGTTAAAAGGAATTAAAACTAAAGCCATAGTAAAATAAAACAGTACTACAACCATAAAACAAATCAGATCCTTAGTGTAAAACAAACTTTTGATGACAATCTGATGTGTTTCATTCACATGACTTTCTCTAGTTGTTTCGCAAACAAACCTTTTTTTTTTTTTTTTTCAAACGATTAATCTTTCGGCTACACCATACTAATCAAGATAAACATAAGCGGAATTAATCTTATTACTTTGTTTCCTTGTTTCCTTGTAAATAGATGGAATTACGTACATTAGGCTAAAGCAATAGTCTCGTCCTTTAAAGCAGGTCGCTATGTGAAACAATTGAAATTCTATTCTCTTATCTGGCCAGGAGTAAGCAAACGAGAAGAAGGATGTCTTCCGCTTGAGAAAAGTGACTAAAATTGAAACTAATATATAATCCGGAATATCTCGAAAACGATTAACTCTACAAAACATTTGTATATAATATAAATTGTGTGTTTTAATGCGATCTACATTTTTTGTGTAGTAAGCCTTTGTATATCTCTTACGGTTTGCCAGTTATACAAAACTCATCCAGAATGAAGAGGTCTCAGAAGCTATTCCCAGAAAACTCAAGATATACATGTCTTTTGTCATAATATTTTAATTCAAAATCATTAGAGCCATTTTTGAGAAACTCAAAAATTTTTGAAAAATATTCCATGGAAATGAAGTTTTGGATGGGGAGATTTTCCTGAAAATCTTCTTGTCACATGTAAGGTACCAAACTTAAATACCAAGTTTGCTATTTAACGGTCTTTTGCGTTATGCTCCCCACAAACGCACACAAACCCACACAGGGACATTTTTCTAAAAATGTTAATTTTTTTGGAATCAGGGGGTCCTAAAACGTGTATTTCCGGTGAAATTTCGGTATCAAATTTTGGATACATTTCAATACCTTCTCTACACACTATGTAGTACATAGCACGTGTAGAGACAGTACAAACTTAAAAACCCTATCGACTGCCCCAGGATCGTCGGCTTGGACCTCTCCTAGGGAAGCTGGGCGGGTGGAGAGATCTGCGATGATACATCACAGAGCGGGAAGAATAGAGAAACCTGTATTTAATAAATTAATTTATAGGTACAACAAACATGTAAATGACAAATTCGTCCTCTAAACCTAGAGCTTTAAAAAAAATCTGATGTGTTCTATTCACATGACTTCATCTACAACGCTGTAATAAACATTGTTAAAAAGCATATTCTTCTATCTACTTTATGAAAATCGGGATAAACATTAGCAGAAATTGTCTTAATTACTTGCTTCCTTGTAAGTAGAAGGAAAATAAGCGAATGCACTAGGCTTAAACGATAGTTAAATCTTTAAAAGCTGGTTGCACGTGGTTGAAATCCATTTGTATGCAGTGCCAGGAGTTCACAACTTTCCTTGGGAGAAACGTTTAAGTACGTTAAATGTGAAACAAATAATAAGGAATAGCTCAGAAATGGTCAATTCCACGAAAAAACCTATATGATATAAATTGCGTGTTTCAACGTGATCTAGATTTTTTGTGTAGTATGTAAGTTTTTGTCTATCTCTTACGGTTTACCAGTCAGGCAAAATTCAGCAAAATTCATTCATAATAAAAAGGTCTTTAGAGACTATTCCCAGAAAATTCAAAATATACATTTTATTTGCCACGGCATTTTAATCAAAATGGTTAGCCATTTTTGAGAAAAACATAATTTTCAAAAATGTTTCCATGTGAAATGAAATGAAATGAAAAGGCCTGTTATTTATGGACGCTCTTTAACTGCTTTGGCTCTCAGCGTCCCATTCTATATTGAGCGTGAAAGATCGCTTAATTTTGCTCAGAGACCTCTCTTATCAGGCTTGAGGTTCTTTTACGTGCCGTAAATCAACGACACGGGACCCGCAGCTTTACTTCCCTTCCGAAGGAAGCCATGCTAAGGATTTTTACACCCGAAAAAATCCATCGTCCTCCGCCGGGTTTGAACCCGCGACCTTGGGTATATAAAGTTAGCATGGTAACCATTACACCACGGAGGGCGACATGTTTCCATGTTAAGGGTAGTTTGTGGTGGGGGGATTTTCTTGAAAATCTTCGTGTTGCATCCTTGGAAGATACTAAAGATAAATACCAAGTTTGGTATTTTTTCGTTTTTGAGGTATCATGTTCATGGACACACGGACCATACACATGGACCATACGCACGGACCTTTTTCTAAAATGATTTTTTGATACAAGGGACCTTAAAACGAGTATTTCCGGTGACATTTCGCTATTGAATTTTGGTAGAAATACAATACTTTCTCTATGTACATAGTACGTATAGAGAAAGTAAAAATCAGATGTGTTTCATTTACATGACTTTCTTTACCTATTCTGCAAATAAACTATTCTTATTAGAAGATTCTTTCATCTATATCATGCTAATAGGGAAAAACATTAGCAGAATTTATCTTATTACTTTTTAAGTAGAACGGAAATAAGGAGACTTAAGCGATAGTCAAATCTTTTAAAAGCCGGTCGCAATGTAAATAATTGATGTTTGGTTAGTGATGCATGGCCAGTAGCAAAACAAAAGAGAGATGAAACGAAAGGTGACTTCCCGTTTGAGGAAAGTTACATAGTTTACACTTTAAACCAATAACAAGAAATAGATAAGAAACGGCCAACCCTAAAAAAAGTAACTGACATAAATTGTTGGCATTAACGAAGACTATATTTTTTGTGTAGTAACCTTTTATCTAGCTCTTACGGTTTACCAGCTATGCAAAGTTCATCCGGAACGAAGAGGTTTTTCGAAGTAAGTTCAATATACGCGTCACATTTGTTAGGTAAATATCTTTAATGTGCGGCATTTTAATCAAAATCGTTGCAGCCATTTTTGAGAAAAACATTTTCGAAAATATCCTATATAAACTAAATGATAGTTCGAGATGGGGGGACTTTATTGGAAATCTTCGTGTCGCATCATTTTAATATACTAAACTTATATATTAAGTTTGTTATTTAACCGTTTTTAGATATTGAGTTATGCTGCACAAACACACATGGACGTTTTCTAAAAAAATATTTTTCGGATTCAGAGGACTCAAAACATATATTTCCGGTGAAATCTCGCTATCGAATTTTGAGTGAAATACAATACCGATAAAATGTTCTTTCAAATTTTTAGGTGAAATACAATGGTTTCCCATTCTAGATAAAGAGCACAGAAAGTCAAGCTGTTAACTGATATTGAGTGAATTACTCTATTTGAGTTTACTGTGAATGTCTGCAACTTGGTTATGCTTTACTTGAGAGGAATGTAAAAACTGGCATTCCAAAGTATAACAACTTTCGGTTTATAAAGAGTTTAATGATATCGGTAGAAAATCTGATGTGTTCCATTTACATCTACATCGCTGTAATAAATTATTGATAAACAGCTTATTCTTCTATATTCTTTATAATAATTGAGATAAACATTAGCAGAAATTGTCTTGATTGCTTGCTTCTTTGTAAGTTGAAGGGAAATAAAGGAATACACTAAGCTAAAACGATAGTCAGATATTTTAAATGCCGGTTGTCATGTGGTTGAAATCCGTTTCTATGCATAACCAGGAGTTTACATGTTCCCTTAAGTGAAACGTTTAAGTATGTTAAATCTGAAACAAATAACAAGGAATATCTCATAAATGGTCAGCTATACCAAAAAAAGTTTATGACATAAATTGTGTCTGTTACCGAGATCTATATTTTTTGTGTAGGAAGTTTTTAACTATCTCTTAAGGTTTACAGTTGTACAAAATTCAACAATATTCATACAGATTTAAGAGGTCTTTAGAGATCATTGCCAGAACATTTAAGATATACATTTTATTTGCCATGTAAATATTTTAATATACGGTATGTTAATCATAATCGTTAGAGCCATTTTTGAGAAAATCAGAAATTTCAACATTTTTTCTATGTATGGAGAATTTCGGGGGGGGGGGGTTTCTCGAAATCTTCGTGTCCCATTCCTGAAATATACTAAATTAAATACTAAGTTTGGTATTTTACCGACGTTACGTTTCTGAGTTATCGTGTTCACAGACACACGATACAGGAGCCCTAAAAAGTGTATTTTCAGTGAAATCTTGGTATCGAATTTATGGATTCAATACAATACCTTCTCTATACACTATGTACACAGTATGTGTAGAGAAAGTACGAACCATTCAGGTTTAAACTATATAATGTTGAACACATTGAGAATTCGGGCTGAAGTGAGAGCGAGCTTATTGTCTACCATGCAGAACTAAGTTTCTACACGCACACAGACTGCTTCACTGTCTATTTCAAAGCAATGGAACTCTAAGGCCACACCGAAAATAAAGCACGGACCTAGACGACAGCGAACTTAACGATGTAATGCTAAGAGCCTGAATTAGAAGGAGTAGACATCTGTGGCTGTTGTTATTAATTTGTTTTGTAGGTCTTGGCTCATGCTTCTAGGAAATACACAAGATCATCTCTTTCGTAAGCGATACAAGGGAAAGAAAAGTGAAGTTGCTTATGAACGGACTGAAATATGGTACTAAGAGTAAAGTGCTTTAATATGCAGTGTTAATAGATCATTCGGATCTTAAAGGAAACAAACTTGCAATTTACTCGGAGATTGCAGATCTATATATTGCTTCAAAATACCCCAAAATATTCTTAAAATGATCTAATTGAAAAAAAAAAAGCTTATGTGTTGCATTCACATGACTTTTTATACATCTCTGTAACACACTAATGTTAATAAGCTTATTTTTCTATCTACTTCATGTTAATCAAAATAAACACTAGGACAACCGGTTTTAACTCTTAGTTCCTTAAAAGCAAATGGGAAATAAGGGAATGCACTAGGCTAAGCCGACAGTCAAATGTTTTAAAAATATGTTTGCTATGAGATTAAAATTCGATTCTTTGCGTGGCCAAAAGTTGACAAGTTCCCGTAAGAGAAGCAAGCGTTTTAAGTAATTTAAAACTGATACGAATAACAAAGAATATCTCGAAAACAGCCAACTCCACGAAAAAAATGTATACATCATAAATTGTATGTTTTAAGGGAATCTTATGTAGTAAGTTTTTATCTAAATCTTACGGTTTACTAGTTATACAAAATTAAAAAAAAAATCGTCCAGAATAAAGAGACTATTCCCAGCAAATTGAGGATATACATTTTATTTGCCATGTAAATATCTTTAGTTATAAAACATTTTAGTCAAAATCGTTACAGACTTTTTTAAAAAATCAAAGTTTTCGACATTTTATCCATGTAAAGTGTAGTTGGAGGGGGGGATTTTCTTGAAAATCCTGTGTCGCATCCTTGGAAGGTACTAAACTTTAAACTTAAATATCAAGTTTGGTGTTTAATGGTCTTTTAGTTTTTGAGTTATGCTGTCCACAGAAACACACACACACACACACACACACACCCACAGGATCTTTTTTCAAAAATGCTTTATTTGGATTCAGGGGGACCCAAACATGTATTTCCGGTGAAATCTCGGTATCAAATTTTTAGGTGGAATACAATACATTCTATAGCCCGCCTGGGTTGTGTGGTGGTAGCGTATCTGCCTCACATTCAAAAGATCGTGAGTTCGAATCTCGCTTAGGGTGAGTTACCATTATAAGGTTTTTGGGGTTTTCCTTTGTCCTGAGAAGATGAATGTCGAGTAACCTTAAGCTCCATGAACCCCGAGATCATTTGAGCATCATTTCACCAATTTCATGCATCGTCTGATACGACCAACCAGGTTAAAGGATGTTAAAGTAAAAAAAAAATACATTCTCTATACACTATGTACATAGTACGTGTATAGAAAGTAAATTCTTACATGTTACACTCACAGCACTTGGCCAGGAGTAGAACAAAAGAAAAACGAACACTTCCTGTCTGAGAAAAGTATAAGCACTTCACAATTGAAACCAATAACAAGGAATTCTCGGAAACGGTTACCTCCACAGCAAAAACGTAAAGGACATAAGTTGTGTGTTTTGAGGAAATCTACATTTTTGTGTAGTTTTGTGTATCTCTTACGGTGTACCAATTATACAAAATTCAGAAGAGTTCATCCAGAATAAACACATCTTCAGAAGCTATTCGCAGAAAAGTCACGATATACATTTTATTTGTGATGGAAATGGCTTTAATATGTGGTATTTTAATCAAAATCGTTATAGCGATTTTTAAAAAAAACAACATTTTGGAACTTTTTTCCATGTAAAGGGTAGCCTGTGATGGGGGATTTTCTTGAAAGTCTTCGTGTCATACCCTTGGAAGATATCAAACTTAAATACCACACACACACACACACGCACACACGCATACACACACGCAAGGACCTTTTTCTGAAAATGATTTCTTTTGGATCCAGTGGATCCTAAAACATGTATTTTCGGTGAATTCTCGGTATAGAATTTTTGGATGGGATACACTACCTTCTCTATTCCCTCTGTACATTGTACATACGGGGCTAGAGAAAGTAAAAATCTTATGTGTTCTAGACATGACATTTTAGAGTTCATTATCTTATTCATTGTTTTATCCCTTTTATCTCTAAAAGGACCGTATATGTATATTCATAAATGTATTTTTTCTTGATAACATAACTCCATGGCACGACAGCTCACGGGGAACCTTGGCCTACCGCCCAGCCGCTGCGTCCCCCATCTCGGTCCACTACAGACGTCGTGGATGGGGTGCAGTATTGGAGGGTGAGACGTGGTCAGCGCCTCGAGTCCCCCCGGCCGGTTAATGCGGTCCTCATGACCTGGAGCCGCTACTTCTCTATCAAGTAGCTCCTCAATTGGCCCCCCCCCAGGGACCTTACGAGGCTGAGTGCACCCCGGGCCAGGTCTCCCAGCGGGGGAAAAATCCCCATGCTGGTACTGGGGATCGAACCCAGGTCTCCCGCTTGGTAAGTAGTAACGCTACCACCGCGCTAAGGAGACCTGATTTAAATTAATTTATGTTTTGGATAGGTGGAACCAGATTGAAAAATTCAATGCCATACCCAGGATTTGAAGCACAAATCTCCCGGTCTCTAGTCGGCTCCTCTACCACTGAGCTACCACAGCAACATGCCGAAAATACATTAAATTCCTCAACCGAGAAACTCGCATGTTTCCCTATCTCACCAAATGTCTGAGATAGGGAATAACAGTCATTCCTAAAAACATCGTGAAATCTTCGTCATATACATAGCTTTAGAAACTAGCGGAAAAACTGTAAATACTTGATCACTTCCAGTTTGAGAAATGTTATACGTATTTTAAAGCTGAAACCAACAAAAGGGAATATCTCTGAATTGGTTAACTCTGTAAAGCACTGCATATGACATAAATAATGTGTTTTAATGAGATCTGTATTTTGTGTATAATAAGTATTTATCTATCTCTTACGGTTGTGCACAGTTATTCAGAAAGAAGAGGACTGCAGAGGTTATTCTCAAGATATTTACAGTATATGTTTCATTTCCCATGTAAGCATCATTAATATATGGCAATTTAGTCATAACCGTTAGAGACCTATGAGAATATTTTCGAAAAATGTTCCATATAAACGGTATTTTGGGGCGGGGGGGATTTTCTTGAAAAGTTTCGTGTCGGCATCTTTGGAAGATACCGAACTTATATATCAACTTTGGTATTTAATATACTTTTCGTATTTGAGTTCTGTTGTTACCACACACAAGAACATTTTTCTAATAATGTTTTTTTTAATCGAGGGACCTCAAAACATATATTTACACTTAAATTTCGGTGTAGAATTTTGGGTGGAGTAGAATACCGTCTCTACTTACTGTGTGCCTTATACATACGTGCTAGAGAAAGTGCAAATCTGATGTGTTCCATTCAGGTGACTTTCTCTGTATGTTTTGCAAACAAACGCGTTTTAATAATTTATGAATTAAAATTAGAAGACATCCTTCAACCCTTACCCATGAGAAGAACAGGGCTAAAAGAAGTACCTATTATCAAAATACAGATTTTCTCTCTTTATAATATTAACATAGATGTACACGGTTTTTGTTTGGAACGAGTGTTGTTTTAACATTTATTTATTGAATTTCCAAAATGTTAAAGTCCTATTTTACAACTGTATATTAGGACTATAGTTGTAAACAATGTGTAGTATTGCATAATAGTATTAAGTGTAAATGCCACATCAAAAGAATTAACATTAATTTAAATAAACAAATAATAAAACAGGAACATATTCATAGAAAATGTAACATATTTATTTATGTAACTGTAAGTATTAAGTAATTCAAATAAATGGAGAACGTGTAGGCAATTATTTATAACTGAGGTTATGGGTTCCGGTGTAGACCGCGTCATTTCTTACACTATTCTCTGCAACCTGTGTTGAGATTCTTCCATTGGCCAGATGAGGAAGCTCAACACAGGTTGCAGCGAAACGTCGGCGGAGAGCAAAGTAACCCATAACCTCAATGGACTACGGCCGTGAAAGCCTGTAATTATTTATGATTTAAATATATTATTGACAACCATTTTAAATTCTGAGTAGCAACACTGTTTCCTAATAATGTGGTGTAATGATGGAGTGAAATGCTTATTACAGAAGTCTAAATGCATTATTAATCTCAGCAAAAATAATTATTATTCTTTAACATGATAATCTTCTAAAGTGTTAACTAGCATAGCTGAATATTACAAACCATGTGGTGAATTTTCAGGAAACCGGGACCACCCCCAGCTGTTGCACCGTTGCCCACGGGGTCGCATGTGCCTGGATCACAACCTGCAAGGATGAATTCGCCTGGACCAATGTCCCCGACAACAATGCGCCTGCAACAGACTGAGGCTGCCCGCCCAGCATCGCCGATCGTTTTCCCACCACCGTTACCCACATCCGATGCTATGGCCAGCCGTTCACCGGCTCCCGGAGCTGGAGTACCTGCTCCCTTTGCTCCGAGCTACTCCTCTGCGGGCACAAACTGGACACCGTCTCATGTAGAGGAGGAAGTTGCCATCAATAACCAGGTAAGTCTCTCACAGATCCTGTGTAGCAATATCTCGGGGGGGGGGGGGGACTGGTTTAATACAATTTGAAGTAGACCGTGCTCGATAAGCAGGATTTAATCTTGGCGTTTCGCTCAAAACTACGAGGGTCATTCAGAAAGTGGCATAACGATTTGGCATAACTAAATAATAACGAAAGTTATCAACACAAAACTTTAGTTACAAAGTTATAGTATCACCTGTCTGAAGAATGATGCAGACGACCAAGAGTGGAAGCTTGTGTAAACACAAACAGATAAGCGGTATTACGTCGTCACTCCCGGTGCGTGCCCTGTACAATTCTGTAATACTGGAATGCAGCAGTTGAGTTTCTTACAGTGGACGGGTTCGAATCAGGTCAAAATGCAAATACCGCCGCGAGTAGTCATACACTCACAAAGTAGAAATTTAATATTCGTTATAACCTGTTGTGGATCGTTTAGATTATTCCTATTTATGTGCGCTGAGCTCTATATTTCAGCCTTCTCTGACCACTCGAAACCTACTACACTGCATTCTTTCGTCAGACAGGTAGTAAGGACCTTACTCTATTTTTCAACGCAATCGTCTTTGCTACCAAGGTATATATTGTGTTTTCTCCGGGTTCTGCGGTTTCCCCCGTCATCGCATTCCACCGGTACTCCATCTCCATTCCATATATCGCCAGTGTCATCGCCTGCGGTACCCAAGTAGTAAAAGCGGGCGTTAAACACTGCCCAAAAATCAAAAAAGTATGTACGGTGTTCAGAGTGAAACGCCGGTTTTCTTAATTCTTTTATTAACATTTGCTTTCAACTCCTCCATTCGATTGATGAACTTCCACCCCGGTCTTTTTGTACACAGTGGTTCTTTATTGAGTACTAGTAAATAATGCGCCATTTCCTCACTGAAAATTCGTTCATTGTATTATCACCACACACTTGCGTTATTAGCCTATAAAATTCGATTGACCGAACATTTTGTGCATTAAAAAACAAAACGAAAAAAAAAGAAGAAAAAAGAATAAGTTCTTTGGCGGTAGAAAAGTATAACATCGGCTGGTAGCACGTGACAATAAATGTCTTGACAGAATAGAGAATGGAGATTACGTTGAAAAATAAAATAAACTACTGTAATTTTGTGTTTATATCTTTCGTTATCATTTAGTTTCGCCAAATCGTCTGTTACTTTCTGGATGACCCTCGTATGTTCGTTCAGAGGACTCGGCGAAAAGTGAAAGGCCTCCCTCCCTCATGTGGAAGAAGTACCGCCTGCTCTGATCGACTGGTGGATGTCCAATCGCCTGTGTCCCAGCTATGCCTTTCACTCTTCGTCGAGTTCTCTGTAGATGATTTGAGCGAAACGTCATGAGTAAATCCTACTTATCGACCACAGCCTACAAACGCGGAAGAACTTTTACTTCAAATGGATGCCGGCCGTGAAAACCTTAGTACACACATAAGGCTTTATACAATGTTTTAATCTTCCTACTTATTCGTTTGTTTCTAATCGTTGAAGTCAGAGCTTTGAGGAAGGAATGGCGGATGGAAAGAAATGTAGCAAACTAATCTAATAACGGAAAGTAATGTATACTATGATACAAGTAAGCTAAGTGCATTTTTGGAGACAAAGAGTTTGAAAATTTGAGATGAAGTCGAGATTCGTCACTTCCAAGATTCTTCATGCACTTATCGCATGCTATTAACTTCAATACAAGTTTCGTCGGCCAAATGGGACATCTTAACGGCACTTTCTTGATCAAGGGAACTTCTAGTTCACGAGTTGACTACTATGCTCACGTGACAAGGAATCAGCTCATTGCCCACAGATAATACCAAAGGAGGAAATCATGCCTTGCAAGTCTGCAAAAATAAATAACGAAATCTAGCCCAGGGGTCTTTTCTTTCAAGTTATGGTGTTATATTAGTGTAAATAAACACTACACGCAAGTATATGTTCTAATATACTAAAGGCTTTAATGTAGATGGTGCATATAGCCCTCTGAAATAGACAAAACACAAGGTAGGTTAGATTGAATAATAGTAGTAGAACTTATGGAAAAGTCTGACGTCTTCCGTTCACATGACTTTCTCTAGCTGTTCCACACACAAAAGCTGCGGAGTATGCTTCTATCTGCATCACACTTATTGAGATAAACATTACCAGAATTAGCCTTATTACTTATTGCTCTCTTCTAAGCAGAAGGAATAGACTAGGCTAAAACAATAGTCAACTCTTTTAAAAACTGGCCGCTATATGCACAATTGAAACTCGGTTCTCTTTGCATGGGGAGTAAAACTAAAAAGAGATGAAACGAAACATGTGGTTAAAAATTGAAAGGAATAACAAGGAAAATATCGGAAACAGTTTCTCTACAAAAAAGTATTTGACACATATTGTGTGTATTAATAAGATCTACTTTTTGTGTAATCAGTTTTGCTCTATCTCTTAACTCATCAAGAATGAAGGGGGTCTTCAGAGGCTATTCACATAAAATTCAAGATATACGTTTAAGTGCTCGTGTAAATGTGCTTAATATAGGGTATTTTAATCAAAATTGCCAGAGACATTTTTGAGAAAAATAAATGGAGCAATTTTATTGAAAACTTAGAAGATACTGTACTTAAACACCAAATTTGGTACTTCTTGGTCTTTTTATGTTTGAGCTATGCTGTCCACACACACATACACACACGCATACAGGCTACAAGGAAGTTTTTCTAATTTTTTATTCAGGGGACCTCAAAACATATTTCCAGTGAAATCTCGACATCGAAATTTTGGGTGGAATACAATGTGCATGTTACGTGCAGATAAAGTAAAATGAAATTAACTACTAGCCCCTATTAAACATATGTAGTGGGAAGATCTTGCATTAACAAGATCACTAACATTAACATCGGTGACGAACTGACCCAAGCCTGGTTGTTGACCTTAAAAATCAATAACTTGCAGCTCAGACTTAATTGTTACAAGGTAACCTACGAAGATATACATTTTGTTTATCATAAAATATATTAAGCATATAGTATTTTAATAAAAATTATTAGAGCTATTTTTGAGAAAATCAAAATTTTCTAAAAGCGTTCTATGTAAAGGGCATTTGGGGGGTGGGGAGATTTTGCTGAAAATCTTGGTATTGCATCCTTGGAAGATACTAAACTTAAATAACAAATTTGGTATTTAACGGACTTTTCGTTTTTGAGCTATGCTTTTGAATTTCTTAAAAATGGCCAACGATTTTGATTAAAATATCGAACATTAAAGATATTTACATCACAAATAATATGCATGTTTTGAATTTCCTGGGAATAAACTTTGAAGACCTCTTTATTCTGAATGAAATTTGCATAACTGGTAAACCGTAAGAGATAGACAAAAACTTACCACACCAAAATGTAAATGACGTTAAAACACAAAATTTATGTCATATACGTTTTTTTTTTTTTTTTTTTTTTTTTTTGTACAACTGACCGTTTCTTAGATATTGCTTTTTATTGGTTTCAGCTTTAAAATACTTATGGCTTTCTCAAACAGGACCATATAAAGCGAACCGAACATCAATTGTTTCACAAAGCGACGAGCTTTTAAAAGGTTTGACCATCGCTTTTGGCTAGTGTATTCGCTATTTCCGTTTTACTTAAAAGAAAGCAAGGATTAAGAACAATTCTGCTATTTTTTTTATCTTGATTAGCATGATGTAGATAAAAGAATAATTATTTGTAAAAATAGTTTGTATTTGGAACAGCTAGAGAAACTTATGTGAAAGTAACACATCATGATTTTTTTAAATTTATGGAGCAGTTTGTGTAGAATTAAGAAGTTTTAACGGCGTCGCATCATGCACGCCCTGTTAGCGAGTTACGGTTGGTGTCGGTGAAGGAACGCGTCAAGGGTTGGTACCAGGGCCCAGCAGGACGAAGGCCCTTTGGGTGATCTTTATTAAGAAATAAATACTTGCACATTCTTGCTCTTGTAAGCTTCGAGAAAAGGCTGGATTCAGGAGACGAAGTCAGCGGTGTCTGTTGTTGAGGAGTCAACGTTCACAAAGTTTCTAGACACCTGGAAATACTGAGATTAGGAACGTGGTTGCTGTTGCGAGTTCCGTGGTACTGGAATTGTTACTGTGTTTAAGTAGAACACAGAGATGCTGTTCAAGGTGCCTATGTGGCTGAGTGAAAGCTTTATCCAGAGTTCGGCGATAGGTGACTTAGTCCAGTAGTTGAAGGTGCGTGAGGATGGAGGAGTGAAGGTTACTGAAGGTCTGGATTCCGGGTTTAATATTGCTGTAGATGCGGCGAAGGCGTGTTTCAGAGTGCATCTTGCAGTTGGCGACGATGATATTTCCTCTAGGTTGCCCAGGCTGATGTTTTGAACCTCAGTATGTAAATCCTGGATGACATTCCGCAAGGGGTAGTCCATTTTGGTGACAGGATCATTCGCCGGCGAGGAGAGGCTGAGATGATGTCCAGCTTGTCGGGTGGCTGCGACTGCGACTTGGATATTGCCCTTGGACTGTGCAGGTGGGCAATGGTGGTGGTGGTTGCAGAACGAGTTGAGTGGCAGCGCCACAGTAGTGTCATCTAGGAAAGCGATGAAGGGTCCGGCATCGTGATTAAATGCACATCAGTAGCGGTTTACTTGGCCACTAACTAGCAGCATATACTGCAGGCAACTCCAACTCAATGCAATCCGACTCCACGGCCTTTTGCCCTGACGCCCGCGTATTTGAAAGCGGCAGAAAAGGCAATCAACAGAGCTGGAAAGAAAGATAGTGTGGCACAATTGTCGGTTTGCAATATCAGAGGTTTTGAACATTTATTGACTGTAATGGGCGTGTATACAAAAGTAAATAGAAATCACAATTCGTATTACATTCAACTTTATGCTTAATAGAGCAAATTAACCTTAAATTTCTTAGCTCCTGTCCCACTTAGACGGTCTGGGTAGCTCAGTTGCCTAGGCCAAAGTGTACTTAAAAGCGACAGCCCCATGTCAGTAGATTTATTGTTATGTTAAATAAGTCCTGCGGAACGAAATTCCGGAACACCGATGACACTGATATGATCCTGGAAATTAACGGCATCGTTACAAGAAATAAAAAAAAACTGCCTCAGTTATATCCCGGTACTAAGTTTAATATGTACAACTATATTCATGTCGGGTTCAGAAGAGGAGCTTTTCCTACTCTTTTCCCCTAATTATCCTTTCAGTGTTTAGAGTGATTATCTTTGCTGTACAAAGCCGAAACTACATTTCAAATTGTCCAAATTTAAAAGGTTTCATTCATGAAAAAACTGCTTAGACAAATAATCTCACCCTAATATGTTTGTTTAAGCATTGTGTGTGCGTGTGTGTGTGTGTGAGTGTGCGTGTGTGTGAGTGTGCGTGTGTGTGAGTGTGTGTGTGCGTGTGCGTGTGTGCGCGTGTGAGTGTGCGTGTGTGTGAGTGTGCGTGTGTGTGAGTGTGTGTGCGTGTGTGTACGTGTGTGAACGTGAGTGTACGTGTGTATGTGCGTGAGTGTACGTGAGTACGTGTGTGTGCGTGTGTGTGACTGTGTGTGCGCGTGTGAGTGTGCGTATGTGTGCGTGTGTGTGCCTGTGTGTATGTGTGATTGTGTGTACGTGTGTGTGTAGGTGTGTGTGTACGTGTGTGTGTACATGTGTGTAAGTGTGTGCGTGTGTAGGCGTGTGTGCGTGCGTGTGTGCGTGTGTGTATGTGTGTGCGTGTGCGCGTGTGTGCGTGTGTGTGCGCGTGTGTGCGTGTGTGTGCGTGTGTGCGTGCGTGCGTGTGTGCGGGTGTGTGCGTGTGTGTGGCGGAGGGGGCAAACCTTAGCGAAATTTGGAACATTAACACTAAATAAAAATCAGTTAGGCTTCTTTTGTGAAGACAAATTCCTTCATTTCTCGATCATATTCTAGGTCAATAGATTACAATTAAAACTCTGCAGGAACATTCTCGTTTGCGATACAAGGAATTATGAATAATAGAAAATATGTAAATTTCAAATTACCCATCTCTTGTACTCGCACTCCGAATTTCATGCGTAGAGGCCTTATTTTTGAAAATGAGAGATTGCTTTGCTCTATTGCTTGATTGCTGTTCTCATAATACGAGTTTCAGTCTGAACGCAAGATAGAGTTGTGTAATGACCTTTCCTTTGCCTTGGAGAGAACGATTAACAAAACTCTGGTGTACTGTTACATCTGCAAGGAATACAAAATACCAATTCCACTTTGACTCCGCTCATTATTACTTTCTCAACACGTACTATGTACATAGTGTATAGAGAAGGTATTGCATTGTACCCAAAACTTCGATACTGAGATCTCACCAGAAATACATATTTTGGGACACCCTCAATGCAGAAAAGGCATTTTTAGAAAAATGACCGTGTGTCTGTGTGTGTGTGGGTCTGTGGGCAGCATAGCCCAAAAACAAAAAGTCCATAAAATACCAACTTGATAATTAAGTTCGGTATCTCCCAAGGAGGCGACACGAAGATTTACAATAAAATCCTCCCCAACTACCCTTTACATTGAAATAATTTCGAAAATTTTGATTTTCTCAAAAATGGCTCTAACGAATTTGATTAAAATCTCTTATATTTAACACAACAACTAATATATACATATATTTCTTACATTTTCTGAGAAGAGCCGCTGAAGACCTCTTTATTCTGGATGATTGTTTTTTAATTTTGCATACTAGTAAACCATAAGAGATAGGCTAAAGCATATTACACAAAACTGTAAATCTCGTTAAAAATACAATTTATGCCATATAAATTTGTTCGTGGAGTTGACCGTTATCGAGACATTCCTTGTTATTGGTTTCAGTTTTAAAATACTTAAAACTTTTCTCATACAAAAACTTGTCAACTCTTGGCCACGCAAAGAAATGAATTTCATTCCCATAGCAACCACATTTTAGAACATTTGACTGTCGGTTTAGCCTAGTGTATCCACTTATTTCCCTTCTGCTAGTGTTTATCTCGATTAGCATGAAGCGGATAGAAGAATAAGCTTATTAACAATAATTTTATAGAGATATAAAGAAAATCATGTAAATGGAACACATCCAATTTTTTGGTTCTATTTATTATCACCTTTTAAGTCCAAGTCTTACGGCGGCTTTGCCTTTACACCAATTTCCACATTGGCAATGACGCCCACTGCATTATTGTGTGTTAATATTTTGAATATATTTACAAACATTAAATTCACACATACATATACACACATTCATACTTCCAGACTCTATGGAAGATGATAGATAATCCTAGTTAAAGTAAAACACATCCTCCAGTCAGGAATCGCACTCGGAGCCTCTGGAGTTGATATCTCCAAGACCACAGAGGTAAGTGGTTCACTATTTTTCCGTGTAGTTTACAATCTATACGCGTTGAAAAACATTATTATTGCATTTTCATGAGCTCATCCTGACATTAGCTATCAGCCGTGGTATGTATCGATGATAAGCACAACAGAGAACAAAATTCAATTTTGGTAACATTTCAAAATAGTTTGTCAAAAATTAATACTACGAAGTGTGGCTAATATCCTTAGATGATTGGATATCCCTATTTGCTTACACTTTAAAAATATTATCATTCCAGTCATATGACTTTCTCTAACTGCTCTGCAAACAAACTCCTTACAAACGATAATTCTCCTTTCTACTTCATGATAATCGAGATAAACATTAGCAGAAATGTTCTTAATTACCTGCTTTCTTGTAAGTAGAAGGAAAATAAGGGAATATATTGTCCTAAAGCGATTGTCAAATCGCTTAAAAGCTGTTGCTATGCATTTTTATTAAAATTTGTTACTTTCCCTGACCAGCAGTAAAACAAAAGAATCACTGATGGTTTCTTGTTTGAGAATAGTGTCAGTATTTTAAAATCGAAACCAATAACAAGGAATATATCGGAAATGGTTAGCTCCGCAACAAAAATATACAGGATATATATTGTGTATTTTGACAAGATCTACACTTTTGAGTAAGATATTGTCTATATCTTACGGTTCACCAGTTATGCAAAAGTCATTTAGAATGAAGAGGTCTTCAGAGGCTATTCTCAGGATATTCAAGATGAGCACTTTGTATGCCATGTAAATATCTTTAATAAACTGCATTTTAAACAAAATCCTTAGAGCAGTTTTTGAGAAAATCAACATTTTCGGAATTTTTGCCATATATAGAGTTTGGGGTGGAAGGATTGTCTTGAAAATCTTCGGGTCACATTGCTGGGAGATACTCAACTTAAATACCAAGTTAGGTATTTAACGGCATTTTCGTTTATGAGCTATGCTGTACATATTCACATACGGACACATACGAACCTTTTCCTAAAAATGCTTTTTTGGATACACCGGATCCCAAAATGTGTATTTTCAGTGAAATCTTCGTATGTAATTTTTGGGTGAAATGTCATACGTTCTGCACCTATGTACTATGTTTTTATTTGCTAATTTATTTAATTTAATTGTGTTAAGCTAATAATATTTAAATATGACAGGCGTTCCTAGTTCATCATATCCACCCATATAATTACATCTATGCACATTTTTTTTTGTGCCTTAACGTCCTTTAACTTAGTTGGTCATATCGGACGATGAATTAAATTAGTGAAATGATGCTCAAATGATCTCGGGGTCCATGGAGTAGTAGTAGTATTATGGCTTTAGGGCGCACAACTGCATAGGTTATTAGCGCCCTAGGGTAATTAAAAGAGCTAACAGTTAAAAGGCATAAAACCCACTAAAAACAGGAGTACCACACAAGGGTTAAAACCAGGGAAAGCATAAAAAGGCTACCAAAGCCAGATTAAAAACGAGACACTATAAACATTAGTCGGTAAAAACTAAAACCCACAGATATAAATAAACCCTACTGTACATCCCGCAGCGACGGAGAAAATTAAAAAGTCCGTCACAATATACAGGGTTGTCGCCCAGAAGGCTGGGGATATCAGTAGGACGACACAGGGATGCACGCAGAACAGTATAAAGGTGGCACTCCAATAAAAAATGACGCACCGTCAAAGGCTCGTTACACGAAGCACATTGCGGTGCGGCTTCCCCACGTAAAAGGTACTCATGGCTAAAACGGCAGGGTCCAATTCGCAGTCGCGCTAAAATCACTTCATCGCGGCGAGATGCACGCGAAGAAGTAGTCCAGGGGACAGGAAGGGACTTGACCTCTCTGAGTTTGTTCCCACGCACCCCGGACCATTCCGCGAACCAGCGCGAAAGAATGGCCCGGCGCAGGAGGACACGGGCATCATTGGGAGGAACAGTGGATCTAAAAACAGTGGGATTTAAAATAGCAGACTTGGCAGCTGCGTCCGCGTGCTCATTCCCGCTCACACCTACGTGGCCAGGAACCCAAACAAACGACACGCTGACGCCAGCATCAGTGAGCGAATGCAGACGATCCTGAATACGCTGTATCAAAGGATGGTATGCCTACAGCTCACGCAGACCCTGTAGTGCACTGAGGGAATCGCTACACATAACAAACTGCCTAAAATCCTGTCCCCGGATAAAAACAAGAGCTTGATAAATACTGAAAAGTTCGTCGGTAAAAATTGAACACTGCCCCAATAGGTGAAACGCGTAACTCCGCGAATTAAAAACAAAAGCACATCCCACACCACGGTCATCCTTTGAACCATCCGTGAAAATAAAACAATGGTTGGGAAACTCGGCCTGCAACTCTAAAAAAGCGGAGCGGAAGGTCGAGGGTAAAGTAACTGATTTCGTCATGGATGCCAACCGTAGGTGGACCGGGGTGTCGCAGCGTAACCAAGGAGGAGATGAACATTCCCCCAGTGATAGCAGAGCCGGTAGCTGAACATCCAACAGGCGAAGCAATTCACGAAAGCGAACCCCGGCAGGAAGCAAGGCCAGCGCACTAACAGCATATTGACGGTCAAGAGACTCGTCAAAGAATAGCTTGAAAGACGGGTGATCCGGCATTGCATGGAGGCGGAGGGCATAGCTGCAAAGAAGGACCTCACGCCTATAGCACAGCGGAGGTTCAGCAGCCTCAGCAGACAAACTAATAACTGGGCTCGTGGGAAACGCACCCAGTGCCAGGCGAATCCCTCGATGGTGAACGGGGTTTAAACGACGTAAAACTGAACGACATGCCGAAGAGTACACAATGCACCCGTAATCAAGCTTAGAGCGAACAAGTGAACGATATAGCTGTAATAGTACAGTGCGATCTGCTCCCCAGGATGTGCCACATAAAACACGTAAAATATTAAGTGCTCGATCACATCGAGCCCTCAACGAAGAAATATGAGACGACCAGCTAAGCTTCCTGTCAAACACTAGGCCAAGAAACTTCACAGTTTCGGCGAAGGGCAGCGGTACCGGCCCAAGTTGTAGGGAAGGCGCCGCGTAACGTTTCCGACGCCAGAAGTTGACACAAACGGTTTTCTCGGCAGAAAAACGGAAACCATTCGCAACGCTCCAACTATGCAGACGGTCGAGACAGGCCTGAAGGCGACGCTCCAAAAGGCATGTGCGCCGAGAGCTGCAATAAATTGCAAAGTTGTCAACAAATAAGGATGAGGAAATTCCAGCAGGAAGACAATCAGCGATAGGATTAATGGCGATGGCGAAGAGGATGCAACTGAGAACCGAACCTTGAGGTACACCATTCTCCTGACTAAATACGCGGGAGCAAACAGAACCAACACGTACACGAAATACCCGCTTCTCCATAAACTCGCGGAGGAACACTGGAAGGCGGCCACGGCAGCCCCACTTATGCAACGTACGCAATAAGCCAGCCCTCCAGCAGGTGTCATATGCTTTCTCGAGATCGAAAAATATGGCCACAGTTTGGCACTTGCGCAGAAATCCATTCAGGATATGAGTCGAGAGGGAGACTAGGTGGTCAGTCGAAGAGCGGTATCGGCGAAAGCCGCACTGGATATTGCAGAGGAGTTTCTCAGACTCGAGCCACCATCGTAACCGCCCATTGATCATGCGCTCCACCACCTTACAAGCTGCACTGGTGAGGGAGATAGGACGGTAACCGGAAGGAAGTCTACGATCCTTTCCCGGTTTTAAAATGGGAACAACCGTGGCTTCACGCCAAGCCGCAGGAAACACACCCTCTTGCCAAACACGGTTATATAGGCCCAGAAGATAGTATTTACCATCAGAAGAGAGGTGCTGCAGCATGGCGATGTGGATAACATCGGGTCCTGGAGCGGAATGCCGAGAAGATGCTAGTGAGGCATCCAGCTCTCGCATGCTGAAAGATGTGTTATAGCACTCAGTGTCAGAGGACCGGAAAGAGAGGCTCTGAGACTCCACCTCCGTCTTAATGGCACGGAACGCCGGGTGATAATTGGCGGAACTGGACACATTTGCGAATGTGCTGCCTAGGACGTCTGACACAGCAACCGGATCAACTACGGTGTCGGTGCCCACGAGTAGCCCCGGTATGGAGGTACCAGTCTGCTTACCGGCAACACGGCGGAGCTTCTCCCACACAACGGATGAAGGTGTTGTGCGGTTGAAGGTAGATACAAACGAATTCCATGAAGACCTTTTGCTATCTTGAATAATTCGGCGTACCCGTGCGCGTATTTGTTTAAAAATGATCGAGTGCTCCAGCGTAGGGTGATGGCGAAATACCCTAAGAGCCCTCCTACGAGCACGAATGGCATCGCGGCACTCAGCAGTCCACCAAGGGACCGGTAAGCGTATAGGTCGGGAAGATGTGCGGGGCATGGTTTGCTCTGCGGCAGAGAGTATAACACAGTTAAAGTGCTCAAGCATATGGTCAACCGTGTGGAACTGACGGTCGCCAAACACAGCCAGAGGAAAAGAGCGCCCAGTTAGACTTAGACAGCTGCCAAGTGCTAGCACGCGATGAGGAAATGTGGTGTGAAAGCATGGTGAGGACACAAGGAAAATGGTCGCTGGAATGAGTGTCAGATACTACGTTCCATTGGAAGCAGTGAACAAGCTGTGCTGAACAAACAGAAAGGTCCAGGTGGGAAAGCGTGGCAGAAGAATCGGAAATGAAAGTAGGTTCACCGGTGTTCAGAACACAGAGACTATTTTGATCGAAAAGGTGAGCAAGAACGGTTCCCCGCGCGCAGGCCCTAGGAGAACCCCATAGGGGATGGTGGGCATTAAAATCACCCAGCAGAAGAAAAGGTGCTGGGAGCTGTGACAAGAGATGGAGCATGTCAGCGGCGCAGAGGATAGATGAAGACGGAACGTAGACATTACATACCGTAAAGCAGAAACCAGGAAGGGTAAGTCGGGTAGCAACAGCTTGCAATAGTAGTAAGCGAGACTGGCTGACCGCAGATGTCATTGCGCGTGAGGATCATAACACCCCCATGAGCAGGAGAGCCCTCCTCCGGTGTAAGTCAAACCGCATGGGAAGGTATTGGTGCAGGGCAAATGCATCATGGGGGCGAAGCTTTATCTCCTGCAAACACAGAATTAGAGGTTTATAGGACCGTAGTAACAGCTGCAATTCGGCCCTATGAGTACGGACACCGCGGATATTCCATGTCAGAAGAGCCATGGGGCACAGTTAGAGGCGTGAAAGCTTACAGAATAATCATAATATGAGTTTGCAGCTGGGATGCAAACGAAGGGTGGAAACGAAGTAGATGGAGTTAAGGTGGGCGTTTCTTGTGCTTTGCACTCTTTGGAACCACAAGAGTATAGCCACCTTCGTCGGCGCTATCCGCTGATGTTCGGGATGCGGAAGATCCCCTACGGCTCGTAGAACGAGAACGGGATTTGGAAGGTTTATCAGTGACCTTGAGTTTCTTACGACTGCGCTCGTGAGGAGCAGCGACAGATGGTGTCGGTCTCACTAGCGGCTTACGTGCAGGTTCGGGAGAAATAGAACTTGTGGCAGTGGGTGGTGTGAATGTTGAAGACTGCGAGGTTGTTGTGGTCGGCGTCTGTTCTGTTTGAGTACACGCGTCGGCTACAGGCACGGTTTGTAGTGCCACTGAGGAAACAGGAGTGCGGCGGAGCGCTGAGGTATAGCCTGAGATGGTCGCAGGCTGCAGATTTTGGAAGCGACATCTGGCTTTCGGAAAAGTCAGGCGTTCCTTAACTCGCAGCTCCTGCATGGCCTTTTCCTCGAGAAAACGTGGACATTGCCGGGAGCTAGATGGATGCTTCCCTGTACAATGGACGCAACAAAGGTCTCGAGCACAAGCAGTTTCTCCGTGGGCAGCTTGTCCGCAACGTTCACAGGTAGCGTCTAAGGTGCACCGAGTTTGCGTGTGACCGAACCGCTGGCACCGAAATCAGTGCATTGGGTTTGGCACATATGGTCGCACAGAGACGCGTTCATATCCACAATATAGGGTCTCGGGTATTGTGGTGCCCTTAAAAGTCAGAAGTACCGTACGCAGTGCCACTGATTCACCATCTCGTTTGGCGAGCAGACGGTACGCTTGGCATACACCCTGGTCAGATAAATTAGTGACTATATCTGCTTCGGAAAGACCGTCTAAACAAGAGGTAGTTACGACGCCTCTACAGGTGTTCAAAGTCTTGTGGGGGGCCACCTTTATGGGGTAGGAACCCAACAAGCTGGCCTTCAGGAGTTTCTTGGACTGGTCTTCCGTCTTCGTTTCAATCAAAAGCGTACCGTCTCGCGTTCGGGTGGCATTGGTCACTTTACCGCATATCCTGTCAATCTCGCGTTGTATGTAAAACGGACTGATATCTCGCATAGTTTTCTTTTCACATGCCAAGGTCACAACTATAGAGCGGTCAAAAGAAGAGGTTTTGCGTGGAGATAGCATTATGGAAAGACCCCCTTCCGGAACCGTCGGTGTCAGCCTGCCATCCGGGGGTAGAGAGAAAAGACACCAAAATACTTTCCGGTCTGTGCCGCCTGGTAGACCCTACAAGACCGATCTCAAGGAATACCTCAGAAGGAGTTACCCTCCAGCCACCACTGCTGGTCCATACGGGTAAACCCTTCTCCATGTACAACCCGGCTTTAAGCCCCTACCACAGGTATAACCACCTGTGGCTCCCCTCTTTAGGCCATGCTGCGTAATAAAGCAGACATGGATTCAGGGGCCTTTTGGTTGATTACATCGGGTTTTCCGTTAGCGGTAACATGACCGGTCCGTAATTCTAACCCAACGAGCAGCGCTCGTCGGGAAATTAAAACGGACCGGGCCCCCAAGGAAGCTACGTGGGTGTACATAACGGTATGGACTGGCTCCGCACCTAAGGCTTACACATAGGGGTAGTAGGAAGGGTCCACTCAACCTTCACGCCTGAGACCTCGGAAGAGCACACATGTTGGAAGCCGCGCTGGAACCGTGGGACAGGAACCACGGAGATAGAATAAAGATCCCTGTTTGTGAGGCAGGAGTTAATAAATCTAAAGCCTTAATACTAACATGTAAAGAATAAGCCTAGAAGGGGAAGAAGATGAGGCGACTAAATTCGCTCTAACAAAACAAATAAATATACACACAAACACAAAACGTGGCTCAGTTGGTGGCGATGATGATGATGAGATAGCGGCGAGTGGCTCGGGAACCCCCGGGTGCGCCAAACCCGTACCTACCGTAGTAGGCCCCTGGAGGGGGGGGGGGTCCATGGAGTTTCAAGTTTCTCGACATTCGTATTTTTAGGACAAGGGAAAAAAACCAGAAAACCTTATCCGGTAACTCACCCTAAGCGAGATTCGAACTCACGACGTTTTGAATGTGAAGTAGACATGCTACCACCACACTACCCAGGCGGGCTGTACTCATTTTTGTTCCTTAAAACTAACAAAACATTAATAACTAACAGAAAATTATATTAACTCAAATTCTCTTTGCACACTTCAGTTCCATTTCTTTTTAACTTTGCTCAAAAACTGACCTAAGCTTCTGCTGACCTTTCTAAAACCTCCTTTTAAGGCTGCTATATCCATCCGACTCTGTGGTATGTATGTACTATACACTAAGCAGAAAAAGTAAAACTTGAATATCTTTATATTTTTACTCTCTCTCTACACATACTACGAGTATGTACATAATGTATAGAGAAGGTATTGTATTGCACTCAAAAAGTCGACACCGAGATTTCACCGTAAATACATGTTTTGGGACCCCTGAATACAAAAAGAAACATTTTTAATAAAACGTCGTGTGTGTCTGTGTGGTCTGTGCATGTGTGTGTGTCTGTGTATATGTATGTGTCTATGTATATGTGTATGTCTTTGGGCAGCATAGCTAAAAACGAAAAAACTGTTAAATACCAAAGTTGGTATTTAAGTTTACTATCTTTCAAGGATGCGACACGAAGATTTTCAAGAAAATTACCTAATACTCAACTACCCTTTAAATGAAACTTTTTTTCGAAAATTTTGATTTTCTCAAAAATGGCTGTAATGATTTTGATTAAAATCTCTTATAAAATGTATATTTTCAATTTTCTGGGAATAGCCTCTGCAGACCACTTTATTTTGAATGAATTTTGCTGAATTTTGCGTCACTGATAAGCCGTAAGATTTAGATGGAAACTTATTACACAAAAAATGTAGGTCACGTTAAAAGACACAATTTATGTTATATACGTTTTTTTCGTTGAATTGGCAATTTCTGAGATATTTCTTGTTATTTGTTTCAGATTTAAAATACTTAAACTTTTCTGTAATGCAAAGTTGTAAACTCCTTGCAAAGAAACGGATTTCAACCACATGGCTTTTAAAAGATTTGACTATCGTTTTAACCTACTGTTTTTCCTTATTTACCTTCTACTTACAAGGAAGCAAGTAATTAAGAAAATTTCTACAAAGATTATCTCGAGTATATAAAAAAAAGATAGAAGAATATGATTTTTAACAATAATTTGTTACAGCGATCTAGAGAAAGTCATGTGAATGGAACACATCAGATTTTTTTACAAAGCTTCGCCGATACATTGTCTGTTAATAATGGACATTATGATTTTCCAAATAGTCAAAAATTGAGTTAAATGTTGAAGCTATTTCTTTAAATAATCAATTTGAATTAAAGTGATTTATAAAAAAGACTTGAATTTTTCTCCAGCCTTTCTGCACAACTGCACCTCAAATATAGGAGTTTTCTCTTGAACCTAAATCAATACTTCAGTTAGAAAATTATTACGAAAGTTATTATTTTGAAATATGTTGTAGTTTTCTATTTACCTATTTATAAAAAATCCAAAACATAAATAGTAAACAATAATAAGAACTAAATTGTACAGGATGAATAACATTATGAATGTCTGAATATAGGCAGGACTCCTTGCTTAGTTTTCAGTATGAAATACTGCATCTTATGATGCGGCAACCCACTTTACATCGCTATTTGAGAAGAAACATAATTACGCGGGGCTTGACAATGTTGAAATTTCTTTTATCAATCAGCGAAAATATTGCGTCAATGATAAACAATGATGACTGGGTTGTTACTGAGTTCATTCGAGAAGGAAACATTTTATAGACATTTTTAAGTCTCTGTATTTTCCAACTATTAGAAATAATTATATGAAAATTGGCTACATTATAAAGCCAACTAAATGAGTTTAACGTATATATATATATATATAGGCAACAAATAGTTGATATACTATTACTTTATCTAGCACATATGTACGATGTATACAGTAGATGTTTTCTACCCAAAAATTCGATACAGAGGTTTCACTCCAAATACAGAAGGGAACACTGAAAACCACAGCAGTGAAAGAGCGTTCATAAATAAAACTCAGTTTAACTTCATTACAGCATTAAACTCAATATTGGCTTTATTATGCAGCAAAGTTTCATATACTTTGTTTGTGGTAGTTGAAAAGAACTAATATGCTCCAATTATATGACTTTCTCTAGCTGTTCCTCAAACAAAGTTTTCTTAGAGAAGATTGTTCTTTTATTTACATCATGCTAATCGAGATAAACATTAGCATAAGTTGCCTTATTACTTGCTTCTTTGTAACTAAAAAGGAAATACGCTAGACTAAAGGCAGATCGATATGTAAAACAACTGTCATTCAGTTCTCTTTGCATGGCCAGGAGTAAAACAAATGAGAGGTGAAACGAAAAATTACTTTCTGCCTGAGAAACGTTTAAGTAATTTAAAATTGAAACCAATAACTAAGAATATTTCGAAAACGGTTTAATCTACAAAAAATGTATATCATTTGCGTTGGGTGTTTTAACAAGATCCACATTTTTAGTTGTGCTTTTTTTTTAATCTCTTACGGTTTACTAGTTACACAAAAGCCATTAAGTATAAAGAGATATTTAAAGGCAATACTCTGAAAATGCAGGATATAGATTTCATTTGTTCATAAAAATATCTTAAACATATGGTATTATAATCAAAATAGTCAGAGCCATTTTTGAGATAGTCAAAATTTTCGACAACTGTTCCATATAAAGCGTAGTTGCAGGTTGGGGGATTTCCTTGAAAATCTTCCGTGTCGCATCCTTGTAAGTTACTGAACTTTAATACCAGGTTTGATAATTAACGGAATTTTCATTATTGAGTCATGCTGGCCACACACATACACACACGATCTTTTACTAAATTTTCTGTTTTGGAGTCAGGGGATTCTAAGACGTGTATTTCCAGTGAAATCTCGGTATCGAATATATAGAGAAGATAATTAGATAATCGCCACGAAAATCACTCCTTTTATTCCGTATATGGAGGAAAACATTAAGGGACCCAGGTAAATTGTATTACTCTAAATGTGCATGTTTAGTTGTGGAAGAACGACATTTCCAGAATTTACTATCAGGTCAGAGTTAATTTTCTTTTATTTTATGTGCAGGTTTATAGGAATATACATTTTTGAAGCAAAACTCCGTGTGAGTGGTCGGCTTTTATACTGATGACCCTCCACTAATTTGTATTTCTGTTGCTATTTACCAGCTTTTTCAAAACTCATTCACAACTATTCGGATTCACAGACTATTACAGGAAATACAAGACATGCATTTTATTACATTCTCTACACGTATTATGTACATAGTGTATAGAGAAGATATTGTATCCTACCTAAAAATGTGGTGTTGAGATTTCACCGGAGAGGGTCCCTGAACCCAAAAAATGTTGTTAGAAAAATATCCGTATTGTCTATGGACAGCATAGTTCAAAAACGAAAAGACCGTTAAACACCAAACTTGGTGTCTTCCAAGGATACGACACGCGGAGTTTAAAGAAAATCCCGCCCCCCCCAATTACCCTTTACATGGAATATGTTTCGAAAATTTTCTCCAAAATGGTTCTAATGATTTTGTTTAAAATTATCTATTAGATAATTCTTCTTCATTCTGGATGAGTCAAAGCTGAAACTTTCAGGATTTGTAGAATATAGCTTGTTAAAGAAGACTGCATTAGTGTGTTGATTACACTCATACGAGGGTCGGCTGACTAGTCCCAGGCCTCACCAGATATGGCGCCACTAGGCCAGTTAGACGGTAGCATCGTACAGTTTAACTCTAGACTAGCTTGTATCCATAGTTACAGGTCAATAACATGTTTAGTTTTCGAATGACAGCATTTTAAACAAGACAATTTTACAGTTTTTACGAAAATGGAGGATTTGGAAAAACGAGCAGTGAATAATTACTTCCATTTGAAAGACTTAACGCCTAAAGAAATCAAGGAGGAAATGGACAGTACATTGAAAGGATCTGCCCCTTCACATTCAATGATTAAAAGGTGGGTTGCAGAGTTTAAAATGGGACGTACGAGCACTAGCGATGAGCCTCGCTCTGGATGTCCTGTAGAAGTGACAACTCCAGAGACCATTGGAAAAAATTCATCGTTTAGTATTGGAAGACCGCAGATTAAAGTTGTTTGAGTTAGCAGAAGCTATAAACATATCAAAAGAACGTGCAGGTAATATTTTAAGTAATGTTTTGGACTTTCACAAGGTCTGAACAAGATGGGTGCCGCGTTTTTTAACACCTGATCAAAAGTTGCAAAGAAAAACGGTTTCTGTTAAGAATTTGGAGCTCTACTGTAAAAATCCTAGTGAATTTTTGAGACGGTTTATTACCATAGATGAAACTTGGATACATCGCTACACTCCAGAAAGTAAATCACAGTCAAAGCAGTGGATTGCGCCAGGTGAACCAACTCCAAAAAAGGCAAAGTCGATTTTGTCAGCTAACAAGGTTTCGGCGAGTGTTTTCTGGGATGTACAGGGAATTATTTGTATTGATTACTTGGAAAAGGGTGAAATTATCACTAGTAACTACTATGAAAGCTTAGTGCAACGTTTGAGTGATGGGTGAAAAGAAAAATACCTCATTTGAAAAAAAAAAAAAAACCAACAACAATATAACTTGTTTCAACACGACAAAGCTCCAGCCTATCGTTTAGCCATTGCAGTGGAAAAAATGTGCGAATTAAAGTTGGATTTTCTTGAAAATCTACTCTATTTGCCAGATCTAGCACCCAGTGACTAGCACCTGTTCCAAACCTCAAAAAAATTCTTGAAGGACGAAGATTTCACAGCAACGAGGAGGTCATTGATACGGTAAACAGCTATTTTGAGGACCTTTAAAATCGCACTACAAAGATGTTTTAATTAAATTAGAACACTGATATGACAAATGTATTAGCATTTCTGGAGATTATGTTAAAAACTAAAAGCAATTTTTAAACCTGTTTTTATTGAGAGGTCCGGGACTTATCACCCGACCCTAGTGCATACAATATATGATTTGTTTATTTGTAACTGTAGGTAATGCTAGCACACCAAATCTCAGGCCTTTATTTTAATTATAAACTGCAAATATACCTTTTGTTACTATTCAATTCTTTCTAAAATATAAAATAAATAATTTTAATTAAAAAGCTGTTTAATCTAGAGTAATGAAACTTATACCAACATGGCAGATGTAATTTAACATAAAAATTCCATTAAAATTGTTTGATTAGGGAAGAATCCATTTGATACCAGAGTGGGCACTTAAGCTTTCATGGCCTCAGAAAGTAACAAAGGAACAGCGATTTCATATGCTTATTGATTCTCTCTAACATTGGTCGTGGAGTAATAACACACTCAAACAATTACAGCCGCAACGCTACCTGTGGTTACGCATGCGCAAATGTTACAATCATTTGGTGTAAAATTAAATCAATTTCCAACTGTAGTATATCAGATTTCGATAACAGGATCAACTCAGAATAAATGCTTCTTTTACTCCTCCTTTGTGCTTTAATTTTGGTCTTTAATTTGCTTTGATTTTCATGTGTTTTATTAGTAATTTAATGCAGGATTACCGAGACTGAAAAGATATATTGACGTTACTTAAACTCTATTATTTCTTCACAAGCGAGAGTTTTCTATAAATTGGGACGAGGCAGTCCAAATGTGGCAACGTGAAAGTCAGCTTCATTCATAAGAAATCATAAGTATGAGCCGATGGTGAATACGGAAGTATTCTGTATTTTTTCATAGTATTCGTATTTTTACTTTCTTTACATGTACTGTGTACCTACATAGTGTATAGAGAAGCTTTTTCACCCCCCCCCAAAGTCGATACCGAGATTTCACCGGAAATAAACGTTTAAAAATATATTTTTTTAGAAAAAGGTCCGTGTTGTGTGTCCGTGTTCTTTGAACACGATATCTCAAAAAAGAAAAGTCGGTAAAATAACACACTTGGTATTTAATTTTAGTATCTTTCAGTGATGCGACCCGAAGATTTTCAGAAAAAATCTCCCCGCCCTAAACTAACCTTTGCATGGAAAACATTTCGAAAATTTTGATTTTCTCAAAAATGGCTCTAACGATTTTGATTAAAAAACGTATTTAAAGATATATACATAACAAATAAAATGTAAATCTTGAATTTTCTGGGAATAGCCTCTAAAGATCTCTTTATTCTGGATGAATTTTGCATAACCGCTAAACTGTAAGAGATAGACAAAAACTTACTGCACAAAAAATGTAGGTCTCGTCAAAACAATTAATTTATATCCTTAACGTTTTTGTTGTGGAGGTAACCGTTTCCGAGATATTCCTTGTTATCGGTTTCAATTGTCAAGTACTTATACTTTTCTCGGACAAGGAGTGTCCGTTTCTCCTTTGTTCTACTCCTGACCAAGCAAAGAAGCGATTTGCAATGACAATCGCATAACGACAGCTTTTAAAACATTTGACTGTCACTTTAGCATAGTGCATCATTTTAGTTCCCTTCTATTTATAGGGAACTAAATAATAAGAACATTCTGCTAATGTTTATCTTGATTAGCAATGTATAGAAAGAAGAATTATCTTTTGTTAGAAGTTTGTTTGTAGAGCAGCTAGAGAAAGTCATGTGAATGTAACACATAAGATTTTTTTAGGTGTTTTGTTGAGAAAGTGCAATATAAGCCTCTTATGTATGTATAAATGACCAAACCGTGTTAAATGCCGGATATTTCAGCTTGTACGTGTGTGCATAAAATACTTTGTAAATAAACCTGGAAAATGTTCTAAAATACATTTTTATGTTACCTCAGACATCAACGCTTTTTACTTTTTCTACCAAGTACTGTTATATATACATACTAGATAGATATAGTATTGAAATTCGTTAACCTGAAATACATGTTTTGAGAGACCTTACATTAAATCAATCACTTTTATAAAAATCTCCACGTGGAGTCTGTGTGCGATTGCCTTAGACAGCGTAACTCGAAAACTTAAACGAATACCAAACCTGGTATTTAAGTTTAGTAATCTTCTAAGACTCCGGTACGAAGATTTTCGGGAAAATCTCCCTCACCAAACTACCACATGAAATATTTTACGATATTTCGATTTTTTTCAAAAATGAGTAACGATTACGGTTAAAATACCGTATATTAAAGATATCTACATAACAAATAAAATGTTTATCTTGAATTTGTTTGGAATATCCTTCGAAGTTCTCCTCATTCTAAATGACTTTTGCATAACTTAAACTGTAAGAGATAGACAAAAACTTAATACACAAAAATGTAGATTTCGTTTAAACACACAATTTATGGCATATAGATTTTTTTGGAACTAATTTTTTCCGAAATATTCCTTACACTTTTCTCAAACAGTAGATCGTCTGTGTTTCTTCTGTTTTGTTACTAGTCATGCAAAGAAGCTACTTTCTATGACATTCGTATAGCGACAACTTTTAAAACATTTGACTATCTCTTAAGTATAGTGTATTCTCTTAGTTATCCTCTGCTTATAAAGAAGTAAGTAATAAGTGCATTCTGCTAATGCTCATTTCGATTAGCATGAAGGAGAAAGAAGAATATCTTTTGTAAGATGTTTGTAGAATTGGTAGATATAAATATGTGAATAGAACACGTGCGATCTTTTTTCTATTCAAAGTTCATTATCATTAAATTTACGCCATTTTATCAACTTGCTAGGTAATTAAAAGTTAGCTTGGGGAGGAAGCCAGGTTGCTAAACTTACAACCGTTTTGCATCACTTGCGAAATGCACTACAAAGCAATAGAGCACGTAACTTGGCAAGCAGCTGTGTGCTGGATATTTGGAGACCAGACTGCAGTATTAATTAAGTCCACTTCCTCGCATTCTAATGGGAAAACTGGTTTTACTCGTGTCCTATACAGTTTATAACGCAACTTTTAAACACGAACCAACGATAGTAGACTTCATCTTATACGTCATTAAGTCTTTTTCATAATAGCAGATATAATAACACAGCTTGAAGTCAGAAATAAGCACGATAAAACCTTCTTCATTAATTTAAATTTGCTTTTATGGTATTTAAAGCGATGCATCTTCGAAATTTTACAAAATATTGTTCAAATTAAAAAACTAATTTTTACTTTCTCTACGCTTACTATGTACATAGTGTAGAGAGAAGGTATTGAAATACACCCAAAAATTCGATACTGAGATTTCACCGGAAATACATATTTTAGAATCTCCTGAATGCAAACAAAAAGCGTTTTTTAGAAAAATGTTAGAAAAAAACTTAGATTTTTTTCATAACAAAATAACATGAATTCTAAGCTTGATTTTGCTCAGACACCTCATTTAACAGGCTTGAGGCTATTTTACATGCCGTAAATCTACGACAAGGGACCAACGGCTTTACTTCCCTTCTGAAGGAAGTCATCCTAAGGATTTTTAAGCTCGAAAAGTCCATCATCCTCCGCCGGGTTTGAACCCTTGGATAGGTATATGAAGTTAGTATGGTAACCATTACACCACGAAGGGCGAAAACTCCTAATCGTGCAAAGCAATGGATTTCAAATACATGACAACCAGCTTTTAAAATATCTAACTATAGCTTAGTCTTTACTGCCTTATATCCCTTCTGCTAACAAGAACATAAGTAATAAGACTGTATCTGCTGACGTTATCTCGATTAGCATGGCATAGATAAAAGAATAAGTATGGAGAGCTTGTTTGTGGAACACTAGAGAAATGTGAATGGAACACATCAGCTTTTTACTTTCTCTACACGTACTACGTACATAGTGTACAGAGACGGTATTGTATTGGGCCCAAAAATTCTCGGAAATACGTGTTTTGAGACCCGTGAATAGAAAAATGCCCGTGTATGTGTGTGCTGCATAGCTCAAAAACGAAAATACTGTTAAATACCAAACTTGGTATTTACGTTTGGTATATTTCAAGGGTGCGGCACGATTACTTTCAAGAAAATCCCGAACTAACCTTTACATGGAGCATTTTCGAACATTTTGATTTTCTCAAAAATGGTTCTAAGGATTTTGATTAAAATGGTATATGTGTTTAAGACTTTTCATGACAAACGAAATGTATAACTTTAATGTTTTGGGAAGAGCCTCTAAAGACCTCTTCATGCTGGATAATACCTCGCAAATTTTAAGACAGACAAAATTCTACTACATGAAAACGTAGACCTCATTAAAACGCACAATATATGTCGGATACATGCTTTTTGCAGAGTGAACCGTTTCCGAGATATTCGTTATTACTAACATCAATTTTAAACTACTTATACTTTTCTCAAGCAAATTATAGTTTTCTTTTGCTTTACTCCTGGGAATGTGAAAGAGAACCGAATTTTAATTGTTTCATATAGCGATAGCTTTGAAAACGTTTGATTATGGCAATAGCCTAGTGTATTGCCTTATTTCCCTTCTACTTACAAGGAAGCAATTAATAAGATAATTTCTGCTAATGTTTATTTCGATTAGCATGGCGTAGATAAAAGAATAATCTTTTGTATGGAAAGTTTGTTGTGGAACTGTCAGAAAAATGTGAATGGAACACATCAGATTTTCTTTTTACTTTCTCTAGCCCCATATGTACAATGCACATAGGGATAGAGGAGTATTGTATTCCACCCAAAAATTCGATACCGAGATTTCACCGGAAATATATGTTTTAGGGTCCCCTGTATCCAAAAAAAGAAGCATTTTCACAAAAAGTTCCGTGTGTGTATGTGTCCGTGTGTCAGTGTGTCCGTGTGTCTGTGAACACGATAACTCAAAAACGAAAAGTCGGTAAAGCACCAAACTTGGTATTTAAACTTAGTATTTTCCAGGGATGCGACACGAAGATTTTGAGAAAAATCCCCCCAGCCCAAACTACCCTTTACATGGAACTTTTTTCGAAAATTTTCTTAAAATTTTCTTAAAAATGGCTCTAACGATTTTGATTAAAATGTCATATATTAAAGATATTTACCTAACAAATAAAATGGATATCTTGAATTTTCTAGGAATAGCTTCTGAAGACCTGTTTATTCTGGATGAATTTTGCTTAATTTGTCATAACTAGTAAACTGTAAGAGATAGACAAAAACTTACTATACAAAAAATTTAGGTTTTGTTAAAATACACAAGTTATTTCATATACATTTTTCTCGTGGAGCTTACCGTTTTCGAGGTATTCATTGTCATTAGTTTCAGTTGTGAAGTACTTATACTTTCCTCAGACGAGTGCCCGTTTTTCTTTTGTTCTACTCCTGACCAAGAAAAGAAGCGATTTATGATGACAATCGCATAACGACAGTTTTTAAGACATTTGACTATTGGTTTAGCCTAGTGTATTCCCTTATTTTCTTCCTAATTATACGGAACTAAATAATAAGAACATTGTGCTAACGAGTACCACGATTAGCAAGGTGCAGAAAGAAGAAGAATCTTATGTAGGAGTTTTGTAGAACAGCTAGAGAAAGTCATGTGAGTGTAACACATCAGATTTTTTTAGTTATCCTGTATGCGTAATCACAATATAGACACACAGTTTAGATATAAGAAGGCAGACTCGCAACTCCCACACCATAGAGGTGGGCTGAGTTTAATATTACAGCAGAACCGGTAGCTGCTAACAGGCTTAAGTTAATAAACCACATCAATGGTTATTCAATCGAATGACAGCTGAGGAGCTTGCGTTCTTTGATGTGAATGTTTTGCTACAATTATTTTTAATGAGTGTGACTGCTCGTTCATCCCTGTTATTTAATGTCATACCTGGCGCGGTACCAAAGGGTGCAACGACCGCCAGGGATTGCACTCATCCTTGCAAACCAAAATAAACTGTCACCATACGATCAACATGCTTATTTATCACACCACAAAATACCAATAACACATACCTCAGCTGGCAGATATAAAAATCTGATGTGTTCCATTCACATGTCTTTCTCTACAGCTCTGCAATAAATTATTGCTAAAAAAGTTTATGCTTCTATTAACTTCATGCTAATCCAGAAAAAAATAGCAGAAATAGTCTTATTACTTGCTTTTTGAGAGTATAAGCGAAAAAAAGGAGTACCACAGGTTAAAGTGATAGTCAAAAGCTGGTTGCTTTGTGACTGAAGTTTCTTTGTCTGTATGGACAGGAGTTGACAAATTCTTGTAAGAAAAGTTTAAGTATTTTAAAACTGAAACCAGTAACAAGGAATATCTCGAAAACGGTCAACTCCCCGAAAGAAATGTACGTAACATAAATTGTGTGTTTTAACGAGCTCTACATTTTTTGTATGGAAAGATGTTGTCTATGTCTTATAGTTTACCAGATATGTAAACTTTCCAAAATTCATCCAGAATAAACATGTATTCAAACGCTATTTCGAGAAAATATACATTTTATTTGTCATATAAATATCTTAAACATAAGGATTTTAATGAAAGTCGTTAGAGCCATTTTTGAGAAAATAAAAATTTTCGAAATTTTTCCCATGTAAAGGGTAATTTGGGGTGGGGGATTTTCTTGAAAATTTTCGTGTCGCATCCTAAACGGTCTTTTCGTTTTTCAGCTAGCTGTCCACACTCACACACACACACACGGAGCTTTTTCCAAAAATACCTTTTTTAGATTCAGAGGGACCCAAAACATGTATTTCCGGCGAAACCAGTATCGAATTTTTGGGTGGAAATCAATACATTCTCTATACACTATGTATATAGTTAGTACGTGTAGAGAAAGTAAAAATGTAAGTAACATAAATTGTGTGTTTTAACTAGTTCTACATTTTTGGGAGGTAAGTTTTTGTCTGTCCTACGGTTTACCAGTTATACAAAGTTCATCTAGAATAAACATGCCTTTAGAGGTTATTTCCAGAAAATTCAAGATACATATTTCGTTTTTCTTGAAAATAGCCTAAATATATGATATTTTAATAAAAATCTTTGGAGCCATTTTTGATAAAATCAAAAAGTTCTAAAAGTGTTCCATGTAAAGGGTAGTTGGGGGGGGTGGAAATTATTGAAATCTTCATATTGAATCCTTGGAAGATACTGAACTTAAATAGCAAGTTTGGTATTTAACTGACTTTTCATTTTTGAGCTGTGCTGCCCGCGGACACACACACACACACACGGATTTTTTTCTAAAAAACTTTTTATTTTGGATTCAGGGGTCTCAAAACATGTGTATTGCACCCAAAAATTCAATACCGAGATTTCACCGGAAATGTATGTTTTGAGACCACCTGAATAAAAAAACATTCTCAGAAAAAGGTCCATGTGTGCGTGTATGTGTGTGTGTGTGTCTATCTGTCTGTCTGTGCACAGCATAGCTCAAAAACGAAAAGTCCGTTAAATACCGAACTTATTTAAGTTTTGTATCTTTAAAGGATGAGACAGGAAGATTTTCAAGAAACTCCCCCCCCCCCATCCAGAACTACAGTTTCCATGGAACATTTTTCAAAAATTTTGATTTTCTGAAAAATGGCTCTAACGATTTTGATTAAAATACATTATGTTTAAGACACTGTTTTGACAAACGAAATGTACATCTTGAATTCTCTGGAAATAGCCTAGGACCTCTTCGTTCTGGATGACTTTTATATAAATGGAAAATCGTAAGAGATATACAAACACTTACTACAAAAAATGTATATCTCATTAAATCACACAATTTATGTAATAAACTTTTATTTGTGGAATTAACCGTTTTCGAGATATTTCGGATTATTGATTTCAATTTTAAGCCAGTTAAACTATTCTCAAACGGGAACTTTTCTCGTTTGTTTACTTCTGGAAAGCAAAGAGATTGGAATTTCAATTGATTCACATAGTGACCAACTTTTAAAGCACGAGACTATCGCTTTAGCCTGTGCATTTTCTTATTTCCCTTCTATTTACAAAGAAGATCAATTCTGCTTATGTGTATCTTAATTATCATGATGTAGATAACAGATTAATGCTTTGAATAAAAGGGTTGTTTACCGAACAGCTGGAGGACATCATGTGAATGGAACACATTAGGTTTTATTGCCCTTCTACTTACAAGGAACCAAGTGATAAGGACAATTTCTGATAATGTTTTTCTCGGTTATTATGAAGTAGAAGAATAAGTTTTTTAACAATAATTTGTTATAGAGATTTAGACAAAGTCATGTGAATGAAACATATTAGAACAAATTCTTTGTGTGCCTTCGTGAACACGATAACTCAAAAACAAAAAGTCGGTAAAATACTAAGCTTGGTATTTAAGTTTAGTATCTTTCAAGGACGCAACACGAAGATTTTGAGGAATATCCCCCAACGCCAAACTACGCTTTACATGGAAATTTTTTTTGAATTTCCCAAAAAATAGTTAAAACAAGTTTGATTAAAATACCGTATATTAAATATAATCGTATAATCCTCCGACGCCAAACAACCCTTTATAGGGAAAACATTTAAAAATGTTGATTTTCTCTAAAATGGCTCCAACGATGTTGAATAAAATATCGTGTATTAAATATATTTACATGAAAAAACAAAATATATATTATGAATTTTCTGGGAATAGCCTCTTTATCCCGGTTTATTCGGACTGACTTTTGCTGGACCTTACATAACTGATAAACCGTAAGGGATATATAAAAACTTACTCCACAAAAATGTAGATCTCGTCTAAGCACACTTTATGTCAAATACATTTTTTTCTTGATGTTCGCCATTTTATATATATTCCATATGATGATGATGATTATTATTATTATTATTATTATTATTATTATGTCCGAAGTTGCCAGTATTTTATGTTTTCTCGCGAGTCCATGAATGTATTCTAGTAGAATATATGGACAGATTATTTTTGGAAGGGCCAGAGAGTTTTATGAGTTAAGAAAAAACACGCAGCGGACAAATCAGAACAAGAAATCCCTCGGACCTTCTAATATAAAGTGTGACAACTAGGAGGATTCATTGCATAGCAGCCCTGAAGAGGCTGAAACATAAAATCTGATGTGTTCCATTCACATGACCATCTCTACATCTCTGTAACAAATCATTATTAAAAAGCTTGTTTCTATCCACTTCATGTTAATCAAGACAAACATTAGGAAATGCTTTCTTTTAAGTAGATGGCAAAAGCGACATTCAAAAATTTTAAAAGATATTTACCATGTGGTTGAAATCCGTTTCTTTGCTTTGCCATAAGTTGACAAATTGCCGTATAAGAAATGTTTTGAGTATCTTAAAACTGAAACCAACAATAAGGAATATCTAAAAAATTGTCAACTCCACGAAAAATATGTGACATATATTATGGGTTTTAAAGGTATTTTTCGTTTAGTAAGTTTTGTCTATCTCTGACGAATAGCCAGTTATGCAAAATTCAGCGAAATTCATCCAGAATGAAGAGCTCTTCAGAGGCTATTCCCAGAAAATAAAGTATACATTTTATTTATCATGCAAATATTTTTATAAATTACGGTATTATAATCAAAATCGTTAGAGCCACTTTGGAGAAAATAAAAATGTTCGGAAATTTGTCCATATAAAGGGTAGTTTGGTGAGGGGAGTCTTCCTGAAAATCTTTGTATCGAATGCTTGGAAGATACTAAACTTAAATACCATGTTTGGTATTTTACCCACTTTTCGTTTTTGAGCTATGCTGTCCACAGACACAGACACATACACACACACACACACACACACGTACCTTTGACTAAAAATGCTTTTTTCGTAGTCAGGGGACCTTAAGACATATTTCCGGTGAAATCTCGACATCCAATTTTTGGATGAAATACAATACTTTCTCTATCTACCATATACATTGTACATACGGGCTGCAGAAATTAAAAACTATTAATTTCCTACAATCTCTTGAAATATGCCATCTAATTTGTAAAACTTTTTTTTTCGAAAACGCTGGTTACAGAACAAAATAATATTATACTTTTCGTTTGTAATATATCTATGAAGTACATTATCCATTCCTTACATAGATTTATTCTTCGTGACAAATGACGACATTGTATGTGGTAACCTCTTGCTACTTTGTTGGCAACATTCCTTCGCAGGTGTTATCCATATTGTTAATGGATTGTGCAAGCGTTAATCATTTAAATAACGCCCCACTTTTAGAACTGAACGCCAGCCAATGTAATATCTAACAATAGTAGCTGATGCTTCAAGTTCACGGAGGAATGACTATCGATAAACTAGCGATTGCAATATTTACCAAGTAATATGTATACAGGTAGAGAAGATATTGTATTACACCCAGAAATTTTATGCCTAATTTCACCGAAATACATGTTTTGAGGATCCCCGAATCGGAAAATAGGTATTTTCAGAAATAGGCCAGTGCGTGTCTGTAAAACAAAAAGTCGGTTGAATATCAACATCGGTATTTAAGTTTGGTATCTACCAAGGATGCCACACGACGACTTTCAATAACCCCCAGTATAAAATACCCTTTACGTGGAAACATTTTCCAAGTTAAAATAAGAACTAAAGCTTTCCTGGCGACGTGTTAATTCAAAATCTTCTCGGGCTCTTATAAATACCAGTCTCCGCAAGCTCAAACCATCAGTTCACCCTGAAGACGAGGAAGATGTACTTCTTCGAAACGTTGGTGTCAAGCCAAGTTTTTACCTGGCTAGAAGCCCGAGAAGATTTTGAATTAATTTTCCAAGTTGTAAATTTTTCTCAAAAATGACTCAAACGATTTTAATTAAATATCATATCTTTAAGATATTTTAATGAAAAATAAAATCTATACCTTAAATATTCTAAGTATAGCCTGTGAAATACTCTTCATTCTAAGGATTTTTATAATATGTTAAAACTGGTAAATGATAGACGTAAACGTACTACAGAAAATATAGATCTTTTTTCAGCACCTTAGCGTTCTTTAACCTGGTACATCATATAGAACGATGAATAAAGTTGTTGAAATGATGTACTCAAATGAGTCTCTGGTTCATAGAGGTTAAAATTACTAAACCCGGATGAAACCTTATTCGAATAACTCAGCTTAACCAATATTCGAAGTCGATACCTCTTGTACGTGAGGAAGAGACCCGCTGAATTCAAAAAAGGAGGTTTTAGAAAAAATTATCAGTGTATTTACTACCAAACTTGGTATTTCCCAAGAATGCTACACTACTCTGTACCACGCCCTCCATGGTGTAAGGGTTACCATGCTAGCTTCATATACCTGAGGTGGCGGGTTCAAACCCTGCGGGGAACGATGCGTAAAATCCTTAGCATGGCTTCCTTCGGAAGGGAAGTAAAGCCGTTGGTCCCGTGTCGTAGATTTACGGTACGTAAAAGAACCTCAAGCCTGGTAGAGAGGCCCATGAGCAAAATTGAGTGGTATTTCACGCCCAGTATAGAATGGAACGCTGAGAAGCACAGCAGCTAAAGAGCGTCATAAATAAAATGCCATTTCATTTGATTTTCTCAAAACCTGCTCCAACGGTTTTGTTTAAAATATCGCATATTAAAGATATTACATGATATAATATCCTAGGAATAGCCTCTTCATTCTGAAAGAGTTTTGCATAGCTGGTGAACCGTAAGATGTAGACAAAATCTTATTACACAAAATACACGATTTAAGTTCTTTACATTTTTGTTGTCGAGCTAACCGTTCCCGAGATATTTCTTGTTATTGGCTTCAATTTTAAAAATGTTTATTCCTTTCTCAAACAAGAAATCCTCCGCGTTTCTTTTGATTCACTCCTGACCACGCGAAGAAGCAAAGTACAAGGGCATTCGCATAACGACAGCTTTTAAAACATTTGACCATCACTTTAGCATAGCGCATTCCTCTAGTTCCCTTCTACCTATAAGGAACTAAGTAATAAGAACATCCTGCTAATGTTTATCTCGATTACTATGGAGTAGAAAGAAGAATCAACTTTTGTAAAAAGTTTGTGTAAAACAGGTAGAGAAAGTCATATGAATGCAACACATCAGCTTTTTCATCCTGGTCATGCAAGGAGAATGGAATTCGAAAGCCATCACGTAGCGACCGGGTGCTAAAAGATTTGATTATCGCTTTATCCTCTGTATTGTCTTATTGCCGTTGTAAACATGCAATAATGCGATTTCTGCAAACGTTTATCTTCATTAGCACGAGTTCTATAGAAGGATAAGCCTTTGTAAGAATAGTTTGCTGATACATAAATAGAAAAAGTCACGAAAATGTATCACATCAGATTTTCAAGTTTGAATCAAGCAGTTTCTTAAATTTCGCAACATCCCTTACAGGTGTATAATTCTTCGGTAATAAATGTAGTTGCAATTCTTTCCCACCGCTGCTTTTAAGTGTTTAGCACATCTGTTTATTCTCTACAGTACATGGCAGAGAAGGTATAGCATTCCACCCAAAATTCGATACCGAGATTTCATCGGAAAAACACATTTTAGGGTTCCCTGTGTCCAGAAAATCATTTTTTCTTTCTCTAGTACGTATCTGCAATGTACATCGTGGATAGGGAAGGTATTGTATTCCACCAAACATTTAATAACGAGATTTCACCATTAATACATGTTTTGAGACCCCTGAATAAGAAGGCGTTTTTAGAAACATGTCCGTTATGTATGAGTCTGTGGGAGGCATAACTCAAAAACGAAAAGTCGGTTAAATACCAAAATGGTATCTAAGTTCAATGTCTTCGAAAGATTCGACACGAAGATTTTCAAGAAAATCCTTTCAAACCCAACTACCCTTTATGTAAAACATTTTTTATTTTTTCAAAAATGACTAACGATTTTGATTAAAATGTCTTATGTTTAAGAAATGTTCATCTCAAAATATATATCTTAAATTTTTTGGGAATAGCCTATGAAGACCACTTCATTCTGGGTTACTTTTTTATAACTTGTATATCTGGTAAACCGTAGGAGATACACAAAACCATTTCTCAAATGGGAGACATCTTTCTTTTCGTCTCTCTTGTTTACTCCTAGCAAGCAAAGAGAACTGAATTTCAATTGTTTCACCGGCTTTTAAAAGATCTAAATGTCGATTTAGCCTAGGGTACCCCTTATTTTTCTTCCACTTACAGTGAAACAAGTAATAAGACCAATTCTCGCAATGTTTATCTTGGTTAGCATATCGTAGATAAAATAATTTTTGTAAGGAAAATTTTTTGTGGAACAGCCAGAGAAAGTCATGTGAATGGAATACATCAGATTTTTTAGAAGAAGGCCCGCGGACGCGAAACGTTGATAAAATACCAAGCTAAGTTTACAGCAGATATTATTGGCTTCGTGGATATGGAGCTTAGACCAAAAATATCGAATACTGATGGTCTTATAACATTTTTAATCTATGCCAGGAAAATCATCATGATACCCATGCCCTCTGACGTTAACCCACGCGGTCACTTTCAGCTGTAATATCTCTGTCTACTTCTGAAGCTATACATTTCTACTCTAGGGCATTGATAGTTATTTACGTAACTTGTGCCTCAAGTGGGAGTTTTCTTACGGGTGAAAAGAATTTCACCAATAACATGCCGAGTTATGAAACTTTTAGACATATAAAAAAAGTTGATGAGTTCCATTTACATGACTTTTACTATCCCGCAACAAACTGATCTTAAAAAATCTGATATGTTCCATTCACATGATTTTCTCTACATCTCTGTAACAAATTAATGTTAATAAATTTATACTTCTATCTACTTCATGCTAATCGAGCTAAACATTAGCAGAAACTGTCTTATTACTTCCTTCCTTATAAGTAGAAGGAAAATAATAATACACTAGGCTAAACTAACAATAAAATGTTTTAAAATATGCTTGCTATAGGAATTGAAATCCGTTTCTTTGCGTGGCCATGAGTTAACAAATTCCCGTATTTTAAAACTGAAACCAACAATAAGGAATATCTCGAAAACGGTCAACTCCACGAAAAAATGTATTTGGCGTAAATTGTGTGTTTTAACGAGATCTACATTGTTTTGTGATTGTTTTTGTCTATCTCTTACGGTTTACCTGTTATGCAAAATTCAATAAAGTTCATCCAGAATAAACAGGTCTTCAGAAGTTATTTCCAGAGTATTAAAGATATAGATTTTATTTGTCGTATATATCTTAAATATGAGAGATTTTAATTCAAAATGGTTACAGACATTTTTGAGAAAATCAGAATTTTCGAAAATTTTCCCATATAAAGTGTAGGTGGGGGGATTTTCTTAAAACTCTTTGTGTCGCATCCTTGGAAGATACTGAACTTAAGTATCAAGTTTGGTATTTTATGGACTTTTTCTTTTTGAGCTACGCTGAGCACACAGAGACCAACACGGACATATTTCTAAAAATACTTTCGGGTGTCCCAAAACATGTATTTTCGGTAAAATCTCAGTATCGAAATTTTGGGTGCAATACAATAGCTTCTCTATACACTATTTGCATAGTACGTGTAGAGAAAGTAAAAATCTGATATTATCGGTACATATGACTGAGTCTGCCTGATAAAATCTGATGTGTCCCATTCACATGACTTCCTCTACACCTCTACAATAAATCATTGTTAAAAAGCTTATTCTTCTATTTAGTTAAAGCTAATTCAGAAAAAAATAATAGAAAAGATCATATTACTTGCTTCCTTGCAAGTAGACGGGAAGTAAGGGAGTAGGCTAAAGCAATAGTCAAATGTTTTAAAAGCTGGTTGCTCTATGATTGTTTGTATGGACAGGAGCTGACAAATTCCCGTTTGAGAAAAGTTGCAGTATTTTAAAGCTGAAACCAATAACAAGGAATATCTAAAAACGATCAACTGCACAAAAAAATTGTATATATCTAACATAAATTGTGTGTTTTAAAGAGCTCTACATTTTTGTAAGGTAAGTTTTTGTCTATGTCTTACGGTTTACCAGTTATGCAAAATTCCACAAAATTCATTCAGAATAAAGCAGTCTTCAGAGGCTGTTCCCAGAAAATTGAAGATATGCATTTTATTTGTTATGCAAATATCTTTAATATACGATATTTTAATCGAATCGTTAGAGCCGTTTTTGAGAAAACGACAATTTTCGAAAACATTTCCATATAAAGGGTAGTTGGGAGTCTTCGTGTCGCATCCTTGGAATATACTGAACTTAAATATCAAGTTTGGTATTTAATGGATTTTTCGTTTTTGAGTTATGTTGCCCACAGACATACACGGGCATTTTTCTAAAAATACTTTTTTGGATTCAGGGGGTCCTAAAACGTGTATTTCCGGTGAAATATCGGTATCAAAATCTTGGATACAATACAATAACTTCTCTATATACTATGTACATGGTACGCGTAGAGAAAGTGATAGTCAAACTTTTAAAACCTGGTCACAATGTGACAATATTAAAATCTGTTATTTTAGGTTGACTAGGATAACAAAATGTGAATATCTCGAAATAGTTATCTCCCCCACAGAAATCTGTTTTGACATAAATTGTGTGTTTCAACGAGCTCTACATTTTTTTGTGAAGTAAGCTCTTGTCTATCTCTTACAATCTACCAGTGATACAAAAGTCATTCAGAATGAAGTGGTCTTCAGAGGCTACTTCCAGGAAATCAAAATTGTATAGACCTTTTCCTAAAATGTTTGTTTGTTTTCCAGAAAGTATAAAACATGCATTTCCGGTGATATCTCAGTATAGACTTTTTTTCTCTGTCTACTACGTGCATTGTACTAGAGAAAGTAAAAATGCAGACCCCTAAACATACACAAATTCATTCTAAGTAGCTTGTTTTTGCGATCAACCATTTCCAAGAATCCATTATTAGTGGTTTTAATTTTTTCATACTTCGTAATTTTTACTTTTCCTACACGCACGATGTACATAGTGTATAGAGGAAGTGTTATATTCCACCAACAATTTTCGATATAGAGATTTCACCGGAAATGTATATTATGAGGTATCCTGAGTCCAAAATAAAGCATTTTTAGAAAAAGGTCCGAGTATGTCTGTGGGTAGCATAACCCAAAAACGAAAAGTCGATGAAATAGCAAACTTGGTATTTAAGTTCAGTATCTTCCAAGGATGCGACAAAACGATTTTCAAAAAACTTCCCTCACCCCTAACTACCCGTCACATGGAATATTTTTCGAAACGTTTGATTTTCTAAAACATAGCTCTAACGATTTTAATTAAACCTATTCACATCATAAATAAAATGTACATCTTGAATTTTCTGGGAATAACCTCTGAAGAACTCTTTATTGTGGTTGACTTCTTCAGAATTTTGCATGACGGTTGAATCGTAAGAGACGGAAAAAAACTTATTACACCAAACATGTAGATCTCATTAAAATACATAATTTATGTCATATGCGCTTTTCTTGTAGAACTGGCCGCTTTCGAAATATTCATTGTTATTAGTTTCAAGTTAAAAGGTTTCTAAACGGGAGCATGCAAAACGAAACGAAGCTCAATTGTCTCACACAACGACCGGCTTTTAAAATGTTTGACTATTGCTTTAGCCTATTGTGACTTACAAAGAAGCGAGTAATAAGACCAATCCTGCTAATGTTTTATCTAGATTAGCAGGACATAGATAAACGAATATTCTTTTGTAGGAAAAATGTATTTGGGACAGCTAGAGAAAGCCATGTGAATGGGACACATAAAAAAAACAAGTTTTTTACTTTTTAGTTCACCCCAAATTTCGTGTTTATTTTTTTTTTCTGGCTTTCAGAAAGATTTTCTCCATTTTACTGTACCTTCCTACAAATATCTTCCAACTCTATTTTCGTCAAAGTGAATAGAGAAAATCAGGTGAATGTAACACGTCAGAATTGTTAGTAGTTCAATGCGGTTTATACTACATTTGGTAGCACAGGTGGTGGAAATTGATGAAAGAAGAAATTAAATAATTGGACAGGAAATTTGATTAAGGAAAACGTGAGAAAAAAACCTTACTCGGCAAGGATTGTCTCGGCGGAATTTGAACCGAGACACCCTCGGCTACCGTATTCTGTCGCCCTCTTAACGTGTGTTCATTTCTACATATGTGAATAGTTGATTACAAAGCGTTTATACGTCCTTGAGGTGTTCTACAGCCCTACAAGCGTTTGGCAGAATGTCAACTGTTTTTTCTCTCTGAAATGAATCCCATTCAAACTGACCTTACACTCACATCACTTAGGTTGGCACAGAAATTGAGTCGCGCTAAGAATTTTCCCAATGATATTTATGTCCATTCAATAAATGCTGCTGGTTATAATCCAGATAGAGTGTTATTGTACACAGTATGATAATGGCGACCTTCCCTCGCAGAATGGACCGATCCGCCGATTGGGTGAGGTCCAGATTCCGCGCTGTGCGGTATTTCGGTCTGCTCACACCCACCCACCCACAGGGCGGCGCGTTTGTCTGGATTTCTGCCACACAAAATGTAATGGTAACAATAACAGCTATCACATATATCAATAACACCTGTTCGGTAATAGCGCATACACTTAGGGTGTCGAATCTGTCAACCTTAGATATCCCATACTTCTTTACTAATTACGAGGGCCGTCTCAAAGTAACGAACGATTTGGCAGAACTAAACAGTAACGAAAGTTGTCATTAGTAATATAAGAGAGTTCCAACTTTTATCTAGAAAAAAGTTGCAGCTCGAGTTGTATTTAATAAGATATTTTATGAATAAAATAACATCGATTAGCATATATGGACACGAAGAATAATACTCCTAAATTCCTATTTGTCTTGACGTATATTTGTACCGAAATGTCCATATCATAAATTTCAAATCTCTTTTTATTGCTACATTATATTATTGCGACATAAAATAAACACAGATCTCTTCATATGCTACATTCTATTATTTTGGCTTAGTAAAACATGATTGCAATTAATATGTCTATTGGAGCTTCCGCCATTATGTACGGGAATATCATTGCACACTGATATTCACAGAGAAAACAAATGCACGTGTATGCGATAAAAAAAACTAATAAAATGCAGATATAATAAGCTTCGATTGCTTGGAATTTTATGCGCCAATGTACTGGATTGGCCACTTTCTACATTAACGTGTCAGGAAGGAAATAGTCTATAGTAAATTTGTAACTTGAGTTGTATTTAATAAGAGTATTTCGTGAATAAAATAACAATGATTAGCTAAACTGGTTCCACTGTCTCTCCCTCTCTCTCTCTCTCTCTCTCTCTCTCTCTTTCTCTCTGTTGATTTTAATATTCTGCGGCTTTGAGTTTTCAATTAATATGTCTATACCAGCGATAGGCCTTTCCCCAAAACGTTTTGGAACTTCCGCCATTATGTACGGGAAAATCACTGCATACTGATACTATTATTATGAGACGAACATTAGTTCAGAGAGAAAACAAATGCACGTGGCTGCGATAAATTTAGAAAAAACAATTAATTGCACGAGGGTGTGCTAAAAATGATTAAAATGCAGAAATAATGAGTTCCAATTGGTTGGAATTTTACTCATCAATGTACTGGATTGGCCACTTCCCACGATTACGTCACATGAAGGAAATAGTCACAAGTCGCGAGTGTTTTCATTTTGTTGATAATTCACGACCGGAGCGAATTGTCTTAAGAGATGAAAATATGAGTTGCATTTGGTAAGACAATTCAGCGAAATGGACTATTAATAATTTATAAAATATATTTAAAGAGCGATTTTATCAGGTTATAATAATTGTAATACGTACATTAGTTTTCAAATGGTAAATGACGCATTCGACCATGTTTATTTACCGAATGTATTTTTGTTTTCTTTCTTTCTTCACTCCCCGCCTGAATTATGATATGGCCGACTATGTCTACATCCAAAGTACGATTATCGATAGCAACAATAGAAATAGGGAACAATCATTTTATTTCAGCTCTTAATAAATAATACATGAAATAGAAACAAACGTTATTTTATTTAAGGTCATTGCACTCATCGCATACATAAGAAATACAAATAATGATTATTTTCGCTCTTTTTAAAACTAAATACTAGGGCCGTTCAAAAATGATTGGCACTACTTTTTTTTTTTTTTTTTTTTGCTTCACAGGAACCATTTATTGAACAAACTCATTCCGGTTACATTACAGGTATTCCCCGCCAATGTCTATGCACTTTTTCCATCGTTCTGACCGCTTCCGTATTTACGTAGCAAACCATACTTTGGGGGTATCCCAGCGCCACTGTTGGACAACTGCATAAAGTTCGAAATGGTGTTGAACTTCTCACCCCACATGGTCTCTTTCATCGAATCAAATAGGGCATAGACACTAGGAGCCAGATCCAGCGTATGGAAGATGTGGCGGCACAATAAACACTAGTTCATGAATGGCAGCAATGGCTTGGCGACTGGCATGTGGTCCTTGTTGGAAAACACCATCACAATCCCATTTTCTGCGGTGGCATTGTTGAATGTGTCAGCAGAGTTGTTGCAGTGAATTCCAGCACCAATCGCTGTTGATGGTCATATTGGGAGGAAGCCAATCCACCAGAAATATCCTTTCCTGGTCCCAGAACACAGTTGCTATTTGTTTCCGAATGAATAGTCCCGGCCGTGACTTCTTGGGACGAGGACTCCCAGTATGCTTTCACTCCATAGTCTGTCGTTTCTCTTCTGGAGTCTCGTGATAAAACCATTTCTCGTCGTTGGTGACCAGTTTCTTATCATGGTCCCTGTCTTCTTTGAATTCGTACAGTCAACGAAACACGGATCTGCAGCTTGGTGCTGCCTCCCCACATATGGCCACTAACCTCTTGTGGATGTCTGAAACAGTCACTCCTTCCCTCCAGAAAAGCCACACAGTCCACCTTTGCCCGTGTTTGGCTGCTTCCAATTTGTTTTATCAATGTCCAAGGGCGTACTCGCAAACCGGTACAATTGCCGCTCCAGTAAGCTACCTATGGGAAGTAGTAGTATCATCTAGTGGCAGTATACAGTACTATAGTCGATCTTCACGCATACATCGACACATATTTCAAGCTTCTACTTAAAGGAGTTATAGGGTGAGTTCCAATCATTATTGAACGACTTCAATACATTATGAACTGGATAAAACTTTAATTAAACATTATAACTGAATTAATTGACAGTACAATTGTGGAACTGACGGTTATTAAAAGTGAAGGTTGGCACCAATTACCAAGGTAAGGAGATTAAACAAACAAACGTCAGATGCGACAAGATTTCAAAGAAATGAACAGTATCTCGATAACATGTTTCAACAATATCGCTCCAGTCAGATGGTCTCGATTGGTTGAAATTGCCTAATCTCGGTCAATGCATTGGCGGTTTAATAGTTGAACTGAATCCTCAATCTGAACAAAAAACTTTTTTTACAAAGTTTCAGTACCTTAGTCTAGTTTTCAACATAATCGTCATTGATATCAAGGTATATATTGGCACGTGGTACCGGTTTTACAACGCAGATGTTGTACCTTTCACCGCTAAAGATCTGAGTCAACACACTTTGAGGTCTTCATGGCTGGGAAATCTTTTCCATCGAAAAAGTCATGTACGGTGTCCAAAGTGAAACAGCGGTTATTCTTAGTTCTTTTATCAACATTTGCTCTCAACTCCTTCATAACAATTGATGAACTTTCCGGTCTTTCTTGCACACATTGTTTCAGCCTTGATTACTCGTAAATTATGCGCAATTCTCTCACTGAAGACTCGTTCATTGCATTATCTCTATACACTTACGTTATTTGCCTATAAAACTCGATTGGTCGAACATATAATATCGGCATTGAAAAGCTGGTACCACAAGTGACAGTAAATATCTTGACAGAATGGAGATTGCATTGACAAATAGAGTAAAGTACTGTAACTTTGTAAATAACGTTTTAAGTTGATAACTTTCGCTGTCATTTAGTTATGCCAAATCGTTCATTACTTTCTGGATGGCCCTCGTATTTAGATTTGCTTACGAGATATTTATATTTCCTATATCCACACTAATATTATAACGACAGACAATTTGTATATGTGTGTGTGTGTTTCTTATAAACTTTTACACCGTTGCACCGATTCGACCAAACTTGGCACGGATAATTTTGACGCGAGGCGAACATTTCTGTGTAGCACAGAATTCATTCCGTCGCATTTCTCAGGATTAATTCTTTAATTTCATGATAATGCCTATAAAAACTTCTACAACCTTCTAAATATATATTTCTCAAACGATTATCGTAACAGTATTATATTATACAGAGTCATTAAATTATGAAGTAATCCCTCTCGCGGCCTCTCCCTACTGCGCGAGAGATCCGAAAGTTGCCTTAACTTAAATAAATGCTGAAAATATTGACTAATTGCTCCCAAACATCAGTATGACAAGTTAAAGATGTTCTCGCTCAGCAGCAGAAATCCCTGTGCAATATACAGAAATTTAGTGATAACATCATGCAAGAAATCACAAGGATTCCTGTAAGTTTAGACGAGTGAGCGAGAATATGTTCGCAAATTGTGCTGCCCGTATGACAGCAGAAGGTCAACATTCCGTACGTCCGAGATCTGGTAGACTCGTGGTGAGCCTAGGTGTAGCTTCTGTGTACCTACCCTGGCAAGGGCTTAACCACAGGAATGAGAAGGATGGCTTAGGTTTGGTAATATTGAGGTTTCGGGTGCTTGAAGGAGGTAGAGCTAGATAGGCTCCTCGAACGGTTGCATTTTTTCCAGAGCAGAATCCTTTTTCACTGCTCCACTGGTGTTTGATTTGGTTAAAATTGTTTTTTTTTTTTTTTTTTTTTTTTTTGAGAATTTTTGATTGACCTCCCAATGTTGGGAGGAGGGAGTACTTAGTTCAGCTAATTTTCTGCTGGCTGGTTTGAAACCGTTGTTACCGGGGGTGTCCGCAAGCCATACGGGAAACCTGATATCGTCGGTATCGGCGTTCAGTAGGTAAGTGCTGCCCCCCCTCCCAGCGATCTGACACATGCGTTCTCATGTTCGCTCAATCTGGCGTAGAATTTCTGAACCCGGTGCCTAATTACATCCTCCACGTATGGGAGGGCCGAAGCTGGGGTCAACATTTCCGTTATTTATTTTAAGATACGTATTTTAGTGCGCTTTTATGGCGACTCTCGGATCTCTCGCGCAGTGGAGAGAGGTTGCAACAGGGGTTACCTTATAATTTAACGACCCCTATATATTATAATAGGTATAATATTTTGTATATAGAAGAACTCCATACTTTGAAAGAAGAAGGTTTCTGGTCAAAATTCCGCCATTTTGCGTCCGCAAGTCATTTTGTCCTACAGTGTCATCTGTAGGTGACGAGCCGATCCTTCATCACAATGGCGCATAGTGGCAAACTCACGAACTAGAAATTGCAATCCGATCAAGGAAACGTCGTAAATGCCCTATGTTCCACTTGGGACCCACAAGAAATTAATGTAATAATAATATATTATATAATATTATCCTAATTTATATCACACAATCAGTTTGGAAACGACGCCGAACGAATATTCGTATAACAGTTTTATAATTATAGTTGAACTAGTCCGAAGTTTGATCGTAACCTCGAAACACTTTTAGACGTGTTTTTATGAAACTTTAAATGTTATCTGAAGCTCCCTCTTTGTGTGCTTGTTCAGCGTCTTCTGTGATTTTGCTGCAATTGCCTCAACTGCCTCAAATCTTTAATCCTTCAGCATTATTTCCGTGTTATAGAAAATAAAGAATTGATATGTGACCAAGTCTAGAGTATGTGGTTTTTGAGCAACAGCTGTCAATTTGTTTTACTCGAGGAATTATTGGACGATGAAGTTGTTTGCGGTGTTGCATTCATATGATGGAGAAACCAATTTTCCTTGCGCCACGTTTACAAATATTTACTCCTCATGTTCACCGTCAATTGTCTCAAGACGTCACGGTAGAAGACCCCATTCACTGTTATACCAGCAGGGACAAACGCCTTGTGAATAATACCTTCTCAGCTCGAACAGCAGCGACACGGATACCTATAACACTAGTTGATGGCCGTGCTTAAGGTCATCAACCATATTCGGCCACTTTTAAATCGCTTGAACCACTCGTAGTTTAGAGATCTGGCCTGGAACCTTGTCTCCAAATGTTTGCTTTAACAGTTAATACATTTCTATAACAGCTTTCCTGTTCTTCAAACAAAACTTTACACAGGCGCTGCGCTGTTTCCTCACATCTGTCATTGTGAAATCGCAATGTAAGCAACATGCAACAATAGAAAATAGCTTAAAAATATCAAATGCGTCTACACAGAACAAAGCTACTTTGTAAACTAACTCACAAGAAATACATGAAGATTCACACAGCGGGGTATTCCTAGAGCACACAATTTAAGTCAGATAATTTTTACTTTCGCTTCCGTGTAAATTAAGTAGGAGAAGTATTGTATTGCATCTGAAAATTCAGTGTGCAGATTTCACCCGAAATACATTTTTTGAGATTATTCAATTAATAAAGAAGGTCCGTTTGAATCTGTGTTTATGTTTGTGAATACTATAACTCCAAAACTTAAGTTCGTTAAATACCAAACTAGATAGCTATTTCAGTACAGCATATTCCAAAAATAAAACACGAAGATTTAAACAAATCCTTTCTTCCCAAACTACCCTTGAATGGATTTTTTGAAAATGCTGATTTTTTTTCAAAAATTGCTAAGGATTGTGATTTAAATACCACATGTCTAAAATATTTTCGTGACAAAAAAAAATGTACCTATATTTTAAATTTTCTGGGGATAGTCTTTGGAGTACTCTTCGTTCTGAATAAATGTTGTACAACTGGTAAACCGTAAGGGGTAGACAAAACCTTATTGCATCTCGTTAAAACATGTAATTTTTGTATTTTTGTGGAGTTGATAATTATCAGTTTCAATGTTAAAATACTTCTACTTTTCTCAATTGGGAGGCCGTTCTTTGTTTCTTATTTCTCCTGGTAAGGCAAAAGTAACGGAATTTTAAACACATCCCATAGAGAACAATTTTAAAAGATTGGACTATCGCATAAGCTTGATGTATTCTTGTATTGCTGTTGTATCTACAAGAAAATATAAGAATTTCTGCAAATGTTATCTAGATTAACGTGAAGTAAAGAGGCATTTTTAAAAATTGAATTGATATATTTTTGGGCGCTCTTTAATTACTGTGGTCTCAACATCTAATTTTACACTTGGCGTGAAATACCGCTGAATTTTACTCAGAGGCTTGAGTTTCTTTTATGTGCCTTAAATTTACGACACGGGATCAACGGCTTTTCTCGTCTTCTGAAGGAAGGGATGCTAAGGGTTCTTATGCCCAAAAGATCTATTTTCCTCCGCTGGTTTGAATAATTTTGTTGAAGAAGGTTAGAAAAAATCAGGTTAATGTAACACTTTTTCTGACATCAGCCATTTTCCAATAATTTTTAGTTATCGCTATGAATTTACAAATATATTTTATTCAACTGGCACTTTCCTATTCGTATTTTCTATTGATCGTAAAAGACATATCAAAGTCATCACATAGCGACACGCTTTTTAAAAACCTGACTCTGTTTAGCTTAGTGTATCCTTAAACCTGCAGCGAAATGTGTGATGAAAATTTATATCGACTAAATAAAGAATAAACTTTTGTAAGAATAATTTGTTGAAGAGTGAGTAGAAATGTAACAATTAGATAGTTTTACATTCTCTGCTCTGCATAGTAAGCAGCGGAACTCTTTTATTGCATCCCAAAATTATCGTTGAGATTTCGTCGAAAATACATATTTTGAGTCCCACTGAATCCAATAAGAGCATCCAATTGTACGTGTGTGCGTGTGTGTGTGTGTGTGTGTCCGTTTGAATGAGTGCGTGTGTATCTGTGGAGAAACAGACCACAGAGTAAGGATGGCCGAAATCTCGTGCACCTTCATTGAACTAACACAACTGATAATTCGTTTGATAGGAAAGGGATGATGGAACAATCGGTGACCTGAATGACAGGGGAAACCGGAGAACCCAGAGAAAACCTAGACGCCCCTTTGTCCATCACAAGCCTCACTTGCGGTCCTGAGATTGAAGCCGGGATCCTGACGAACAGATCCGAACTGCCGTGGTTCCGCACCAGAGGAGGAAACAGTCGCACATTTACCACAAACGACCAAAATATTGTCAAACCCTGTACCCTTAAAAGTGATATGGAATGAAATGAATCGAATACGGGTATTAGAAAAATCACCTCAGCATTCGCCTGGCAACAAGGGAATACCACAAAAAAACCCCAAGTCAGAGTGGGAGCTCGAACGCGTCATCTCCCGCATGCAGGCCAGAGACGAAAACAGCCTGAGTTATTTCCCTCCGTAATTTAGAGGTAGCCAAGTGGTTAGACCGCTCGCCTCCCACCTAGGCGGCCCGGGTTCGATCCCAAGCTCGCATGTGGGATTTATGGTTGACGAAGCGGCGCCTGGTCTGTTTTCTCCGGTTTCTCGGTTTCCCCCGCTACTCATTCCACCAATTGCTTCATCATCACCTTTCATATCATCCATTTCGCTTGCACTTCATATCATCCACTTCCTCACGCTCCTGCCTGGCTACGGGCCGACCATTCGTTCCAGATTTTCCATTCTGTGGTTTCGTGCCTTTGGCTCCCCGACAGGTTTCTGACCTTTAGGCCTCCGCTTGTAAGTCCTAAGAAGTGATTGTCCTAAATACGGGGAGGATAAGCTGACAGCGAAAAAAAATTAGAGGTTAAGGTAATGAATGCATCTGGGGATTTGACAAAAAAATTTGAAAATTTGAAAAATTATTTCTCTTCGTGATAAAATACTGTGATATATAAACTTTAAGAAAATATTTAATTTTAGACCATTTGAAATATCAATTGAGTAAAGCTAAAAACGGACACACTAACGCTTATTCATAGGTACTCCCAGTTTTAAACCTTGCTTTCTCGAAAACCTTCATTACTCTCTCTACTTAGAACATAGTACATATAGAGAAGGTATTGCATTCCACCCAAAATTCGATACCGAGATTTCACCGGAAATACACGTTTGAGGGCTCCCTAAATAAAAAATAGCAAAAAGGTCCGTATAGGTGTCCATATGTCTGTGAACACGATAACTGAAAATGAAAAATTGCTTAAAAACCAAACTTGATATTTAATTTCAGCATCTTTCAAGGATGCTAAACGAAGATTTTCAAGAAATTCCTCCATACCCCAAACTATCCTTGCATTGTGAATTCGCAATTTTTAATTTTCTCAAAAATGGCTATAACGATTTTAATTAAAATACCGTATACTAAAGATGCTTATACAACAATATATAGGTATGTATCCAATTTTCTGGGAATAGCCTCTTCATCTGAATGACGTTGAATAAGTAAGGGATAAACAAAAAGTTACTACACAAAAAATGTAGAGCTAGTTAAAATATACAGTTTATGTCATATCCAATTTTTATAGAGTTAACATTTCCGAGAAATGACTTGTTATCGGTTTCAGTTTTAAAATCCTTAAAACTTTTCTCATACAGGAATTTGGCAACTCCTGGTCATGCAAAAAAAAAAAAAAAAAAAAAAAAAAAATCAACCAAATGACGACCGGCTTTTAAAAGGTTTGACTATCGTGCAACTGACCATGCGTAAAAAACGACAATTCAAAGTATATTCCACACACTTCTTACGACTGACCTTGAAATTTATTGTCACTGCGAATGCAAGGCGCGCCGGGAACTGAACACCCTTAAATTCAAAAGGAAAGTCGGTTGACAGTGGTATTCTTGGAGTAAGTATACCCTCGCCTTTGAACTTTCCTATGTTATAGTAACTGAAATAACATTTTTCATAATTTTTTTAACAGCGAGTTTTGTTCCGCTGCATAATTTCGGTTGATTGAGATTGCGTAGCATAATTATCACCGAGTCAACCTTGAGCTGTAAATAGCGTGGCGGTAATCCTGGCAAATTCAATGAATTTAAGATTCAGTTAGATAATTGACGACTTCATTTGGATTGGTAATGGAATCGATCGACTTAAATGAATGCATTTCTCCATCAATTTTACTCTGAATTTTTATATTCATATCATTTACATTCCTGTTAGTTGCTGCTAACATAGCTGGTTCTTTGTAATTTAAATCGATATTTGGGAACACTTTCGATATTAATTCTTCCTTTGACGTTGTGAAGTGACAAAAATTTGATGGAAATGAAATGAGAGCAGTAGAAGTGTCAACAGGAATTTGCCTATTGCCAATGTCTAATAATATCTCTGCATCTGAAAAGCGCAATGAAGCGTAATGCTCTACGCAATGTAGCATATATAGTTGGTATTGCGAAAAGGACGAAGTTAGCGCATCCATAAGGTATTGTGGAAAGGATGACATATGCAGATAACAGCGTGGGCAGCCGAGGATGTCGTTGGCGTAATAACAGTAATGGCAGCGCTTCCATAGTGTGGCGGGTAAACGCTGAAATAGGTAATGAATTGTATTAAGGACAAAGTCACAAAGTAACATTCATGCTTCTTCCGAATCTCTTTCTTTCCTTTACTTTTAATATTTTCCACCTCTTTCTTTATTTTCTCCTATGTCAAAACAGTCATTTTAACGCTAACAATGACATAACTAAAGAGCAAGTACATCTGGTTGGGAAATTGATAAGCTTTTATTTGATGATAGCTTTGTGTATTAAATGTCTCCAATTAACCCAAAATATTACTTGATCAGATGTATTAAGAGCACCACAATTGCATTATGAAGCTGATGCGGGTATCTTCATGTTCTTTAGCTTAACGCCAAATAACCAACATCTGCAATAGTTAACCGAAAACTGATCTCGTCATTTCGCCGCCATTTTCAGATTCCAGGAAGGGTTAATGGTTATGTGTATAGCTTACAACTTGTTCATTTTAAAGAATTACAACAAAAATATACGAATTTCTTTATTTAAACGATGTGACCAAGGGAATGATAGTTAATACATAAGAACTATATTTGCTTTTCACAGTTATATTGCGTTATTGTCCCCATAACCGGGTGCATTCCCTTAGCATTCAATGGGGAAGAGAAATAGTAATATTTTAGGTGTTCGTCGACAGGAAAGCTTCTTTATTTTAAACGATAGTAGTAAGGAAAGGACAGTTAATACATAAAAACGTATTTAAATTTCACTGCCGCGTTGTGTCATCTCGATAAACTGTTGCGTTACCTTAACATTGGTTGGGAGGAAAAATACTACTTCGACCATCTAGCGGAAAATAAACAAGTAGGTGTTCGTCGCCAGGAAAGATTCTTTGCTTCTTTGTTTTAAACAATAGGAGTAAGGAAATGGCAGTTAATATATAAAAATGTATTTGAATTTCACTGCCATGTTGCGTCATTGTGTCGATAAACTGTCACGTTACCTTAACATTGAATGAAAAATATAGCAATATATCAATACTACGACATTTAGCAACGAATAACCGTGGTACCACTGCCATCTGGTGGCTGTTAACCGAAATGCGTTCCCTTGACAGAGTTTATATCCATATCATGAGATTTAAAAAAAAAAAAAAACGTACTATTTTTAAACATTTTCTATTCCACAAACCTTGTCGTGACAATAACGAAGACAACAAAATAAGAATTCTTCAATTTGATGCAGTCTTTTGGAAGTGATACGCGTACATAAATTTCGGCGATTCATTTATATATATATTTACTTGTGAATTTTCCAACTCACAGAATCATTATCTTAGAAACGAACATATTAGTATTTCGTTTTGTTTAGCTTCTGGGTAGAGATGCCAGGAACGTTACCTAGAATCAGCTCAAAGCCAAGTGGGAACCACACAGAGAGCCAAAAATTACACAATAGCTACAACAGATGCAGCCTAAAGAAAGCCTGGCGAACTGCAGCACATTTGCAAAATATGCATGTGTTACTAGAAAATACTGGTGCCAGCAATCGATTGCGAAAGCGGGGACTGCAGGTTTAGTATAACATCACGCACAAGGCAGAAACAATTTATCATCTCCTGCAGACATTTGTAAAACTTAATGGGTTTTCCATTCAATTCGAAGTGATCACAAAGTGTTAAATCCCAGCCCTTACACAAAATTCACTGCAGAATAGCTGCAAATAATAGTCAAAGAAATGCCAATATGCCGCGACGGTGCTTAAATGTAGTAATTATACTGTATTTTTATGGACCTCATTAACGTTCACCTCTTCATTAAAGTGCAGGTTTCCACCAATCAGAAGATCCACATGTAACAATCAATACTTTTGGGTTTAAACAGAAACCGATTGTTGAAAGCACAGCAACTATCGATTATTCCCGTATGTCAATTGAAGAACAATTAGCACGAGTTTATTTTTTTTGTACAGCGTTTAGCGCCCGCTTTTACTACCATGGCACCGCAGGCGATGACACTGGTGATACATGGAATGAAGATGGAATACCGGTGGAATGCAACCGGAAAACCCAGAAAAAACTCGTCCCTTCGCCGCTTTGTCCACCACAAATCTCACATGCGGTCGCTTGGGACAGCACGAGTTTAGAAAAAGTAAAAATGTCATATGAGTGACACCGCCGGAAATTTTTCTGCAAAGTCACACCGATAGCTTATTGCCACTTAGCGCCATTCTTGAGAAAATCAACCCTCGTAAGGGGTAGTTTTGAGTGGGAGATATTCTTTAAAATCTTTATATCCATCTTTGAAAGATGCTGAACTTAAATGTTCGTCCTCCGAGGTCTAGTGGCAACATGTTAGCCTCTGGTTCCCAATGTCGCGGGTTCAAACCTGGCGGAGGTTGATGGATTTTTTCGGCGTAAAATCCTTTGCAAGGCTTCCTTCGGAAGGTAAATACTTGATTCCATGTCGCAGATTTACGCCACGTAAAATAACATCAATCCTGATAAACAGGCCTCTGAGCAAAAATAAGCAGTCTATCACGTCCGATATAGAATGAGACGCTTAGAATCGCAGCAATTAAACTACACCCATAAAGTAAAACTAATTTGAACTTAAATACCAAGATTGATTCAGAGTTCTGGGCCTTTTTCTAAATATGCTCTTTTTGGATTCAGGGGAACTCAAAATATATATTTACGGTGAAATTTCGGTATAGAATTTTTGGGTGAAATATAATATCTTTTCTATCCATTGTATACATACGAGAATGTGTAGAGAATGTATATAATATATAAACTTTCGCAAATTTGCTAACATTTCACACATACATTACCCTAATACCTTTGTGAAATAGATAAATTTCTGCAAGTGCTTTTTACATTCTCTACTGGTATCTACTATGTGTGTAAAGGGAAGATATTGCATTCCACTAAAATTCGATACCGAGATTTCACCGGAAATACACGTTTTAGGGTCCCCTGTATAAACAAAAAGCATTTTTAGAAAAAGGTTCGTATGTGTTCCCGTGTGTCTATGATCATGATAACTCAAAAACGAAAAGTCAATAAGATACCAACCTTGCTATTTAAATTTACTATATTCCCGGGATGTAACACGAAGATTTTTAAGTAAATCCTCCTTCCCCAAACTACACTTTACATGAACACTTTTTTATTTTCTCAAGAATGACTAGGTAACGATTTTGATTAAAATTCCGTATATTAAAGATATTTACACGACAAATAAGATCTATATCTCTTACTTCTTTGGAATAGCCTATAAAGTCCTCTCCATTTTGAATTACGTTTACATAGTTAGTAAACCATAAGAGATAGAGAAAAACTTACTACACAAAAAATATAGATCTCATTATGGGCTTTACATTTTTACTTTTTCTACATGTACTATGTACATAGTGTAGAGAGAAGGTATTGTAATGCGCCCAAAATTCGATACCGAGATTTTACTGGAAATACACGTTTTGAGACGCCTTGGATCCAAAAAATCTGATGTGTTCCATTCACATGACTTTCTCTTCATCTCTGTAACAAATTATTGTTAAAAAGCTTATGTTTCTATTTACTTCATACTAATCGAGAAATAATTAGCAGAAATAGTCTTATTACTTGCTTCCTTGTAAGTAGAAGCGAAAGAAGGGAGTACCATAACTTAAAGTGATAGTCAAAAGCTAGTTGCTCTGTGACTGAAGTTCCTTTGTTTGTATGGACATGAGTCGACAAATTCCTGTATGAAAAAGTATAAGTTTTTCAAAGCTGAAACCAAAAACAAGGAATATCTAAAAAACGATCAACTTCACGAAAAAAAATGTGTATAACATAAATTGTGTGTTTTAAGGTTCGTTTTTTGCCCATCTCTTAAGGTTTAGCAATTAAAATTCCTTAAAATTCACCCAGAATAAAGTGCCTTCAGAGGCTATTCCTAGAAAATTCAAGATATACATTTCATTTGTCAGGTAAATATCTTTAATATACGATATTTTAATCAAAATCATTAGTGCCATTTTTAAGAAAATCAAAATTTTCGAAAAAAGTTCCATATAAAGGGTAGTTTTCTTGAAAATCTTCGTGTCACATCCTTGGAAGATGCCGAACTTAAATACCAAGTTTTATATTCAACGGTCTTTTTGTTTTTGAGCTATGCTGTCCACACACACACACACACACGGACCTTTTTCTGAAAATGCTTTTTTTGGATTTAGGGGGACCCAAAACATGTATTTCCGGTGAAATCTCGGTATCGAATTTTTGGGTGGAGTGCAATACCTTCTATGTACATAGTAAACGATATGTACATAGTATGTGCAGAGAAAGTAAACAATATTTTTAGTAAAATGTCCGTGTATGTATGTGTATGGGTGTGTGTGTGTGTGTGTGTGTCCGTGGGTAGCATAGCTCACAAAACGAAATACCCGTTAAATAAAACAAAATTATATTTTAAGTTCAGTATCCTCTAAGGATGCGACACGAATTTTTCAAGAAATTCCCCCCACACCCAACAATGGAAACATTTTCGAAAATTTTGATTTTCTCTAAAATGGCTCTAACGATTTTGATTAAAACATCGCATATTAAAGATAGGTGTATGACCAATAAAATATATATTTTGAATTTTCTGGGAATAGCCTCTGAAGGCACCATTATTCTGGATAAATGTTGTGGAATTTTGTATAACTGGTAAATCGTAAGAGATAGACAAAAACTTACCACTCAAAATATGTAAACACACAATTTGTGCCATATATATTTTTTCGTGGAGTTGACGGTTTTTGAGATATTCCTTGTTATTAGTTTCAGCTTTAAAATACTTATACTTTTCTCATACGGGATTTGTCAACTCCTGTCCACACAAACAAAGGTACTTCAATCATATAGCAACCTGGTTTTAAAAGATTTAACTATCGATTTAGCCTACGGTAGTCCCTTATTTCGCTCCTACTTACAAGGAAGCAGGTAATAAGACCGTTTCTGCTAATGTTTATCTGGATTAGCATGAAGTAGATAGAAGAATAAGCTTTTTAACAGCAATTTGTTACAGAGATGTAGAGAAAAGTGATGTGAATGAAACACACGAGGCTTGTTTAACTAGCTTCTAGGGAATTGTGAGACCCGTGCTGATAGGTGGCACATGATGATCGATATTGGTGTCACCTTGTTAGGCAGATTGCAGCACGGTTGAAAGAGGGCGGACGCCATGATGCAACAGTGTTGCTATTTCTGACCATCTCTGCTGGCAGATTTTTAGCTGTATCAACAGTGAAGACCGAGCTTGCAACTGCCTACGTTCTCTGCACTTCGCCAATCCAAGAAACAGCTTCACTTTACATAATACCTCACATGCGATTTACTACTAGATTCGAAAGGTTTTGCAGTTTGTAAATAATAGCGAATTAAACTACCGTACCTTCATTTACACATTTCCGTCCGCTGTTACACACTTTTACCAACATGTGTAAAGCGTCGCGAAGCATTCCTGGAAACTGTAATTTAGTCAGTGTTCTCGACGCACATGCGAAAATGTTCATGACATTGTTGCTTCAACACAAGAAGATTGATGTTACAAAAAAATCTGATATGCTCCATTCACATGACTTTCTCTACCTATTCTGCAAACGAATTGTTCTAACAAAAGACTATATCATGCTAATCAAGATTTGGCAGAAATGTAAGTAGAAGGGAAATAAGGAAGTACAGTAGGCTAAAGCGATAGTCATAGCTTTTAAAAGCTCATCGCTATGTGAAACAATTGAAATTCGGTTCTCTTTGCATGGCCAGTAGTAACACAAAAGAGATATGAATCGAAAGAGGTTTTCTCGCTTGGGAAATGTTTAAGTAGTTTAAAATTTAAATCTATAACAAGGAATGTCAAAAAATGTGTATGGCATAAATTGTGTATTTTAATAAGATCTACAATTGTTGTGTAGTAAGCTTTTGCTTTTCTCTTACGGTGTAATTGTTATGAAATTCTCAAAACTCATTCAGAATAAAGGGGTCTTCTGAGCTATTCCCAGAAAATTCTAGATATACATTTTATTTGCCACTTTATTAATATATGTTAATCAAAATTCTTGAAAAAATCAAACTATTCCTATTTTTTTTATTAAAAGGATAATTGAGGATAGGGGGATTTTCTTGAAATTCTTCAAGTCGCATTCTTTGGAAATACTGAACTTAAGTACCAAGTTTGGTATTTAACGGACTTTTCGTTTCTGAGCTATGCTGCCCTAGACACATCCGGATCTTTTCCTATTGTTTTGTTTGTTTTGGATTCAGGGAACCCAAAACATATATTTCAGTTTAAATATCGGCTCGAATTTTTGGGTGCAATACAATACTTTCTCTATACACTATGTACATAGTACGTGTAGGGAAAGTAAAATGTTTTGGAGTCTGTAAATAATACCGAAATAAGTTACCGCACCTTCATTTACACATTTCCTTCAAAGCAGTTCTCTTCCGCTGTGACACTCTCTTACCAACATGTGTAAAAGTTTCGAAACATTCCTGAAAACTTCTCATTACTCTCGCATTTGTACTGGCCTTTTCTGCGCTCGTAAATCGTCGGAAAATCCTTTATGCCGTCGTTGCATCAAGACAAGCGTCTTGAAGCATTCTTAATGTCTCCGAAGATTTATATAACAGAATATCTTATGTGTTCCATTCACATGACTTTCTCTATATATCTGCAACAAATTGTTGTTTAAAAACTAATGACTTTATTTACTTCATGCTAATTGAGTAAAACTTAGCAGAAATAGCTTACTTCCTTGTATGTAGAAGCGAAATAAGGGAGTATCATAGGTTAAAGTGACAAGTCAAAAGCTGGTTGCTATGTGATTGAAGTTCCTTTGTTTGTATGGACACGAGTTGACAAATTTCTGTATGAGAAAAGTAAAAGCTTTTCAAAGCTGAAACTAAAAACAAGGAATATCTTAAAAACGGTCAACTCTACGAAAAATGTATATAAAATAAATTTTAATTTGCTCTAAATTTTCTGTGGGGTAAGTTTTTGTCCATCTCTTACGGTTTAGCAGTTATGCAAAATTCCGTAAAATTCATCCAGAATAAAGTAGTCTTCAGAGGCTATTCCCAGAAAATTCAAGATATGCGTTTTATTTGTCGTGTAAATATTTTTAATATATCCATTTTAGTTAAAATTTTTAGAGCCATTTTTGAGAAAATCAAAATTTTCAAAAAAAAGTTCCATGTAAAGGGTAGTTTGGGTTGGGGGTTTTCATGAAAATCTTCATGTCGCATCCTTGGAAGATACCAAACCTAAAAAGTTTGGTTTTTAACGATATTTTCGTTTTTGAGCTATGCTACCCACAGACACACACACACACACACATACAGACAGACAGACACATACGGAGATTTTTCTAAAAATGCTTTTTTTTGGATTCAGGGGGTCTCAAAACATGTATATCCGGTGAAATCTCGGTATCGATTTTTTTTTGTTGCATTACAATACCTTTCTCTATACACTATGTACATAGTACGAATAGAGAAAGTAAAACTAATTGAAATTCTAACATCTCTGCTTGCCAGGAGTAAACAAACGAGAAACGAGAAGAAAGATGTCTTCCCGTTTGAGAAAAGTTTAAGTGGCGCAAAATTGAAACCAATAATACGGTAAATGATTAACTCTACAAAACAAAACAAAACAAAAAAAACTGACGTGCTTCATTCACATGACTTTCTTATATCTCTGTAAAATATTATTGTTTTTAAGTTTATCCTACTTCATGCTGTCAAGATAAATATTAGCAGAAACGGTCTTGTTTTAGTTCCTTATAAGCTCAAGGGAAATTAGGGAATACACTAGGATAAACCGAAATCACATGTTTTAAAAAAGGTTACATAGGATTGAAATCCTTTTCTTTGCGTGGACAGCAGTTGACAAGTTCCTGTGTGAGAAAAGTTTAAGAATTTTAAAGCTGAAACCAATAACAAGATACATCTCGAAAACGGCCAACTCCACGAAAAAAGTGCATGCGACATAAATTGTGTTTTTTAACGAGCACTACATTTTTGGTGTAGTAAGTATTGTCTGTCTCTTACGGTTTAATAGTCATGTAAAATTCTGCAAAACTCATTCGAAATAAAGAGATCTTCGGAGGCTATTCTCAGAAAATGCAAAATATACAGTTTATTTGTCATGTAAATATCTTTAATATACGATATTTTAGTCAAAATCGATAGAACCATTTTTAAGGAAAACAACATTTTCAAAACTTTTTCCATGTAAAGGGAAGGGGTTTGGGGATTTTTATGGAAATCTTCATGTCGCACCCTTGGAAGATATTAAACTTAAATACAAAGTTTGGTTTTTAACGGTTTTTTCGTTTTTGAGTTATGCTAGCCACAGCCACACACATGGACCTTTTTCTAAAATTGCTTTTTTCGGATTCAGGGGAGCTCAAAATAAGTATTTCCGGTTAAAGCTCGACATTGAATTTTTGAGTGGAGTATAATACATTCTCTATCCACGATGTACATTGTAAATCGGGTTAGAAAGAATAAAAGGTTTTGGAGTTTGTAAATAATACCGAAATAAGTTACCGCACCTTCATTTGCACATTTCCTTCAACAGTTGCTGTTACACACGTTTGCCAGCATGTGGAAAGCGTCTCGAAGCATTCCTGGAAACCGTTTTCTGAAATCTTCTCAGTATCTCGTCGCATTTGCATTGGCCTTTTTAGAACTTGCAACTCATCGGAAAATTGTTATGCTATCGCTGCTGCAACACAAGCATCTTGAAGCAGATTTAATGTCTCCGAAGAAGATTTATGCAACAAAAAATCTAATGTGTTCAATTCACAGGACTTTCTCTACCTGTTCTGCAAACAAATTATTCTTAAAAGAGATTATTCTTTCATTTACATCCTGCTAATCGAGGTAAACATCAGCAGAAATTGGCTTATTGCTTGCAATCTTGTAAGCAGAAAGGAAATAAGGAAGTACACTAGGCTAAAGCGATAGTCAAATACTTTGAAAGCTCGTCGCTCTGTGAAACAATGGAAATCATATTTTCTATGCTTGGCCAGGAACAAAATAAAAGGGATATGAAACGAAAGATGACCTCCCGTTTGAGAAAAGAAGTAGTTTAAAATTGGAACTAATAACAAAGAATATCTGGTGGTAGCGCGGCTGCTTGCCAAGCGGGAGACCTAGGTTCCATTCCAGGTACTGGCGAGGGGAGTTTCCCTAGGGCTCGCGCGGCCGCGCCATGGCCGAGTGGTTAGACTACTCGCCTCTCACACTTCGATCCCAAGTGACCACTGACCGCATGTGAGATTTGTGGTGGAAAAAGCGGTGCAGGGGCGGGTTTTCTCCGGTTTTCCCCGCCATCGCATTCCACCAGTGTACCATCTTCATTCCATTATCAACAGTGTCATCGCCTGCGGTTCCACAAGTAGTAAAAGCGGGCATTAAACACTGTCCACACACAAAGACCTGGTCCGGAGTGCACTCAGCCTCGTGAGTGTAGCGGCTCCAAATCGAGAAGACCACATCCACCAGCCGCGAGGAACTCGAAGCGCTGATCACGTCTCACCCTCCAGCAATGCACCCCATTGACGCCGAGATGGGGATGCAGCGGCCGGGCAGTAGGACATGGTCTCTTGTGGACTTTCGTGCCTTTGAGTTACAAATAATGGGAAACGGTTACAAAACTCTACAAATCACTACAAAAAAATTTGATGTGTTCCATTCACATGACTTTCTCTACATATCTGCAACAAATTATTCTATTTACTTTAATCGAGAAAAAATTAGCAGAAATGGTCTTATTACTTGCTTGCTTGTCAATAGAAGCGAAATAAGGGAGTACCTTAGGTAAAGTGACAGCCAAAAGCTGGTTGCTATGTGACTGAAGTTCCTTTGCTTGTATGGACAGGAGTTGACAAATTCCTGTATGAGAAAAGTATGTTTTTCAAGGTTGAAACCAAAAACAAGGAATATCTCAAAAACGATCAACTACACGAAAAAATTAGTATAACATAAATTGTGCGTTTTAATGTGTTTTACATTTTTTGTGTGCTAAGTTTTTGTCTATCTCTTACGATTTAGCAGTTATGCAAAATTCTTCAAGAATAAAGGAGTCCTCGGAGGCTATTCCCAGAAAATTCAAGGTATACATTTTATTTGTCAGGTAAATATCTTCAATATCTTCAATATTTTAATCAAAATCGTTAGAGTCATTTTTAAAAAAAATAAAAATTTTAGAAAAATGTTCCATGTAAAAGGTAGCTGGGGTAGGGGGATTTTCTTGAAAATCTTCGTGTCGCATCCTTGGCAGATAGCAAACTTAAATACCAAGTTTGGTATTCAACGGTCTTTTCGTTTTTGAGCTATGCTGTTCACAGACACACACACGCGCACACACACACACACACACACACACACACACACACACACGGACCTGTTTCTAAAAATGCTTTTGTTTGGATTCACGGGGACCCAAAACATATATTTCAGGTGAAATCTCGGTATCGAATTTTTGGGTGCATTACAACACCTTCTCTATACAATATGCACATAGTACGTGTAGAGAAAGTTAAAAATCGGCTGTGTTACACTTACATGACTTTATTAGCTGTTCTACAAACTCCTTCTAAAAGTTTATTCTTCTCTCTACACCTTGCTAAACGAGTTAAACATTAGCAGAATGGTTTAATTCTTTGTATTTTATAAGTAGAAGGAAACTTAAGGAATGCAGTATGCTAAAGCGATAGTCAAATGTTTTAAAAACTGTCGCTATACGATCGTCATTGAAATTCGCTCCTATGCTGTTCCTGGAGTAAAACAAAAGAAACGCGCCGACGTCCTTTCTGAGAAAAGTACGAGTATTTTAAAATTAGAACTAATAACAAGAAATATGGAAACGATTACCTATTCAACAATGACGAAAAGGGCATAAATTGTACATTTTAACAAGTTCTACATGTTTTGTGTAGTAAGGTTTTGTCTAACTCTTACGGTTTAACAGTTATACAAAAGTCATTCAGAAAAAGAGGATCATCCCAGAATAATTTTGTTTGTCATAAAAATAATCAAATATATGAAAAGCTACAAAATCTTTAGAGCAATTTATGAGAAAATCAACATTTTCTAAAAATGTTTCATGTAAAGGATAATTTGGGATTGATATAGTTTTCTGAAAATATTCGGTTGCGTCCTTGGAAGACACTAAATCTAAATACCAAATTTGATATTTAAACGCCTTTTCGTTTTTGGGTTATGGCCCACGGACACACACACATACACGAATATTTTTCTAAAAGTGTTATTTTTATTCACAGGTCCTAAAAACATGCATTTTCGGTTAAATTTCGGTATCGAAAGTTGATATTTGCACGTTGCTTTGTATTCTACATTCTGAATGCGACGATCAACTATCACATAAAGAACAAAAGACAGTTACCGGGCAATAGCAGTAATAGTTCAGGAAACTTTACGCAAGTGGCAGTTGTGAATGTTGCTAACACCTGAAACAGAAATAAACCACATTACACCATACGTTTTGGCACAAAAAAAAAAAAAAAAGAGAGAAACTACAATCCGCAAACTTTTTGAATCCATTCTTCTATGAAGATAAACGTTAATATAAATGATCTTATTATTTACTTTCTTGGAAGTAGAAGGGAAATAAGGGAATACACTAGGCTAAAGCGATAGTCAAATCTTTTAAAGATGGTCGGTATGTGAGCGACTATGAACTTCGATTCTCTTTGTGTGGCCAGGAGTAACAAAAGAGACAAGGTGTGCCTCTGCGTTCGAGCGGTCAGCGTTTTGGCTTCTCACTCAGAGGTCCCGGGTTCGATTCCCGGCGGGGACGGAGATTTTCTTAATCTAAAATGCCCTGTCCCCACATTGTCTAGAAGTATGAAAGGTAAAGAAAGCGAATAGGAGAGTAAGATTGATCTGAAGCACGGATCTGCCGGTTGCTCTACCGCTGAGTTACCATGGCAACAAGTCGGTTTGGCATTAAATTTCTCAACTGACCCGCATGTTTCGCGGATAACCACAAGGTGGTTTCAAATTATTTTGAGATGGCAACTCCAATGGTGACTTACAATGCAGTAAGTACTTTAAGTCTCGGGTTTCAAAGTATGAATCCTGGACCATTAAAGTATGCCATCTCAAAATAATTTGAGATCCTCTCGTGGTTAACCGGGAAACATGCAAGTCTGCTGAGAACCTTACTGCCATGCCGGTATGTTGTCATGGTAACTCAGTGATAGAGCAACCGGCTAGAGGCCGGGAGATCCGTGACCATGGCACTGAATTTTTCGGTCTGACTCTACCTATCCAATTCCTGTCCTACACACGGCTTGTGTGAAAAACAATTAAATCAATACAAATTTATGTGTTTAATGCTATTAATACTAACAAAATCTGATGTGTTCCATTCACATGCCTTTTTCTATCTAATTGTAACACATTGTTGTTAAAAAAAATATTATTCTATCTACTATATGATAATCGGGATAAACATTAGCAGAAATTGTCTGAATGATTTGCTCTCTTGTAAGTAGGAGGAAAATAAGGGTATACACCAGTCCAAAGTAATTATCAGATCTTTTAAAATCTGGTTGCCATGTGGTTTTAGTCCGTTTCTATGCATGGCTATAAGTTTACAACTTTCTGTGTGGGATACTTTTAAGTATTTTAAATCTGTAACAAATAACTTGAAATATCTCAGAAATGGTCAATTCCAGAACAAAAAACGTATATGACATAAATTGTATGTTTGGACGAGATCTACATTTTTTGTGCAGTAAGTTTTTGTCTATTTCTTGTGAATTACCAATAATGCAAAATTGAGCAAAATTCATCCAGAATAAAGAGGCCTTTAGAGGCTATTCCCAGAAAATTCAAGTTATACACTTTATTTGCCATTCATAAATATCTTTAAAATACAATATTTTAATCTAAATCGTTAGAGCCATTTTTGACTTTAGTATAGTTTGGGGTGGGGGAATTTTTCTCAAAGTCTTCGTGCCGCATTCCTGGAAGGTACTAACTTAAATACCAAGTTTGGTACTTTACCGACTTTTCGTTTTTGAGTTATCGTATTCACAGACACACGGAATTCTTTCTAAAAATGCTATTTTTGGATACAGGGGATACTAAAACGTCTATTTCCGGTAACATCTTGGTACCGAATTTTGGGTGCAATACAGTATCTTCTCTATACACTATACACATAGTGCAAGTAGAGAAAGTAAGAATTAACGTTATGAAACCTAAATCAACAGTTTAGCGAGGAAACATGCGTTGTTTCTCAAGTCAAAGCCCCCGATGTGACCATAGAAATTAAGGAGGCCGGTCCTCATGGCCACGCTCGCTAAAGCGTCTGCTTTGGTGCTTCGTGGGCAGGGGATCGTGGGTTCGAGTCCCACCTTGGGCATGGGTGTTATATGTTTGTGCAATGTGTATATGTTTGTAAAGGAACAGTAAAACCAGTAATCAGTAAAACCTACGGGGGGAAATGTAAATGGGGATACAGCGCCGGAGTCCTGATCAGACTCCGGTACTGTTTAAAAAAAAAAAAAAAAGGAGGCCATATAAATGAAAGAATAACAGTAGATACAAGAAGCAATCGAGGAATTTCAGTTTAAAAAAAAAAATCTGATGTGTTCCATTCACATGACTTTCTCTACTTCTGTGTAACAAATTATTGTTAGTAAGCTTATTCTTCTATTTACTTCATGCTAATCGAGAAAAAATTAGCAGAAATAGTCTTATTACTTGCTTCCTTGTAAGTAGAAGCAAAATATGGGAGTATCACAGGTTAAAGTGAAGTCAATAGCTGGTTACCAGGTGACTGAAATTCCCTTGTTTGTATGGACACGAGTTGACAAATTCCTGTATGAGAAAAGTACAAGTCTTTCAAAGCTGAAACCAAAAGCAAGGAATATATCAAAAACGATCAACTCCTCGAAATAAAAGTATATAACATAAATTGTGTGTTTTAATGAGCTCTACATTTTTTGTGTGGTAAGTTTTTGTCAATTTCTTACGGTTTACCAGTTATGCAAAATTTCGTAAAATTCATCCAGAATAGTCTTCAGAGGCAATTCCCAGAAAATTCAAGATATATATATATATATATATATATATATATATATATTATTTGTCAGGTAAATATCTTTAATATACGATATTTTAATCAAAGTCGTTAGAGCCATTTTTGAGAAAATCATAATTTTCGAAAAAAGTTCCATGTAAAGGGTAGTTAGGGGTGGGGGGATTTTCTTGAAAATCTTCGTGTTGCATCCTTGGAAGATACCAAACTTAAACATCAATCGCTTTTGAGCTATGCTGTTCATAGACACACACACACACAAACACAGACACACACACGCACATACACGGATTTTTTCCAAAAATGCTTTTTTTGGATTCAGGGGGACCCAAATCATGTATTTCCGGTGAAATCTCGGTATCGAATTTTTGGATGCAATACAATATCTTCTCTATACACTATGTACATAGTACGTGTAGAGAAAGTAATAAAAGTATTGTAACAAATGCATTCATGCACTTCAAAATTGATTACAAATAGTTTTAAATTCACTGCTGCAAATAATTCAATCGACTTTTCGATGCGTAGACAGTTAACCGTTGCTGTTTTTTCGCCCCTTGTGGTGTAATGGTTACCATGCTAAAACTTTATATACTCGACGGAGGACGATGGATTCTTTCGGGTGTAAAAATTCTTAGTATAGCTTCCTTCGGAAGGGAACTAAAGCCGTTGGTCCCTTATCGTAGATTTGCGGCACGTAAAAGAAACTCTAGCTTAGTCCGCTTAGCAAAATTAAGCGGTCTTTCACGCCCATTATAGAACAGGACGCTGAGAACCACAGCACTTAAAGAGCATCCATAAATTTAACTCCGTTTCCATTTCTCTCCAGTAACTCACAACCCAATACAATTCACAACAGTACAGGCATACGATTCTTCCTCCTTTTATAGCTAGAAAATGGCGTCACAGAATTATCCGAAAAATTGTAAAAGCTTCTGGACGAATATCGAGTGTACCAGACGTGTCACGCTCTGAAGTCTTTTGTTACAGTCGCGCCGCATTTTCTGTTGTTGTGCAGCCAAGGTCTCCAACTGCGATGACTCGCATACCGAGGTGAACTGAGAACCACTGCAAAGGTGGCACTGTCAGAGTATTTTAAAACTGAAACCTATAACGAAAATATCTTAGGAATAATTAACTCTACAAAACAATGTATATGACATAAAGCGAAAATTCGGTTAAATACCAAAATTCATACTCAAGTTCAACATTTTAATGATGCGACAAGAAGATTTTCAGGAAAACTACCCTTTAAATGGAAGATGTTAAATTCTCAATTTTCTCAAAAATGGCTCAAACGATTTTGAATAAAATACTGTAAAGATTTTTACTTGGAAAATAACATGCTGAGAATAGCCTCTGAAGTCCTCATTCTGAACGACCATTACATAACTGGTAAATCGTAAGAAATAGAAAAAATCTGATGTGTTCCATTCACATGACTTTCTCTACATCTCTGCAACAGATTATTGTTAAAAAGCTTATGCTTGTATTTACTTCATTTTAATCGAGAAAGAATTGCAGAAATAGTCTTACTACTTGCTTCCTTATAGGTAGAAGGGAAATAAGGGAGTACTTTAAACTAAAAAGATAATCAAACGCTGGTTGCTATATCACTGAAGTTTCTTTGTTTGTTTAGACAGCAGTTGACAAATTCCTGTATGAGAAAAGTATGTTTTTCAAAGCTGAAACTAAAAACAAGGAATATCTTAAAAACGATAAACTCCACGAAAAAAATGTATATAAGATAAATTGTGTGTTTTAAGGTGCTCTACATTTTTTGTATTGTAAGTTTTTGTCCATCTCTTACGGTTTCAGCAGTTATTCAAAATTCCGTAACATTCATCCAGAATAAAGTAGTCTTCAGAGGCTATTCCCAGAAAATTCAAAATATACATTTTATTTGCCAGGTAAATATCTTTAATATACGAAATTTTAATCAAAATCGTTAGAGTCATTTTTGAGAAAATCAAAACATTTAAAAAAGCTCCACGTAAAGGGTAGTTTGGGGTGGGTTTTTTTTTATCAAAATCTTCCTGTCGCATCCCTGGAAGATACTAAACTTAAATACCAACTTTGGTATTTTACCGACTTTTCGTTTTTGAGCTCTCGTGTTCACAGATACACGGACACACACGGACCTTTTTCTGAAAATGTTTTTTTTAATACAGGGGACCCTAAAACATACATTTGCGGTGAAATCTCGGTGTTGAATTTTTGTACACCATGTACATAGTAGTATAGAGAAAGTAAAAAGCTTACTACAGTAAATCTCGCTAAAACACACAATTTGTCATATATTTATTTTTAAAGCTAACCATTTATGAGATATTCCTTGTTTTTGGTTTCAGTCTTAAAGTACACATATTTTTTTTTCTCAAATAGAAAGTTGTAATTTTTTTTTTACCCTGGCTTACAAAGAGAATCAAATTTCAATTCTCGCATAGCGATCAACTTTTAACATTTCTGACTTTCGCTTTAGCCTAGTGAATTCTCTTATTTCCGTTCTGCATACAAGGAAGCAAGTAATAAGACAAATTCTGATAATGTTTATCTTGGTATGAAATAATTGTTTTTTCTCCGTGTGTAGGACAGGAGTTGGATAGATAGAGTAAGACTGAAACATTCAATGCCATAGCTAGGATTTGAACCACGGATCTCCCGATCTCTAGCCGGTTGCCCTGTCCCTGAGCTACCGTGGCGGCATACACTGAATTTCTCAATTGCCTCGCATGTTTCCCGGTAAACCTCAAGGTGATCTCAAATTATTTTGAGATGACAGCCCCAATGGCGACTTACAATGCTGTAATCAGACTTTAGACCCAGGATTCATAGTATAGCCAACGGCTTGTGTGAAAAAACAATTATTCCAAACCAATTGACCATAATAGTTGGCTATTTCTATAAAAAAAAGTATATAAAAATGGTCATGTGTGTGTGTGTCTGTTTTTTTTTTTTGTAGTGTTTAACGCCCGCTTTAACTACTAATGGCACCGCAGGCGGTGACACTAATGATACATGAATGATGATGGAGCACCGGTGGAACACGATGGCGGGGAAAACTGGAGTACCCGGAGAAAACCCGCCCCAGCGCCGTTTTGTCCACCACAAATCTCACATGCGGTCGCTTAGGATCGAACCCCGGCCGTCTAGGTAAGAGTCGAGTGGTGAGTGGTCTAACCACTCGACCACGGCGCGGCCCTGTGCGTCTGTCTGTTTGTCTGTGGGCAGCATAGTTCAAAAACGGAAAGTCCGTTAAATACCAAACTTGGTCTTCTAAGGATGCGACTCTTAAGATTTTCAAGAAAATCCCCCCCCCCCTATTACCCTTTACATGGAAAAAATTTCGAGAATTTTGTTTTTCTCAAAAATGGCTTTTACAATTTAAATTGTTTTTTTTTATATTTAAAGTACTTAATGACAAATAGAATTTATATGCTGAATTTTCTTGGAATAGCCTATAAAGATCTCTTTATTTTGGATGTAAAGTTTACATAGCTGATTAACTATATAAGATACACAAAAACTTACCACACCTGATCGCCTTAAAACACTCACTTTTTGTCAGCTGCATTTTTTTTGCGTGGAGTTGAACGTTTTCGAGACATTCCTTGCTATTGATTTCAGTTTTAAAATACTTATACTTTTCTCATACGGGAATTTGTCAACTCCTGGCCACGCCAAGAAACGGATTTCAACCACTTGGCAACCAGTTTTTAAAACATTTGACTATCGCTTTAGCTTTTGTATTACCTTTGTTTCCCTTCTACTTACAAGAAATAAGTTATAAGACTATCCGTTTTATATTTTACCTGGATTAGAATGAAGTATATGGAAGAATAAGCTTTTTAATAATAATTTGTTACAGAGATGTAGAGAAAGTCGCGTGAATGGAACACATTACATTTTTAGAAAAAGGTCCGCGTGCGTCTGTGTGCATATGTGTGTGTTTGTCGATAGTATAGCTCAAAAACGATAAACGGGTAAATACCACACATGGAATTTAGGTTCAGTTTCTGCTAAGGATGCGACACGAAGATTTTCAGGAAAATCCCCCCCCCCCTTCACAACTACCCTATACATGGAAAATTTTTGGAACTTTTGGATTTTCTCAAAAATGGCTTTAACGATTCTTAAAATACCATATGTGTAATATATTTTTATGTATATCTTGAATTTTATGAGAATAGCCAATGAAGGCCACTTAATTCTTGACAACTTTTATATAATTCGTAAACCGTTAAGAGATAGACAAAAGCTTACAACACAATATATATAGATCTCATTAGAACACACAATTTATGTCAATACATGCGTTAGAGTTAACTGTTTTCGAAATATCCCTTGTTTTTAGTTTCCGTTTTAAACTACTTAAACTTTTCTCAAGCGGGAAGTCAAATTTCGTTTCATATCTCTTTTATTTTTACTCCCGGGAATTTAATAGAAAATCGAATTGCAAATGCCTCACATAGCGACAGCTTTTAAAAGATGTATCATTTTAACCTACTATACTCCCTTATTTCCCTCCCAATTATAAGGAACTAACTAATAAGCTCATTTCTGCGAATGTTTATCTCAACCAACGTGAAGTAAGAAAAGCTTGTGGAAGAGCCTGAGAAAGTAACACAAATGGAATGGAACAAATCAGTTTTGGAAAAGGTGTGTGTGTGTGTGTGTGTGTGTGTGGGCGCGCGTGCGTGTACGCGTGCGTGAGTGCGTGGGTGGGTGTGTATATGTGGGCGTGCGCGCGTGCGTGGGTGCGTGTGTGTGGTGTGTGTGTGTGTGTAGCAGCTTAACTCAAAACTGGACGACTGGATGATTTTAAAGAAACACTGCCTACACCTACATGCAATACAGTTCTTTAGTTTTTAGTTTCTCAAAAATGTCCCTAATTACGAGGGCCGTTCAGAAAGTAGCCTCCGATCGGTCACAGTGCGGGTAGTGGGGGGAGTAGCGACGCCATCTGTGCATTCACGCACTCAGCAGGTCAGTCGGCATCAAGCCGTGGTCGAGTGAAAGTCGTACCTGCGCTAGTTTAGTGTTTGTGGCCGTTTGAAATGTGTACTGCAATAGAAAACCCCGCCAAATGTGAAGTGCGTGTTGTTAAAAGTTTTTTTTACAGCCAAAGGATATTCTGCAGCAGCTATTCATCGTGAGCTTTGTGCCGTGTACGGACCAAGAGTTATGAGTGAAGGAGTGGTCCGTGAATGGGTACGTTTATTTAAAAGTGGACGAGAAAACGTTCATGATGAAGAGAGGAGTGGTAGACCATCATTGGTCACGGACGAACTCGTTCAGACAGTTGATGCAAAAGTTCGTGAAAACCGACGTTTCACAATGTCGGAGTTGTCTACTGATTTTCCACAGATTTCTAAGACTCTCTTGTACGAGATAGTGACAGCAAGATTGGGTTACCGTAAGTTCTGTGCACGATGGGTGCCCAAAATTCTTACCGACCACCACAAAACTCAAAGAATGGCCTCTGCATTAGACTTTCTGTCACGTTATGAGGCCGAAGGTGAACCATTGTTAAACAGAATCGTGACCGGGGACGAAACCTGGATTAAGTACGTGAACCCTGAGGCAAAAGAACAATCAAAGATGTGGGCACATTCAAATTCGCCTACCAAACCAATAAAAGCCCGGCAAGATTTTTCTGCCCGAAAATTGATGGCAACGGTGTTTTGGGATGCAAAAGGGGTGTTGTTGGTTGAATTCATGGAACGTGGGACGACCATTAATCAAGACGTGTACTGTGAAACACTAAAACAATTACGACGGGCTATACAGAACAAACGCCGTGGTATGCTGACTTCCGGTATCGTTTTTTTGCACGATAACGCCCGTCCTCACTCTGTTCGCAGAACAACAGCCCTTCTTGAGTCCTTCAAGTGGGACGTTGTCAACCATCCACCTTATAGCCCAGATCTGGCGCCAAGCGATTATCACCTCTTCATGCATATGAAGAAATGGCTCGGGTCCCAGCGGTTTGATGACGACGAAGAGCTCAAAGATGCGGTCACAGGCTGGCTCCAGGCACAAGCGGGTGATTTTTATGCAGAAGGAATTTCAAAGCTTGTGAACAGATACGATAAGTGCCTCAATCGTTATGGAAACTATGTAGAAAAATAGTGCAAAGATGTAGTTGTAAGATGTATATATTAAAATATTTTTATTTAACTTGGTGAATTTCTTGCAATCAACCGCAGGCTACTTTCTGAACGGCCCTCGTATTTTTACTCTCTGTACACGCACTACGTATGTACATAGTGTACATAGAAGTTATTGTATTCCACTATGTTTTGAGGACCACTGAGTCAAAAGAAACGTTTTTAGAAAAAGATCCGTGTGAATGTGAGAGCGCGCGCGTGCGTCTGTGTGTGTGTGTGTGTGTGTGTGCAGCATTGCTAAAAAGTTAAACAGTCATTAAATACGAAACTTTGTATTTAAGTTTGGTATCTTTCAAGGATACAACGCTATGATTTAAAAAAAAAATTCCCCCACTCCAAATTACCTTTTACATGGAAAAAGCCTTGAAAATGTTTTCAACAATCTATTCTTCCCCGAGCTTAATCTTCCATGCAATTTTTTAGAAATAGGTTTTATTATACGTATATTTCCTTGTAGGTTCAAAAGTAATATGGAAATACATTAGGCTAAAGCGTACTTACTCGTGATGTGATCTTAATGAAATTAGAAAAGCGAATGGCAACCTCCCAAGTCGAGAAAAATATATAAATATTGGAATTATTAAACAAATAATAAGGAATATCTCGGAAACTGATAACTCATTCTGAGTACTTTCTGTGTAACTAGCAAACCGTAAAAACAGACAAAGATTTATTACATAAAAATATAAATATCGTTAAAACACATTTTATATCTGTATATTTTTGTGGAGTGAATTGTTTAAAAAGCACTAAACTAGAGAACTAAAATTAAGAACTTTAAATCTTATTTTTTATTTGATCACTTGGAATAAAATCTGATGTGTTCCGTTCACATGACTTTCTCTGCATCTCAGTAACATAACATTCTTCTACCTAATCCACGCTAATCGAGATAAACATTAGCAGAAATGTTCTATTATAAGTAGAAGGGAATACACTAGGCTAAACCGAAAGTCAAATGTTTTAAAATGTAGTTGTTATGGGATTGAAATCCATTTCTTTGCGTGGCCAGGAGTTGACAAGTTCCCGTATTTTAAAAACTGAAGTCAATAACAAGGAAAATACTAAAACGGTGAACTTGACGAAACAAGTGCGTTGGCATAAATGGTGTGCTTTAACATCTACCTTTTTGTGTAGTGTGTTTTTATCCATCTCTTACGGTTTACCAGTTATTCAAAATTCAGAAAAATTCATCCAGAATAAAGAGATCTTCAGAGGCTATTCCCAGAAAATTCAAGATATACATTTCCTTTGTTATAACAATACTTTAAATATGAGTGCTTTTAATCAAAATCTTTAGAGCCATTTTTGAAAATCCAAAAGGTTCAAAACTTTTTCAATGTAAAGAGTAGTTGGGAGTGTGGGGATTTTCTTGAAAATCTTCTTGGAAGATACTCAACTTAAAGGGTAGTTTATGGAAGGGGGGATTTTTCTCAAAATCTTCGTATCGTATCTCTGGAAGACCTAAACTCAAATCCCAAATTTGGTATTCAACCGGCTTTTCGTTTTTGAGGTATGCTGCCCCCCCCGCACGTACACACACATACACACACACTTGCATACACATGGACATGTTCCTAAAATGCTTTACTTGTAATCAGGGGGTCTCAAAACATGAAGTATTTCCGGTGAAATCTCAGTATCGAGTTTTTGGGTGAATACAATACCTTTTCTATACACTATGTGCATAGTGCGTGTAGAAAAAGTAAAAATCTGATGTGTTCCATTCACATGACTTTCTCTACTTCTGTGTAAAAATTATTGTTAATAAGCTTATTCTTCTATTTACTTCATGCTAATCAAGAAAAAATTAGCAGAAATAGTCTCATTATTTGCTTCCTTGTAAGTAGAAGCGAAATGTGGGAGTATCATAGGTTAAAGTGAAGTCAAAAGCTGGTTACGGTGCCTGAAGTTCCTTTGTTTGTATGTACACGCGTTGAAAAATTCCTGAATGAGAAAAGTACAAGTTTTTTAAACCTGAAACCAAAAACAAGGAATATCTCAAAAGCGATCAACTCCTCGAAAAAAAGTACATAACATAAATTGTATGTTTTAAAGTGCTCTACATTTTTGTGTGGTAAGTTTTTGTCCATTTCTTACGGTTTAGCAGTTATTCAACATTTCGTAAAATTTATCCAGAATAAAGTAGACTTTGGAGACAATTTCCAGAAAGTTCAAGATATACACATTATTTGTCAGGTAAATATCTTTAATATACGATATTTTAACCAAAATCGTTGGAGCCATTTTTAAGAACATCAACATTTTCAAAATTATTTTCATGTAAAGGGTAGTTTGGGGTGGGGGGATTTTCTTGAAAAGCTTCGTATCACGTCTTTAGAAGATACCAAACTTAAATACCAAGTTTGGTATTTAACGGTCTTTTCGTTTTTGAGCTATGCTGTCCATAGACACACACGCACTCTCTCACACAGACCTTTTTCCAAAAATGCATTTTTGGATTCAGGGAGACCGAAAACATATATTTCCGGTGAAATCTCGGTATCGAATTTTTGGGTGCAATACAATACCTTCTCTATACACTATGTATTAGTACGTGTAGAGAAAGTAAAAATATGTTCCCTTGTAGTTATCTAATATATACTTTTTACTTTCACTACACTTACTCTGTACATAGTGTAGAGAAGTTATTGTATTGCACCGAAAAATGCGATAACAATTTCACCGGAAATGCAACTTTTAGGGTCCCCTGTATCTATAAAAGTCAGTTTTAAAAAAAGGTTCATGTATGTGTGTTTTGTGTATGTGTGTGTCTGTCTGTGTGTCTATGAACATCATAATTCAAAAACGAAAAGTCCATAAAATACCAAACTTGGGATTTGAGTTTAGGTCTTCCAGAGATGCGACACGAAGATTTTGAGAAAAATCTCCCCACCCCAAACTATCCTTTTCATGGAAATGTTGATTTTCTCAATAATCGCTCTAACGACTTTGATTAAATACTACACACATTTACATGACAAAATACGTTATCTTCCACTTTGTGGGAATAGCCTCTGAAGACCTCTTCATTCTTAATGCATTTTGCGGAACTGGTAAACGTAACATATAAACAAAATAAAACATGTAGATCTCGTTAAAACACACAATTTATATCAAACGTTTTTTCGTAGAGTTAACATTTTCTGAGATATTCCTTGTTATTTTTTTCAGATTTAGAATACTTGACCTTTTCTCACGGAAATTTGTAAACACCTGGCCAAGCATAGAAAAGGATTTTCACCACATAGGAACCAGGTTTTAAAATATTTAATTATCGTTTTAATTTAGTGTATTTCTTTATTTTCCTTCTACTTACAAGGAAGCAAGTAATTAAGACAATTTCTGCTAATGCTTATCTGGATTATCATAACGTAGAGAAGAATATGCTGTTACAGCGATGTTGAGAAAGTCATGTGAATTGAACACATCAGATGTTTTTAGTTTATACACTAAAACATTGAAGTTTTATTCAGTTGTGAATGTCGGTTTTTGAAGAAAAAAATTACACACACACACACACACACACACACACACACACACACATATTGAACTTGGATCGGCTTGGCGGAGTAAAACATTTCCGTTGTATGTAACAAATTTTATTTAGAATATATTGGGAAATGTTCCCTAAGTTTCACCCTTATAACTAAAAAACTGCATAATAGGGAGCAATTTAAACAATAAAAATCTGATGTGTTCCATTCACGTGACTTTCTCTATATCTCTGTAAATTATTATTGTTAATAAGCTTATCTTTTATTTATTTCATGTTAATCGAGAAAAATTGACAGAAATAGTCTTATTTCTTGCTTTACTGTTAGTAGAAGCGAAATAAGGGAGTACCATAGGTTAAAGTGAAAGCCAAAAGCTGGTTGCTATGTGACTGATGTTCCTTTGTATGTATGCACAGGAGTTGACAAATTCCTGTATGAGAAAAGTATAAGTTTTTCAAAGCTGAAACCAAGAAAAAGGAATATCTCAATAACGATCAACTCCACGAAAAAAATGTATATATATTAAAATGTGTGTTTTAACGTGCTCTACATTTTTATGCGTTAAGTATTTGTCCATCTCTTACGGTTTAGTAGCTATGAAAAATTCATCCGGAATAAAATAGTCTTCAGAGGCTATTCCCAGAAAAGTTAAAATATACATTTTATTTGTCAGGTAAATAACTTTAATATTTCATATATTTTAATCAAAATCGTTAGAGCCATTTTTTAGAAAATCAAAATTTTCGAAAAAGTTCCATGTTAAGGGTAGTTTGGGGTGGGGGGATTTTTCTCAAAATCTTCGCGTCGCATCCCTGGAAGATACTAAACTTAAATCCCAAGTTTGGTATTTTACTGACTTTTCGTTTTTGAGTTATCGTGTTCACAGACACACGGACACACGGACACACACACACACACGGACTTTTTTTGAAAGTACTTTTTTTGGATACAGGGGACCCTAAAACATATATTTCCGGTGAAATCTCGGTATCGAAATTTTTGGTGGAGTGCAATTCATTCTCTATACACTATATACATAGTGCGTATAGAGAAAGTAAAAATCTGACATGACTTCCTCTACATCTCTGCAAAAAAGTATTGTTAAAAAGCTTAAGCTTTTATTTACTTCATGCTAATTGAGTAAATATTAGCAGAAATAGTCTTATTACTTGCTTCCTTGTAAGTAGAAGCGAAATAAAGGAGTACTATATGTTAAAGTGATAGTCAAACCTGGTTGCTATATGATTGAAGTTCCTGTGTATGGATAGGAGTTGACAAATTCCTGTATGAGAAAAGTATAAGTTTTTCAAAGCTAAAACTAAGAACAAGGAATATCTTAAAAACGATCAACTCCACGAAAAAAAGGTATATAACATAAATTGTGTGTTTTAATGTGCTCTACATTTTCTGTGTGGCATGTTTTTGTCCACCTCTTACGGTTTAGCAGTTATGCAAAAATCCATTAAATTCATCCAGAATAAAGTAGTCTTCAGAAGCTATTCCCAGAAAATTAAAGATATATATTTTATTTGTCAAGAAAATATCTTAAATATACGAGATTTTAATCAAAAACGTTAGAGTCATTTTTGAGAAAATAAAAATTTTCGAAAAAAGGTCCATGTAAAGGGTAGTTGGGGGTGGGGAATTTTCTTGAAAATCTTCGTGTCGCACCCTTGGAAGATACCAAACTTTAGTACCAAGTTTGGTATTCCACGGTTTTTTCATTTTTGAGCTATGCTGCCCACAGACAAACATACACAAACACACACAAGGACTGAGAGACAGACAGATAGACACACACACGGACATTTTTCTGAAATGCTTTTTTTTGGATTCAGGGAGTCTCAAAACTTATAAGTCCGGTAAAATCTCGGTATCGAATTTTTGGGTGCAATACAATACCGTTTCTATACACTATGTACATAGTGCGTGTAGAGAAAGTAAAGATCTGATGTGATCCATTCACATACCTTTCTCTACGTCTCTGCAAAAACGATTGTTAAAATACTTATGCTTGGTTTTTCTTCATACTAATCGAGAAATAATTAGCAGAAATAGTCTTGTTTACTTGCTTACTTGTACGTAGAAGGTAAATAAGTGAGTACTGTAGGTTAAAGCGGTAGTCAAAAGCTGGTTGCTATGTGACTTAAGTTCCTTTGTTTGTATGGTCAGGAGTTGACAAATTCCTGTGTCAGAAAAGTAAATTTTTCATAGCTGAAACCAAATACACCGGACCATGCTAAGCGAACCGAACCTCAATTGTTTCACTCAGCCACCTGCTTTTAAGATTTGATCATTGCTTTAGATTAATGCATTCCCTTATTTCTCCTCTACTTAAAAGAAATCAAATAATGAAGTGAATTCTGCTAATATTTATCTCGATTAGCATGATGTATATAAAATAATAATAATAATAATAATATTAATAATAATATTAATAATAATAATATTAATAATAATAATAATAATACAGAGAGAGCAGCTAAAACACATCGGATTTAAAAAAATCTGATGTGTTCCATTCACATGACATTCTCTGCATCTCTGCAACAAATTATTGTTAAAAAACTTATGCTTCTATTTACTTCATTTTAATCGAGAAAAAAAATTGTGTTACACTCACATGACTTTCTCTAGCTGTTCTGCAAACTTCTTACATAAGATTATTCTTCTTTCTGCATCTTGCTAATCGAGGTACTCATTAGCACAATGTTCTTATTACTTAGTTCCTTATAAATAGGAAAAAATAAAGGCATACACTAGGCTAAAGCCATAGTCAAATGTTTTAAAAGCTGTCGTTATGCGATTGTCATTACAAATCCCTTCTTTTCTTGGCCAGGAGTAGAACAAAAGAAAAACGCACACTCCCGTCTGAAAAAGTATAAGTACTTCACAACTGAAACTAATAACAATGAATACCTCGAAAACTGTAAGCTCCACGAGAAAAATGTATATGACATAACTTGTGTATTTTAACAAGACCTACATTTTTTGTGTAGTAAGTTTTGCCTATCTCTTACAGTTTACTAGTTATGCCAAAATAAGCGAAATTCATCCAGAATAAACAGGTCTTTAGAAGCTATTCCCAGAAAATTCAAGATATGCATATTATTTTTCAGCTGAATATTTTTAATATACGATATTTTAATAAAAATCGATAGAGCTATTTTTAAGAAAATCAAAAATTTCGAAAAAAATTTCCATGTAAAGGGTAGTTTGGGGTGGGGGGATTTATCTCAAAATCTTCGTGTCGCATTCCTAGAAGATACTAAACTTAAATACCAAGTTTGGTGCTTTACCGACTTTTCGTTTTTTAGTTATCGTGTTCAAAGGCACATGGACACACACACACCTTCTTGTGAAAATGCTTTTTTTTTTTTTTTTTTTTTTTTTGGATACAGGGGACCCTAAAACATATTTCCGGTGAAATCTCGGTATCGAAATTTTGGGGGGAATACATACTTCTCTAAGCTCTATGTACATTGTACATACGGGGCTAGAGAAAGTAAAAATAGCAGAAATAGTCTTATTGCTTGCTTCATTGTAAGTAAAAGGAAAATAAGGGAGTACTATAGGCTAAACTGATAATCAAAAGCTGGTTGCTATGTGACTGAAGTTGCTTTGTTTGTATGGACAGGAGTTGACAAATTCCTGTATGTGAAATGTATGTCTTTCAAAGCAGAAATCATAAACAAGGAAAATGTCAAAAACGATCAACTCCAAGAAAAAAATGTATAGGAAATGTATTAGTGTTTAAATGTACTCTACATTTTTTGTGTGTTAAGTTTTTGTCTATCGCTTACGATTTAGCAGTTATGCAAAATTCCGTAAAATTCATCCAGAATAAAGTAGTCTTCAGAGGCTATTCGCAGACAATTCAAGATATACATTTAGTTTGTCAGGTAAATATCTATAATATTTGACTTTTTATTCAAAATCGTTAGAGCCATTCTGAGAAAATCGAAATTTTCTGGTGGGGGATTTTCTTGAAAATCTTCGTGTCTCATCCTTGGAAGATACGAAAACTTAAATATCGAGTTTGATATTTAACGGTCTTTTCGTTTTTGAGCTATGCTGTCCACAGACAGACCGACACACACACGGACACAGACACACACGCACACACACGGACCTTTTTGTAAACATTTTTTTTTTTTTTTTTTGGATTCAGATGACCCAAAACATGTATTTCCGGTGAAATCTCTATATCGAATTTTTGAGTGGAATACAATACCTTCTCTATGCAATATGTACATAGTACGTGTAGAGAAAGAAAAACTCATGGGCATATTGAATTATCATTAATATTTGATAACATTATCTTTTAAATATGCAATATTATTTTTATAAATGCTTGTTTCAAGGCATAGATTTTAAAAAGTACCCCTAAATAGTTTCTAAATATATCAAACATTCATGTTCAGAAATAACACCCCTCAAACAATTTTAAGTCGTATGAAATACTTCAAAATTTCTAAAACTCGCAATGTATAAGAATAAAATCTGATGTGTTCCATTCGAATGACTTTCTCTACTTCTGTGTAACAAATTATTGTTAGTAAACTTATTCTTCTATTTACTTCAAGCTAATCGAGAAAAATTTAGAAGAAATAGTCTTATTACTTACTTCCTTGTAAGTAGAAGCGAAATATGGGAGTATCATAGGTTAAAGTGAAGTCAAAATCTGGTTACTAGGTGACTGAAGTTCCTTTGTTTGTATGGACACGAGTTGACAAATTCCTGTATGAGAAAAGTACAAGTTTTTCAAAGCTGAAACCAAAAGCAAGGAATATATAAAAAACGATCAACTCTCGAAAAAAATGTGTATAACATAAATTGTGTGTTTTAATGTGCTCTACATTTTTTGTGTTTTAAGTTTTTGTCCATCTCTTACGGTTTAGCAGTTAATGCAAAATTCTTCCAGAATAAAGTAGTCTTCAGGCTATTCCCAGAAAATTCATGAAATACATATTATTCGTCAGATAAATATCTTTAATATACGATATTTTAATCAAAATCGTTAGAGACATTTTAGAGAAAATCAAAATTTTCGAAAAAAGTTCCATGTAAAGCGTAGTTGGGGTGGGGGGATTTTCTTGAAAATCTTCGTGTCACATCCTTGGAAGATAACAAACTTAAATACCAAGGTTGGTATTTAACGGTCTTTTCGTTTTTGAGCTATGCTGTCCACAGACACACAGACACACACACACACCCACAACACACGCACACACGAACCTTTTTCCAAAAATGTTTTTTTTGGATTCAGGGGGACCCAAAACATGTATTTCCGGTGAAATCTCGGTATCGACTTTTTGGGTGTAATACAATCAATATCTTCTGTATACACTATGTGCAGGAAGAGAAAGTAAAATAAAAAGGTAATTGTCCATCATGTGCAGTTTTAAATGCCTTAACTGGAGCTACAGCAAAACATTAGAGGTGAAACTTAACTGGACTCGGAAGAATTACTTCAGTTCGACGAGATCTTATTCGCATCATGCAAAAACAAAGTTGAGCAGAAGAAAAGCAACAGTGCAAGAAGAAAAGGACAGAAAAGACAGCAGCATAGAAGAGGTAAAGAAAAGCTGAGGGTCCAAAATACCGGCCTGGTGGATTATAATGTGAGGCATATATTCAAACCTTTCCTTGTTTTCTCGCTATTGATATTTTCAGCATTTTTCTTCTTGTAAAATTTTTGTTGTGGAGCAGTTTTTCTGTTACAAAAAATAAACTTTTCTGTACATGCTCAAAGAGATACAATGAATAAGAATTGCTCTAGGTTTTACTACCAGGTGTATTTCAGCATATGTTTTCAATTTTCAAACACAAAAGTTACATTTTTGTGACAAAAACAGCACATTCATAACTGTAAAACTTTTTGGAATTTAAACCAAAGGATACACAGTGAAACCTAGGGCAATTTCCAAAAGTAGATGTATTTTTAACCTAAGGTTAGACCAAAATTATATTTTTTTTATCGCAAGGAACTTTTTTAGAAACATTACAAAAACATAAGCAAATTTCTCCATAAACACCAAACCATTAGAGTAAAATGAATGAAATTTGCACTGTAACTTATTTGCATTATATTACATCTGTAGTATAACTTTTTAAAAATTTAGCATTATTAGTTTGTAATTTCAAACTTTCAGTCTTACATGTCCTTAAGGATAGTGGAAAGTATCGAATACAACCTCAGGCAAGCAGCTCGGCCAACAGGAATTCGACTTGCGGACCGCAATCTGAGTCAGTATATTACCCCTCCTCTATTTGACACGATCCCCAAACCAATCTGGTTGAAATCCTCCAGCTTTCAAAGTGTGTGTCTCTGCATCACAGGCGTGTTAAAGTAGTTGCCTAGCTCTCGGGGACTGCTCTTGACAGCAAAGCAGCTCAACATTGTCGTCCATTAGATGGAATCATTTCCTTGTACAAAATCTGATATATTCCATTCATAGGTCTTTCTTTGCACCTCTGTGGAAAATTGTTATAAAGCTTATTGCCACCTGAGTAGTGTGGTGGTAGCGTGTCTGCCTCACATTCAACAGATCGTGAGTTCGAATCTCTCTTAGGATCAGTTACCCGTGTAAGGTTTTTTTCGGGTATTTCTCTTATGTTGAGAAGATGAATGTTGAGTAACTTTAAGCTCCATGAACCCTGAGATCATTTGAGCATCATTTCACCAATTTCATTCATCGTTCGATATGACCAACCAGGTTAAAGGACGTTAAGCTACCAAAAATATTAAATAAATAAAAATAAAAAATAAGCTTATTATTCTATCCACATATACCCGGCGGAGGACGATGGACGGTTTTTTCGACTTCCATTTCATTTTTTCTATCCATATATACCCGGCGGAGGACAATGGACGATTTTTTCGACTTCCATTTCATTTTTTCTATCCACATATACCCGGCGGAGGACAATGGACGGTTTTTTCGACTTCCATTTCATTTTTTCTATCCATATATACCCGGCGGAGGACAATGGACGATTTTTTCGACTTCCATTTCATTTTTTCTATCCACATATACCCGGCGGAGGACAATGGACGGTTTTTTCGACTTCCATTTCATTTTTTCTATCCATATATACCCGGCGGAGGACAATGGACGATTTTTTCGACTTCCATTTCATTTTTTCTATCCACATATACCCGGCGGAGGACAATGGACGGTTTTTTCGACTTCCATTTCATTTTTTTCTATCTACCATTTTCATTTTTTTCTATCCACTTCATGATAATTGAGATATGCACTAGCAGAAGTTAAATAAGAGAATACACTAGCCTAAATCGACAGTCAAGTGCTTTAAAAATGTGGTTGCTATGAGATTGAAATCCGTTTCTTTGCGTGACCAGGAGTTGATAAGTTACCGTATGAGAAAAGTTTAAGTATTTTAAAACTGAAGTCAATAACAAAGAATGTCTGAAAACGGTCAACTCCACGAAAACAATGTATATGACATAAATTGTGTGATCCACCGTTTTTGTGTAGTAAGTTTTTGTCTATCTCTTATAGTTTACCATTTATGCAAAATTCACAAAAACATCATCCAGAATAAAGAGGTCTTCGGATGCTATTCCCAGAAAACTCAAGACTTACATTTTATTTGTCATGTAAGATTTTTTATTTTGAGAAAATCAAACTTTTCGAAAATGTTTCCATATAAAGGGTAGTTTGGAGACGGGAGGATTTTCTTTAATATCTTCATTTCGCATCCTTGGAAGATACTAAACTTAAATATCAATTTTGGTGTTTTACCGACTTTTCGTTTTTGAGTTATAGTGTTCACAGACACACGGACCTACACAGACCTTTTTCTAATTTTTTGGATACAGGGGGCTCTAAAACGTCTATTTCCGGTGAAATCTCGGTATCACATTTTTTGGTGAAATACAATACCTTCTATGTATATAGTACGTGTAGAGAAAGTAAAACTTGAACATCCAGAACACATACCTTCGGAAAAGCAACATTTAAACAAATGTTCCATCCTTAGCACTGTACATTGATAAGCATGTCTGCTGTTAAAAGGCACACTGTTGCTTCCGCTGGGAAGTGTCTTCTTCAGCCAATATGAATATTATCGGCAAGTGGGCGATGCGAGGGGCGGGTGGGGGCCGCAAATTCTTGGTACCGCCGCCGCCGACTGGCTCAGTGCTCGTCTGTCTCTTGTCCATGGAGGATGGCAATGGCTGCTAAACCACGTTACCACGACCAGGAGTCGGCGTTGCTATGGGTGAGATGTTACAGTGTTCTTCTTCCGCTGCAGAAACGCTACTTATCTTTACCACAATTTATTTATATTAATCTAAGCTTTTCAGTTGCTGTGCATAATATTTTTACTTTCTCTACAAGCACTATTTATGTGCACAGTGTATAGAGAAAATATTGTAATACACCCAAAAGTTCGATACCGAGATTTCACCGGAAATATATGTTTGAGGTCCCCTGAGTCCGAAAAAAGCATTTTAGGAAAAGGTCCGTGTGTGTGTATGTGTGACTGTTGATAGCATAGCTCAAAAACGAAAAGTCCTTTAAATACCAAACTTGGTATATAAGTTCAGTGTCTTCCAAGGATTGACACGAGATTTTGAAGAAAATCCCCCCCACCCCAAACTACCCTTTACATGGAAAAAATTTCGAAAATTTGGTTTTCTCAAAAATGGCTCTAATGATTTTAACTAGAATACCGTATATTAAAGATATTTACATCGCAAATAAAATGTACATTTTGAATTTTCGAGGAATAGCCTCTGAAGGCCTCTTTATTCTGCATGCATTTTTCTGAATTTTGCATAAATAGTAAACTGTATGAAGTAGACCAAAACTTACCATGCAAAAATGTAGATCTCGTTCAAACACATGATTTATGTCATATGCATTTTTGCTGCAGAGTTGACAGTTTCTATGATATTGCTTGTTATTGGTTTCAATTTTGAAATACTTAATACTTTTCTCAGACAGGAAATGTTCCTTTTTCTTTTATTTACTTGTGGCCAAGCAAAGCGCGAATTTCAATGACAATCGCATAACGATTGCTTTTAAAACACTTGACTATCGCTTTAGCATTGAGCATTCCTTTAGTTCGCTTCTACTTATGGGGAACCAAGTAATAAGTGCAATCTGCTAATGCTTATCTCAATTAGCATTGTGTAGAAAGATGAAGAATTTTTTGTAAGAAGTATGCTTGTAGAACAGTTAGAGAAAGTCATGTGAGTGTAACATATCAGATTTTTTATACCTGAATGGACAGCTCTTCATAACATGTTCAATAAAACACAAAACTCTTTGAACGAATGCACTAACAAAGAAATTTGTTGAAATTAAAAAATGAGAAAAACGTACAGATGTTCTGTACATTATTAATAAAATCTAATTAATTACTTTAATAATTTCAGAAAGATATACTTCAAAACCTAAAAAGACATTTTTTGCATTGTTGCACACAGAAACAATGCTGTTTTAAACCTCGTCGCTTTTGGATAACAGAATGTAGGTATATCCAATCCTAGAGGAAACATTTTTGCTTCCTTTCATTTTTATTTGAGGTATACACGACGAAAACCAATAATGCTTAAACCTTCGTAAGGTGTAGGGGTCTATTTTGGGGCTCACAATCTGTCATTTAGAAAATATTTGGTTTAAACAAATTCTCATCTCTGACAATTTATCTCTAATTGAAGTTTATTCTGACAGAAAAAAAAAAAAAACATTTTCGAAGTCTGGCATTCACAAAAATAATACTTCTCAAAATGTTCGGGTCTTTTTAGACCCTCCGTGTATATTGCATTGTGCTATTCTAATCAGTTTGAACTATTAATATTATACAATCTAAATTATAACTTTATTTATGATTTGAATTCTCGCATTATAAAAGTACCTACAAGAAACATAAAAAAAGGATCATTTTTACCCAAACATGTTGAGTACATGTGCAAAATAAACACTTCAGTAGGGTTAAGAAGCCACGAACAGTTATCCAATAATAGCTTATTATTTAATAGTTTATTTTTCTCATTTCAAGCACGTTTTACTAAACATGTAATCACATTCTTGTGTAATGATTAATAAGACATCTATCTGTGATATAGATTTAAAATAAATTCTGTTTTAAAAATAAAATTTATATTTCTTTTAATATGTTCTTCTAACTGAGCTATGTTCATTCAAATAATAGACGTAGTTCGATCTTATTGAATAAACAATAGAAAGTAACATGTTTAATAACGCTGATAAGTATTATTTTATTATGACTGCATTATTTATGTTTAAAACTAAATAATACTAATAGATTTTTAATCTCATTAGAAAAGGTTCCCGTTGCTTAAGACTTTAGAATTTAACTATTATATCAAAATCTCTTCCAGCACTATATATGAAAACACTACATTCCTTGTACGGGTTGTGTGCTACGTTTTCTATAGTTCGTCGCTTCAGTGCGAGTCTTATTGAAGCAATATAAGGACCTAAAAGTGCATTTATGTAACTGTTGTGTTGCTTTTAATAAGAACATATTTATAGAAGCCAGAAGAGAGCGAATATGCATTTCTCCATGTCACATTTGCGTTTATTTTTGTTTATTATTGCTTGATTTGTATTTTTCTTGGTTAAAAGTTTACCGTTTCTGCTGAAGTATGTATAGAAGCTAATGAAATACGTTTATTTGTGACATTTTATCATGCTAAAAATTTGCGATTCAAAGTTAAAAGGATACACTGAATATATACTATTACGAGATTAAAAAAGCTTATGGAATTTGTAAATAGTACCGAAATATGTAAGTTTTCGTACCTTCATTTACAGAACATTTCCTTCAAAATAGTTGCTTTCCGCTGTTACACACTTTTTCCATCATATGTAAAGATTTGGATACGTTTTCTGGAACCTACTGCGCGAACGCAAATCGTCGAAAGATCACTTATGCCGGGCATACACTTATATTGTTTATGGTTGCTGCTTCACCACAAGAATATTGAAGCATTATTAATGCGATGAACAACTATCATACAAACAATAAAAAAGTTGCCAGGTAATATGATTAGCGTCATGAAACTTTTATTAAAATGCATCATAAATGCTGCTAAACACCTGAAATAGAAATAAGACACGTATTACATTATTTTTTGGATCAAGTGTGTATATTAAAACTCATAAGTCTGACATAAGGAATAAGTTAGCCCTTTACTGTAAAATGTGGCAGAAATACCGCTGGATTGGGCAAATGAAAGAATTTCTTCCTCAATTTCAGCCCTCTTATTTGCTCTGGAAAAGTACTATATACAAGCATATCTGAGCAACACCCTGCAACGCTTTTCTTCGAATTTTGCCATAGCTTAATATAATATTTTGGTTTCTCACCCCCCCCCGGCCAGGTCAAGTGATTTGAGTAAATATTCTTTCCTATGGGGGTGTTTCCACTCTCTTCCAAACTTGTATATGAGTAGCTTTAGAAAGGAAAAATTACGCTTTTAAATTTGCCGCCATTCGTTTCATTCGTTCCATTCATTCTTTGAGAGTTTTGTGTCGCTAGGAGTTTCAGTATATATGTTTGTGACGGAGGATGTTATTTTTAGCGTATTTGGAACAGGAAATTGCTCCACTTTGGCATCCGTTCCTCGAAGAATCACCGCTGATTATCACAGAACCACGGAGGATTATAAACATTCTCAATAATTACACATCCTTGTGTGGATTAGTTTTACATTCAATTAGAACTGATCAACATTACATCGACTTCTCTATGCCTGGTGGAGTATAAACAGGTGGCTGTTATCCGAGGATTCATAGTATTAAAGTGATCACCAATAGTTAATGGACTATAAACAGCTACCCTTATCTGAGGACATAAATAAAATCACAGCCGATCATATGCATATTGGTAAATTCATCAAGAGCTTGTTGAATATAACCAGGGTACCGGCATCTGAGGACAATCTTAGTCGATTATCAAAGTTTCGGTGACCTGGTAATTGACTCGTGGAATATCAACAGGTTACTGGTATATGAGGACATATTTACATAGAAGCACGGCCAATCATCAACACTCCGGCGACTTCATTAGCACCTTATGGAGTACAAGCTCGCCACCGGCATTTAGGATACAAATAGAATCATAACCGATCAACACCCCGATGACTTTATCAATAGCTCGTAGAATATAAAAGTGGTAGTTTAATCTGGGAACACACTTATAGGATAATAACACATAATAGAAGCATAGTACTTATAGAATCATCAACACTTTGGTGACTTCATGAAGAGCTGGTGGAATATAAACAAGACACTACCATTTGACCACATATAAGTACATGCAGTCGTAACCGATCACCAACACTTTGGTGACTTCAATGGTGTGTGGAATATATACACGGTTTGTCACATCAGGGCATACATAGAATCTTAGCCGATCATCAACACCCTTCATCAATAGCTCGAAGAATATTAATACCATTGACATCTGAGGACAATCAATATGATCAAAACACCGGGATTTCATTAATATCTCGTGGAATAAAATAGCGTACTGTCATCTGAGGACAAATACAGCTGATCAACACACAGTGACATCGACAATAGCTTATGGAATATAAAGAGTGTACTGACTATCTTAGGACAAATCCATCTTATTAACAACTCTCCAGTGACGTCGACAATACGTTTGTAATCTAAACAGTGTACTGGCGATCTTGACAAGCCAAGCTGATTAACAACTCCAGTACTTAACAATAGCTTGTGGAATATAAACAGTGCATGACGATCTTAGGACAAACGCAGCTGATTAACAACTCTCCAGTGACGTCCACAATACTTTTGGAACATAAACAGTATACTGACGATGGTTTGTCCTAAGATAACTCCCCAGTGATAGTCGACAATAGCTTGTGGTGTATAAACACTGTACTGACTATCTGAAGACAAACCCAACTGATTAACAACTCTCCAGTGACATCCACAATAATTTTGGAATATAAACAGTGTACTGACAATCTTAGGACAAATCCAGCTGATTAAAACTCCCCAGTGACGTCGACAATAGCTTGTGAAGTATAAACAGTGTACTGACTATCTGAAGAGTGACGTCGACAATAATTTTGGACTATAAACAGTGTGCTGACGATCTTAGGACAAACGCAGCTGATTAATAATTCTCTAGTGACGCCGACAATAGCTTGTGAAGTATAAACAGTGTACCGACTATCTGAAGAAAAACGCAGCTGATTAACAACTCCCCAGTGACGTCGACAATACTTTTGGAATATAAACAGTGTTCTGACGATCTTAGGACAAACGCAGCTGAATAACAACTCTCCAGTGACATCCAGAATAGCTTTTAGAATATAAACAGTGTACTGACGATCTTAGGAAAAGCCCAGCGATTAACAACTCTCCAGTGGCGTCGACAATGGCTTGTGGAATATATACAGCCTACTGTCATCTAAGAATAAACACAGGTGACTATTCAACACTCCAGTAACTTCGTTAACAACTTGTGGGATATAAATAGACTACTGCCATCTGAGAAAAACATAGCTCATTATCAATACTCCAGTGATTTCATGAATAGCTTGTGAAACATTAACATCCTACTGTCATCTGAGAAAAAACACGGCTGCTTATCAATACTCCAATGACTTCGTTAATAACTTGCGGAAAATAAACAGCCTACAGTCATCTGAAAAAAAAAAAACCTAGCTGGTTATCAATACTCCAGTGACTTCATGAATATTTTGTGGAAAATAAACAGCCTACTGTCATCTGAGAAAAAACACAGGTAATTATAATCACTCCAGTGACTTTGTCATTAGATTGTGGAATATAAAACAGTGCACTATCATTTAAGGATAAACACAGCTGATTATAGACACATCAATAGTTCGTGGAAGAATATAAGTGTATTATCATCTGAGAACAAGCACAGTGATTATCACCACTCCAGTGACTTCATCAAGTTCATGGAACAATAACAGTGTATTGTCATCTGAGGACAAGCAAAGCTGATTATCACCACTCCAGTGACTTCATCAAGTTCGTGGAACAATAACAGTGTATTGTCATCTGAGGACAAGCACAGTGATTATCAACACTCCAATGATTTCATCAATGTGGAATGTTAACAGTACTGTCATCTGAGGAGAAATACAGTTACAGAAATGAAGTAGAAAATATATAAATATATTCAAATTGCTTAAAGAAACTGGGGGAATCTGTGTTACATTTATTCATTTGATTATCTTCAATAGTTGAAGGACTCTTAAGAATAAATTGCTTAATTATTTTATCAATCTAGCAATCCAGTATAACTCGTGGAATGTTAACTGCGCTGACTTCGGAGGACAAGCACAGTGATTGTCAACACTCCAGTGACTTCATCAACATTTCGTGGAACAACAACAGTGTATTGCCATCTGAGGACAAGCACAGTGATTGTCAACACTCCAGTGACTTCATCAACATTTCGTGGAACAACAACAGTGTATTGCCATCTGAGGACAAGCACAGTGATTGTCAACACTCCAGTGACTTCATCAACATTTCGTGGAACAACAACAGTGTATTGCCATCTGAGGACAAGCACAGTGATTGTCAACACTCCAGTGACTTCATCAACATTTCGTGGAACAACAACAGTGTATTGTCATCTGAGGACAAGCACAGTGATTATCAACACTCCAATGATTTCATCAATGTGGAATGTTAACTGCGCTGACTTCGGAGGACAAACTCTGCTGATCATTAACACTCCAGTGACTTCATCAGTAGTCTATTAAGTACCAAACTTGGATAATTAATTTAATATCTTCCTTGAATGAGACACGAAATCTTTCGGAAACTCCTCCAATCCTAAATTACCTTTTACACGGAATACTTTTCGAGAATTTCGATCTTCCCAAAAATGGTTTTAACAACGTTAATTAAAATACCAGATTTTAAATATATCTACATGGCATATAAAATGTATATCTTGAATATACCGGGAATACCATCTAAAGCCTTCTTCATCTGGAAGAGTTTTACCATAAGAGATAGAACTAAATCTTACTCATACTACACAAAAGTTGTAGATCTCGTTAACACATCAACAATTTCTATCAGATAATTGCTTCTGGAGTTAACCATTTCCGAGACATTCCTTGTTATTGGATTCAATTTTAAAATATTTACAATTTTCTCAAACGAGAAGTTGCCATTCGTTTTTCTTTTGTTTTTCTCATTGTCTTTCAAAGAGATAAAATTTTCAATCATAGCATAGTGACACCTTTTAAAAATTAGATGTTGGTTTAGTCTGGTGCATCTCCTTATTTCCCTCCTACTTATAAGGAACCAAATTATACAAGAATTTCTGTTAATGATTACGTTGATTAACTTAAGGTTGATAGAAGAATAAGTTTTGTAAGAATAGTTTGTAGTACAGGTAGATAAGGTCAGGTGAATGGAACACGCCAGATTCTTTTATTTAGGGAGTCCTCAAAGCATGTAGTACCTATTTTCGATGTAATCTCGCTATAACATTTTTGGGTCGAGTGCAATATCTTTCCATACCATATATATAATTAAATCAAAACACTTGACCTTCCATTTTAAGATTGTTGAACTAAAAAAACAAACAAACAAAAGTAAAAGCAAAAAGGTTACTTATGAATATAAAATAAATTTACCTCTGTTACTCTCTTCCTTTTGATTTCAAAGAAGACCTCTACAAGTATATTGCAATATAAAAGTTTAAAAAGTGAAACAGAACACTGTATTTTTATATTCTGTATCCTACTATGTACATAGTGTATAGAGAAGGTATTGTAATGCACCCAAAAATTCGATACCGAGATTTCACCGGAAATACATGTTTTAAGACCTCCTGAATCCAAAAGAAAGCATTTTTAGAAAAATGTCCGTGTGTGTGTCTGTCTGTCTGACTGTGTGTGTGTCTGTCTGTGGGCAGCATAGCTCAAAAACGAAAAGACCGTTAAATACCAAACTTGGTATTTAAGTTTGGTATTGTCCAAGGATGCGACACGAAGATTTTCAAAAAAATCCCCCACCCCAAACTACCCTTTACATGGAACTTTTTTCGAATTTTTTTTTCTTAAAAATGGCTCTAACGATTTTGATTAACATATCATGTATTAAAGATATTTACCTGACAAATAAAATGTACATCTTGAATTTTCTGGGAATAGCCTCTGAAGACTACTTTATTCTGTATGAATTTTACGGAATTTTGCATAACTGCTAGACAGTAAGAGTGGACGGAAACTTAAAACACAAAACATATAGAGCACGTTAAAACACATAATTTGTTATATAATTTTTTTTCTTGGAGTTGATCGTTTTTTGAGATATTCCTTGTTTTTGGTTTCAGCTTTGAAAAGTATACTTTTCTCATACAGGAATTTGTCAACTCCTGTCCATACAAACAAGGAACTTCAGTCACATAGCAATCAGCTTTTGACTATCACTTTAACCTATGGTACGTCCTTATTTCGCTTCTACTTACAAGGAAGCAAGAAATAAGACTATTTCTGCTAATTTTTCTCGATTAGGATGAAATAAATAGAAGAATAACATTATTAACAATAATTAGTTACAGAGATATAGAGAAAGTCATGTGAATGGAACGCATCAGATTTTTATTTACAAATCCTTTCTATCAGAAAGTTTCGTTATAATAACTTTATTTATTTGCTATGAGATAAGTCACTAAACGAAACTCCAAAATCTATTTTAACAACTAAAATGGCCGCGCCGTGACTGAGTAGTTAGACCACTCGTCTCTCACCTAGACGGCCCGGGTTCGATCCCAGGCGACCGCATGTAAGATTTGTGGTGGACAAAGCGGGTTTTCTCCGGGTTCTCCGGTTTCCCCTGCCATCGCATTCCACCGGTGCTCCATCTTCATTCATGTAACACCAGTGTCATCGCCTGCGGTGCCACAAGTAGTAGAAAACCTATAATACCTATAACCAATACCATTTATTACAAAATGGTAGTGTCATGGTCGAGTGGCCAGCGAGTTGACTTTTCACCCGGATTCCCGGCAGGGGCAGAGAATTTTTCTTTAACCAGAATTACTCCCTATTCCCCTACAGTCTGAAAGTATGAATGTGAGAGTGAATGTATTTGTGTGTGTGTAGCAATAAACAAGTTGATTAACCTAATGTTCTAAACCTACAGTAATAGGAGTTGGTTCACAAGTCAAACCCCCCGATATGACGTCGCCCTCCGTGGTGTAATGGTTACATGCTGACTCAAATACCCAAGGTCGCGGGTTCAAACCCGGTGGAGGACGATGGATTTTTTCGGGTGTAAAAATCCGTAGCACGGCTTCCTTCGGAAGGGAAATAAAGCCGTTGTAGATTTACGGGACGTAAAAGAACCTCAAGCCTGTTAGAGAGGCCTCTGAGCAAAATTAAGCGATCTTTCACGCCCAATTAGGAATGGGACGCTGAGAACCACAGCAGTTAAAGAGTGTCCATAAATAACACGCCATTTCATTTTCCCCCCGATATGACAAGTTAAACAATTAAAAGAAATGATGTAACTAATTAAGTTTGCAATTTTATTTTCTCAAGAAACAAAAACTCAGATCTGCTACACTCGTGTGAATTTCTCCACCTATTTTGTAACATTCCATTTTCAAAAAAGATTATTCTTTTAGCTACTCCATGCTAATCGAGATAAGCATTATTGAGAATGCTCGTATTCCTTAATTCTTTGTAGATATAAGGGGAACAAAGGAATGTATTAGGCTAAAGCGATTGTTAGATCTTTTAAGAACTGGTGGCTATCTGTTAGTACTGAAACTAGGGTCTCTTGTCATGGCCAGAGTAAAGCAGTTAGAAATAACAAATGACGACTTCCCATTTGAGAATAGCATAAGTAAAAAATTAACACTAATCTCAAGAAATATCTCGGAAATTACCCCCAAAATGTATGTTTTGATGAGCTCTACATTTTATTGTATCTAGCATGATTTTCCCCATCTCTTGCGGTTTACCAGTTAAGCAAAATAATCCAGAAATAGGAGTACTTTAGAGGCAATTTCTAAAAAAACTCGAGAGTTATTTTTCACTTGTAATGAAAATATCTTAAACAGATGTCTTTAATCAAAATCTGTGGATCCATTTTTGAGAAATTAAAATTTTTTCATTCAAAGGTTAGTTTTGAGCGAGAGCATTTTTCTTAAAACCTTCGAGTGGCATCCTTGAAAGCTATTGAACATAAATATTAAGTTTGGTATTTAAGCAATATTTTACTCTCTCTCCCTCTCCCTCTCTCTCTCTCTCTGTCTATATATATAATAATGTTTAACGCAGGCTTTACTTCTTTAGTTATGCTGCTCACAGACATACACAGACATGTTTCTAGAAATGCTTCTTTTGGATTCAGGGAGTCCCAAAACATGTATTCCCGGGGAAATCTCGGAACCGAACCTTTTCGATACACTATGTAGGTACATAGTAAGCGTAGAGGAAGTAAAATCAATTTTATTAATGTTTGTTAATTGTTGGTCGAATTTCACAAATGGGTTATTAAACGTCATCAGACTTAGAGAGAGAGTCGAAATGCCCTATCTTGCCAATGTTAAAGTTTTACCCTTTATATCAGCAACTATGATAATGAGTCAAATTTTTCGGGGTATATTCAGCAATACTTTTGCTGTTGATTGATGAAAACTAAATACCTCTGTTGATCAGAAGGAAAGGTATGATTTTTTTTAATAAAGCTCTTAACATTTTATTGAAAAATTATGATTTTTAAATTAAAAAAAAATAACTAATTTATGTACATAAAACAACCGTTAAATTAAAGTCTATTTAGGTGCAAATGTGTGGTTAAAAACTTCAGCCCTTAATGTCAATTAGTTTCTGAGATAAAGGGAATTTGTATAGACAATTTCACTTTTTCAGCAATTTCTTACAAAATAACGCTTAAAACATGTAACCTAAGCATCCAAACACATCTTCATAGTACCTACTTCGAAGCTCTCACATGAAGGAAATATGAGCGGGATGCCAATGTAGCTAATAGCTAAAGTAAAACTTTCCCATCAGAATAAAAAAAAATCTTTTCTCTGACATTAATATTTACAAGGTTATTGATGTTTTACAAAGGGAGAGTACCAAAACTCTAAAAAATCCAATGTCTTTCATTCACATGACTTTCTCTGCATTTCTGTATTAATTAATTATTGTTGTTAATAAGCTTATTCTTCTATTTCATCCTAATCAAGATAAAAATTAGCAGAAACGGTCCTATTTCTTAGTTCCTTATAAGCAGAAGTTGAATAACGAAATAGACTAGGTTAAACCGACATTCAAATGTTTTAAAATGTGTCTACTATGGTATTGAAATCCGTTTCCTTGCGTGGCCAGGAGTTGACAAGTTCCTGTACGAGAAAAGTTTCAAAATGTATATGACATAAATTCTCTGTTTTAAGTAGGTCTAGATTTTTCTGTAGTAAGTTTTTTGTCTATCTCTTATGCTTTACCAGTTATACAAAATTCAGAAAAATTGATACAGAATAAAGAGGTCTTCGGAGGCTATTCCCAGAAAATTCAAGATATACAGTTTATTGGACATGCAAATATCTTAAATATAAGGGATTTTAATCAAAATCGTTAGCCATTTTTGAGAAAATTCGAATGTTCGATTTTTTTTCCATGTTAAGGGTAATTTGGGAATTTTCATCAAAATCTTTGTGTCGCATCCTTGGAAAATACTTAACTTAAATACCAAGTTTGATATTTTACCGAATTTCCATTTTGGAGTTATCGTGTTCACAGACACACGGACTTTTTTCCAAAAATGTTTTTTTTTTTGTTACAGGGGACCCTAAAACGTATATTTCCATGAAATCTCAGTATCGAGAATGCAGGTGCAATGCAATACCTTCTCTGTATACTATGACATAGTACGTGTAGAGAAAGTAAACATGACTCTTTTGTATACAGGGGTCCTTAAAATTCCGGTGAAATCTTGGTATCGAATTTTTGTGCGAATACAACACCTTCTCTACCTACTAGTATTTACGTACATAGCACTTGGTAGAGAAAGTAAAAATCACTTTTATTAATTTCTCTCTCTCTCTCTCTCGCTCTTTTTTTTTTTTTAAGCTTAACATACTTTAACTTGGTTGGTCATATCGGACTATGAATATAATTGATGAAATGATGCTCAAACGATCTCGGGGTCCATGGAGCTTAAAGTTCATCGACATTCGTCTTCTCAGAGTAAGGGAACCCCAATAAAAACTCAGCTAACGATATTCGACCTCGAGGACCTGTTGGATGTGAGGCAGACTCGCCGGCTTTTCGCAATTGTTGATCCATTTTCACTAATGGGTTATTACGGTTATTCACGTGTAGAATTTGAAAGCGCTTGTTTGAAGAGAAGTGAAGCCTCCGCGGACCTACACAGCAGCATAAAGGGTTGTGTCTGTTGGCTCTGCTTTAGTCTGTCTTACATCATCACAAAACGGACCGCAGCATCCTAGTTACTCGTGTTTATATTTGGAACAGCACGTATGTTGCTAGTATTTCCTCATTTCTTGCGCGACTCGCAAACATGCATACAGGGCGATCCACAATTCCCATACTACTAGGGACCTCCAATTAGCAACCCTTCCTATTTTATAAACATCTTATGTGAGCCATTCACATGACTTTCTCTACATCTCTGCGACAAACTATTGTTAAAAAGCTTATGTTTCTATTTACTTCATGCTAATCGAGAAGAATTAGCAGAAATAGTCTTATTACTTGTTTTCTTGTAAGTAGAAGAGAAATAAGGGAATACCATAGGTTAAAGTGATAGTCAAAAACTAGTTGCTTTGTGAATGAAGTTCCTTTGTTTGTATGGACAGGAATTGACAAATTCCCGTATGAGAAAAATTAAGTTTGGTTTTTGAGCTATGCGGTCCACACACACATACACACGGACATGTTTCTAAAAGTACTTTTTTTTTATTCAGGGGATCCCAAAATATGTATTTCCAGGAGAAATCTCGATGTCGAATTTTTGAGTGCAATAAAATACCTTCTCTATCCTCTATTTGCATAGTACGTGTAGAGAACGTAAAAATCTGATTTGTGCCACTCTAGCTGTTTCATAAAGAAACCTTTCTTACACAAGAGATCTTTTTATCTACATCATCTGATCAAGATAAACATTACCAGAAATGGTCATTTTACTTGCTTTTATTGTAAGTAGAAAAGAAAAAAGGGAATGTACTAGGCTACAGCGAAACTCAAATCTTTTAAAAGTTGGTCGCTATGTAAAACAATAGAAATTCGGTTGGCTTTGCATGGCCAGGAGTAAAACAAGAAAGATGAAACGAAAGGTGACATCTCGGAAACGATCGACGCTACAACAAAAAATCTGTTTTAATGATATTACCTTCTTACTTTCTCTACACATATTATGCACATAGTGTATAGAGAATATATTGTATTGCATCCAAAAATTCAATACTGAGATTTCATCGGAAATATATGTTTTGAGGTCCTCTGAGTCAAAAAAACATTTTTAGGAAACGGACCCCGTCTGTGTGTGTCTGTGGGCAGCATAGCTCAAAAACGAAAAGTCTGTTAAATACCAAATTTGATATTTAATTTGAGTATCTTCCAAGGATGCAACACGCAGATTTACAAGAACATCTCCCCACTCCTAACTTCCCTTTACATGGAAAATTTTTAGAAAATGTTGATTTTCTCAAAAATGGCTCTAACGATTTTGATTAAATACTTTGTAGGTATTGTATGAATATATGAAATGTATATCTTGAATTTTCTGGGAACAGCCTTTGAAGACCTCTTCATTCTGGATGACTTTAGCTTAACTGGCAAACCGTAAGGATAGAAAAAACTTACTTCACAAAAAATGTAGATCTCACTAAAACACACAATTAATGCCATGTACATTTTTGCAAAGTTAGCCGTTTTCGAGATATTCCGGATTATTAGTATTAATTATAAACTACTTACATTTTTCTCGAAACGGAAGGCATCTTTTTTCTCGTTTCTCGTTTGTTTATTCTTGGCAAGAAAAGAGAATGGAGTTTTAATTGTGTCACATGTGACCGGCTTTTAATGGACCAGATTATCGCATTAGCCTGTGCATTTTCTTATTTCACTTCTAGTTACATGGAAGCTAGTACATTGACTAATTCTGCTAACGTTAGCATGATGTAGATAAGAGAATAGTCTTTTGAATAAAACGTTTGTTTGCCAAACAAATAGAGAACATCATGTGAATGGAACACATTAGATGTTTTCTCTTCTACTTACAAAGAAGCAAGTAATAAGGACAATTTCTGCTAATGTTTATCTCGATTATCATGAAGTAAATAGAAGAATAAGATTTTAACAATAATGTGTTACATAGATGTAGAGAAAGTCATGTGAATGGAATACATAATGTGTAGTAAGTTTTTGTCTATCTCTTACAGTTTACCAGTTAGGCAAATTTCAGTAAATGTTATCTAGAATAAATATACCTATCTTCGAAGCTATTCCCTGAAAATTGAATATACATTTTATTTATAAGTAAATATCTTTAATACACAGTGTTTTAACTAAAATCGTTAAGAGCTATTTTGAAAAAACAACAAAATTTATCTTGCATATTTATCTACAGTTATCTTCCATGGACAAATCTGAAACAAAAATATTAAATACAATGTCCTGTAATGGCGGTTTCTCGAAGCTTAAGTTAAAAACGGTGAAAGCAGGTCTAAATGTGAATACGTTTATATTATAGAAGTAGGAAAGGTACCAATTACAAAGTACAATGTTGTGTTTACAGTAGAAGTCGGCATTTCATGTCACTTTCTCAACTGCCACGGATTTAAAAACAAGGTCAAGGGGGTACGTCACAACACGGTTTTTTTATAGTGTTTAACACCTGCTTGTGGCACTGCAGGCGATGGCACTGACGATGCATGGAATGTCTTGGCGGGGAAACCGGAGGAGTCAGGAGCCAGGAGCAGGAACTAGTCGCCCGAGTGTACTCGGGCGGGGGCAAATCACCACGGTACCTATCCGCTTTTCTTGCGGATTTACCCGTGTGATATAAAAGATGTAGTCTTATGCAAGCGTTTTTGTCTGTGTCAAAGTAATTGGACAGGGTGTTTCCCTCTGTGCAGCCGGCGCAGGCTGACTTACCTATCTGAGTGGCCACCCACCCAGAGAGGGACCAGGCCCGATGCTGCTTACCTTGGCCAGCCGCTTGCGGGCTGTCAAGGAAAGCAGTGCCGGCTAGCGGGGAGACCTGAAGGGATATAGGTACGGGGTGGGGGAAGCCAGTGTTGCAGATCTGGTCGGAGTACAACTGGATGGTCACCCGTCCGAGTCGTGACCATGCCCGATGCTGCTTAACTTGGCGAGTAGAACAATAAAGGGAGAGGCGGCCGGAAAACTACCATCCCAAGGCGTCCTTGGGAAGGCGGTAGCTTACGCGTCTCCTAGGCAGCGTGTGGTCGTAAAGACCGAGAGTGTTCACATGGGGATTTGGGTGGGGAGCAAGTTTAGTGTAGATTGTGCGAGCTCTTTCTCGCACAACGTCCACTATGTAAGGGATTCCGGAGTGGGAATGTAGAATGTGGGACGGGAATCTGCGGTCTGTGCCGTATATCATCCTCAAAGCCCTGTTCTGCACGGCCTGCAGCCTGCGGATGGTGGAACGAACCACCGAACCCCAGACCTCACAGCCGTACAGCATCAGGGGCGGGATGACTGCGCGGTACAGCCGTAGTTTTAGGTATGTAGGCATGGTGGAGCGGAAGATGGGAAACAACTGCCGCAGGGCAGCGTGTCCCAAACCGACCTTCTCCCTGACATGTGGAGTGAAAGTAAGGCCGCGGTCGAGGAGGACTCCAAGGTATTTGGCGGTGCGGATCCAGGGGATCCGCCGCCGCCGGAACCTCAGCGACCTCTCCGGTCGCCAGCCATGGACTTTAGCCAGCAGTAGAGCTGAGCTCTTCTGCGGGCTGATAGCCATCCGCCACTATTCACTCCATCTGCCTATGGCCTGGAGCTGTCTCTGTAGCGGGGGGAAGCAATATCGGGCGTTCTTGTTACGCGCAATTATGAGGACATCGTCGGCATACTGGCACGTAACTGTACTGGGTTCTGTGGGGAAGTCGGACATGTAGGCAGCAAAGAGTATCGGCGACAGCACGCTGCCTTCCGGCACTCCCGCCGCTATGGTCTGACTGTGGAATGCCTCCCCTCCACCCTCACCCTGAAAGTGCGGTCCCGAAGGAAGCTACTAAGCAGGTGAAGGTAGGGGGGAGGGATTTCTGCGTTCTTGAGCTTGTACAAGAGTCCCTGATGCCACGTGGTGGCGAAGGCCTTTTCCACGTCCAAGAGCACCGCGACTGTTTTGAAGTTGTCCTGGAAGCCCAGAGCAGCCTTCTCAGCCAGTCGCAGCAACTGCAGGGCTGTGGAATGTCCAGTACGGAAACCAAACTGATGATCCGGGAGTAGGAGTCTCTCTTCGAAGAGAGGGGTGAGGCGAGGTAGAAGTAACCGCTCGAATACTTTCGAGACGATCGGAAGTAAGCTAATAGATCTGTAGCTTGACGGGAAGACCGGGTCCTTGCCGGGTTTCAAAATGCATATCACCCGCGCCTCCTTCCAACACGTTGGAAAGTGACGTAGGTGCAGGCATGCATTGTAAATCCGCGTCAGGTGGATTACGGCCTTTCTGGGTAGGTGCTGGAGCATAGGCGCCGTAACGCCATGTCCAGGGGCTTTGTTAGGCTTTAGGTTGTTGAGTTGGGAAGCCACCTCTTTCGGGGTGACTAAAGGAATGCGGATCTCCTCATGGGGCGGCGGGGGCTCCTCATAGAGGTAGTCTACCGTCGCTTCCACGAGCTCAGTAAAGTCCTCATCCTGGGGGTCTTCGCGGGGTTCGAATTGGGACTCCAGATAATCTGCGAAATCCGTGGCTTTATCCTGGGGCTCAAAAGAGAGTCTCCCACGGGAGCCATGGATGGGATGCTGAAACTGACTTTTGTCTTTCCTGAGGGATCGGATGATCCTCCAGGGTTGTTTCTCTTCCAGGTTTATATGTGCCATTGTGTGTTCCCAGGCCGCTTTGCGGTGCGCGTGAAGCAGGCGCCTTGCCAGGGATTTGAACCGCTGGTACACTGCTTGGATCCTGGGATGGCGGAAGCGCTGCCATAGCTTCCGTACGGTTGCCTTGGCTTTTAGCAGCTGACGGAGTTCATTCGGCATGGTTCTCGGGTTAGGTTTGTTAGATGGGATGCGGTAGGTATGCGCGCGTACCACATTCAGGAGTTGGCGGGAGAAGGCCGTGGCTGCCGCTTCCAGCGCTTCGATGGAATCGATGCGCGGTCGCGGGTCCACGGTTTGGTTTAGGTCTAGGACGGCTGCGTCCCAGTCGATCTCATTTATCCAGTCTGGTGTTACCAGAGCTGATACGGTCTCGGTTGTATCCACCACGACAGGGTCAACTCGTTGACCGCCGAGAGGTCTAGATGAAATGGTGTGTTCTTGGTGATTATGATGTCAAGAACATCCGGTCTGCCGCGAGCCGGATGACACGTAGGTCCTCTCGGTCCGTGCGCGACGAGGGCGGGGTTGCCGCTGATGAGGCGGTAGAGCCCGCGGCCTCGGGGGTTGTTGGTGCGGCTGTGCCAGAGGGCATGTTTCGCGTTGAGATCTCCTGCGATGCATACCACTGGGTGAAGGTTGAGTAGGGTGGTGTAGTCCGCTTCATTGAAGCGGTGGTTTGATGGGTCATATGCAGCTATCAGCAGCGCGTCTAGCCCGGCAACGGCAAGCCGGATTGCACAGGCCTCCACGTGCTGTAGTGCTGGGAGTTGGACAGGAGTATGGGTTATGTGGTTCTTAATGAAGATAGCTGTACCGCCACCCTGTCGGCCGACCCGATCGGACCGATGGGTGACGTAACTAGGCAGCGAGAAGTCAGTAACAGCATCCAGATGGGTTTCGCAAACCATCAGGATGTCAATTCCGTACGATTGTACAAACTCAATGACGCCTGGGCGTTGCCCCCGGATGCCGTTCGCGTTCCAGTACGCGAGTCGCAATGGTCTCCGAACGAATCTAGAGGCCATTACTTAGCGGAACCCGGGTACAACTGCTCCAAGGTTTGGAGGAACAGGGTGTGTTTCTGGAGGGGGGAGAGTCTGGGGTTGCTGTACTGCAACTTGAAGTTTCGCAGTACAGGTAGGACCTTACTTAGGAGGTCACCGAACCACAGGGATAGGTCCTGAAGTCCATCCAGGTCCGCCTGTGGGATGGCCGCTGTAAAGGCCGAGGAAGCCGCTGTGGTGGTAGGTGCAGCGGGAGCCTCCGCTACTGGAGTCGGCACTGTGGCGGCCGCTACTGGAGCATTCGCCACTGGTAGCTGCTGGAGTGCTGGGGGCGTGGCCTCGGGTCTCACAGAGGTGGGAGCCTCTGATTGGCCCGACTGGCCGGGCGCCCGACGGTTCTTCTTTCCTCTCCTCCTGGACTTCTTTTTTGGAGAAGTCCGGCGTGGGCCCTCTGTCGAGGGCGTCGGGGCGGCTTCCTCCGTTGACGTAGACGGACCAGGTTGGGGGGTTGGGGTCTCCGTCAGGGACGGAGCTGGCACGGTCTCTGCAGTGACTGCGGGGCTGGGAGTTGCTGCTGCCTCAGCGGCGCGCAGTGTTCCCTCAGCGCGGTTTAGTGCCGAGGAGAAGGACACCCCAGGGCGCACATTAGCTGGCTCCTGGGGGCCTCCACGGCGGCTCTCAACAAGGCGCTTCCGCACCTTACATCCTTTGTATGAGCCCACGTGCGCCTCACCACAGTTCACACAGTGGCGAGCTTCATGGGTTTTGTGCAGTCTCTCAGTAGATGGGCTTCACCGCACCGCAGGCATGCGAGCTTGCGCTCGCACACACTACTCAAGTGGTTGAAGCCCATGCACCTATGGCACTGCACAGGTCCCTCTTTGCCGTGGTATCTTTCGATACGCACGACGGTGAAGATAAGCCGACGGACGGCGTCTATCGGCTGAACTGTCTGGGCGCGTTCCCTTGGTACCACGACCAGGAATAAGGGCATGGGCACTCGCTGAGTGCCGTCTTCTGTTGCCACCGTCTTACTGAGACGTGCCACGGAGGTAGGGGTGATGTTGTACTCGTCCTGAAGAGCCGCCTTGACATCCTCAGGGGTGCAGTCGGAGTCAAGGCCCCGAATTATCCTACGCTCCACGTAGGGCCGCTGCAGCGAGTAGCTGTAGAACGGGATTTGTTCGTCCCGTAGTACTGCCTTCGCTGCCTCGAAATCCCTTTCCGAGGAGGTATGGAGGTGGACTTTCCTTTGCTTCCGCCGGGCCTCGAAGGGGCCCCTAAGCTTCGTTGCCAGCTTTCTCATTACCACAACGTGGTTACGGAAAGCGTCGGCAACTATAGGCGGGATTTTTCGCCCCCCTTGGGTTGGGGGTTGGTTATTTCCCTGTGGTGGTGCGGCTGGGTTGGGGGAGGAACGACCGCTTCTGCGGCCCCCTGCGTGGACAGTTATCCACGGCCCGTCAGGTTCGACGTCGGTGTCAGAGTCGGGCATGGGAATGGTGTAGGGACTGGTTGGGTCCTGCCCGGTTTGAACACTCTCAACCGCTACGAGGCGGTGAGGCGAAGATGGCTTGCGCGAGGCGAAGATGGCTTGCGCCTGTTGCTGCCGCCAATGGACGTCCTGCTTCGCTTGCGCGAAGGTTCGGCCGTCTCTGGTGAGGGAGTAGGTAGACTTGTGCTGGTGGTTGGCTGTTGCCCGTCATCACTAGTCAGTGTCGGTGCGGTTGCCCTACGGCTGTCCGCAGAGGACCGGACCTCCTTAGAGGAGGCGCCTGTGCGAGCCATATCGGCTCGAGGTTTCAGGCCAATGGCCTTCACCCTTGGCTCTGGCCTTACGGACCCGCTGTTTGCGTTGTCTGTCGGTCTAGTCAGGTCAATAAAAAGAAAGATGACAGTAGAAGAGGAGTAAGAAAGTAGGGGAGTTCCTGCTCTTTACAAAATGACAGCAAGCTGTCTGTGGGGCCGCTCGCACACTGGCGGCGGAACGGCAAGCTAATAGGGGGTCAGAGCCCACTGCGTTGCCGCTGTGTAGAAGCCGAGCACCCGCGGGTGTCGGAGCTGCAAGCTAGTAGAGGGACGAATGCCCACTGCGTTGCCGCTGGGGGAATGCTGCCGTGGCTCCTGCCGCTGCTGCCAGATCCGCCGGTAGGTGGTGCCGTAGCTGCAGAGGAGATGTTGGCCCTCTCGAGTCTCGGGAGGGAGTGGAGTCGGAGTGTGTGTGAGGAAACCGAAACCGAAAACCGAAAAACGAAAAAACCGGGAAACCGGAGAAAACCAACACAAATCTCACATGCGCGGCCCGCCTAGGTGAGAGGCGAGCGGTTGAACCACTCGGCTACAGCGCGGCCTAAAGCGCAATCATTTGACTATTTCTGTTAGACGGATCTAAAGTGAGCTCCTATATTCACTGATTGTTCACTGCAGTTCCGGAACTAAATATTTGTGCGCATATATATTAATTTTGTTAGGGGGGCACCGTTGCCGAGTGGTTAGACCATTCGCCTCCCACCTAGGCGTCCCAGGTTCGATCCCATGCACCCCAATTTGTGGTGGACGAAGCAGCTTCTGGGCGGGGTTTCTCCGGTTCCTCTGGTTTCCCCCGCCACTCATTCCACGAATTGCTCCATGATCACATTTTCTCTCATTCGTTTCGCTTGCATTTTATATCATATAATTCCTCATGCCTCATGGGCAGACCACTCGTTCCAGGCTCTCCTTTCTGTGGTTTCGTGTCGTTGGCTTCTGACTCCTAGACATTAGCTTGTAAGTCCTAGGGGGTGCCAATCCTACATACGGGGAGAGAAAGCCCACTACAAAATATATTAGTATATGATTATATTAATATTGGGAAGGAAAGTCTACAAATTATACATTACTATTTGCAATAAGCGTCCATAGCACGTGATTTTAACACAAAGCGATCGGTAGGCTACCTGTTGTGTGACGTCATTCTCCGAGCAGTATTTCTCTTTACTCAATAGATCTGCTTCCAAGAGAACCGAGAGTGTTGGTCAAATACAACGGTGGCGACCTCTGTACTTGTAGCTGATTGCGTTGACCTGAAAAACCAGTAGCGCAGCCAAGATTTGTTATATCTATTAGGAAACTTAAAACTGCTAATTTATCTATTTTTATGCCAATAGAGCCTTGTCTTGTCATTCGAAACACATGCCAATATTACAACAAACAGAATGATTCAAAAATACTTTTACAAAATTCGGGGACAGGTTCCTTACATCAAAACAAAGGAAAATGTTCATATAAACACATGTCCCAAAACCCTTCGTTCTCGATTTATTGAGGCTCAAAATGCTATTAATCAAGACATTTTAAAGAGGCACATTATTCTATTTTTGACATTGTCAGCCTGTAGGAGGTGTTCCTCACAAACACCCTTATAGCAAATGATCCAAATGTCCTCCTCTTGCGTCTAGACACGCTGCACTCGTCAGAGCATGGAATGTCAAATACTCCCAGTCGGTTTCTCATGATTTCGCAGGCTTACATGACATGTTGATTAAGCGTTTCTTCATTCGGGAGGTCCGCTGCATAAACCAATGGTTTAAGATGATCCTAAGGATTGAGGTCAGGGGAACGTGCAGGCCATGGAACTGGTCCTCCTCTAACTATCCATGTGTCATGCTCTATATTAGCCAGTGCATTTCGAACAATGAGACTAAAATGTGCTAGAGCATCATGAATAAACCACATGTTTCTTCTTATTTGCAGAGACCCTTTTTCCTAATGAGTCTGGGAGAGTGTTCCTGTAGGCAGTACTTGTAAGGCGTGCTGGAGGAATGTATTCTTGTTTCGATGTCAAAAATATATACCCAAAGGTAGTAAAAGTATTTTTAATCATCCTGTATATAGGTAATATCGTAACATAAATTTATTAAAAGCGCTCAATAAACACAGTTTAGTAGTTTCTCTCTAGGTCTCTAGGGAGGTTCAACCACAACCCCACTGCCGTGCCACTGGATCAACCCATATGCCATTGTATCTTAGATTATAATAAAATATGAACTTACACAAGCTCGTTCTCAATAAACTGCCTTCAAATAAACAATATAACATGACCGTCAGTGTTTTAAATCTCCCAGAGCATGTGGAAAGTTCCTAAAGAATGCACAGTAAGAAGGTCAAGATATATATATGAGAACAAACAGACTCTGTCCCGACGTTGATGTGATGTCAAGATGATTACACAAAATACATTGGAAAACGTTTGCCAATACTCCGCCCCATCTGCTGAATGCATGCGCTTTGCAAAATATCGGAATGGTATTCGTGAGGGGGCACATACGAGGGGTGTTCAATAAGTACTTAGACGAACAAATTATTTTGGTAGATTTTTTTATTTTTTAACATAATCTCCTTTTAGCTGGAAAAACTTTTCTCACCATTTATCCAAAAAAATAAGATTTCGAAGATCTTCAAAATAGGCATCTGTTTGGGAGATGACCTCTTCGTTAGACGTCAATCGTTTTTCGCCGAGCCATTTTTTCAAGCTTTTAAATAAAAAAAGTCACTGGGGGCAAAATCTGCAGCATCCCTGGATGTTGTAGTAATTCGAAACTCAATTCGACAATTTTTGCCATCGAAACTGGGCAGGTGTGCATTGTCTTGATGGAAGAGAAGCTTTTTCTTTGCCAGATGAGGGTGTTTTTTCTTGATTTCTCCGTTCAACCGGGGCAATAACGATGCATGCTACTCTCTTCCTTTTTGCAAGTAATCAATGCAGATGATTCCGCGTGCATTCCAAAAAACCAAGGCCAGCACCTTGTCACCACCTTTGCCTTTAAAAACCCACTGTCTCGTCTGTACTTTTGTCTCTGAAGTTTAGTAGCACAGAATAGAGAGTATACAGAAAGGAAACTCGAGGGCGGCTTCTTTGATGTTCTTGAAACCAAACTCTTCGCTAGACGCCATATTGGGACCTATCAAACGCAAAGCGAACGCTGTTTATTACATACCATTTTAAGCAGAATGATCTCGGGGTCCAGGAGCTTAAGGTTACTCGACATTCGTCTTCTCAGGATAAGGGAAAGCCGAAAAAAACCTCATCCGGGTAACTCACCCTAAGCGAGATTCGAACTCACGCCCTGTTGAATGTGAAGCAGACACTCTACCTTGATTCTTGTTAATAGAGATACATTTTAGTTGCGCATTTCTTTATAGATGTAAACAGTAGTCACATGTTTTCGTTGCGAGCAGCTATGTAATGCTTTGCGATCCCTTTCTATTTGCAACAACTTGAAAACAGGAAAGAAAAAAAACCTGAGTGGTAATTTCTACGAAAGAAAATGTGTATGTATTTGAAAAATTGTGGGCTTTAACAGGACCTACATTCTCTGTAGTAAGATTTTATCTATCTCTTATGGTTTTGATTGAAATACCGCAGGTTTAAGATATTTTTATGATAAACGAAATGTATAACTTGAATTTTCTGGGAAGAGCCTCCGAAGACCGCTTTGTTCTAGATTACTTTTATATAACTTTTGTATAACTGGTAAAACGTAAGAGTTAGACGAAAAACGTAGTGCATAAAAATCTGAAGTGTCACATAACGTTCTTTAGCTGTTCCACAAACAATTTTTTCTTATAATTTTTTTTTTCTTTTATCTACGCCATGCGAATCAAGATAAACACTAGCAGAAATGATCTATTACTTGCTTTCTTTTAAATAGAAAGAAATAAGGGAATACATTAGGCCAAAGTGATGGTCAAATCATTTAAAAGCTGGACGTTATGTGAAACAATTGATGTTCGGTTCGCTTTTATGGTCCCGTTGGAGAAAAATTAATGTTTAAAATTGAAACCAATAACAAGAAAAAAAAACAAAAAAAAAAAACAAAAAAAAAAAAAACGTACATGACATAAATTCTGTGTTTTAACGAGATATACATTTTATGTAATAAGTTTTTATTTATATCTTACGGTTTAACCGTTATGCAAAATTCTGCAAACCCTAACCAGAATAAAGAGCTCTTCAGAGGATATTCCCAGAGAATTCAAAATATAATTTTATTTGTATAAAATAAAATATACGGCACTTTAATCAAAATCGTTAGTCATTTTTGAGAAAATCAGCATTTTCGAAAAATGTTCTATGTAAAGGGCAGTTGGGGGTGTGGGGATTTTCTTGAAAATCTTCGTGTCACATCCTTGGAAGATACTAAGGTTAAATACCATAGTCACCTGCTTTTATAAGATTTGATTAATGCTTTAGCTGTGCATTCTCTTATTTCTCTTCTACTTACAAAAAAGCAAGCATTAAGACAAATTCTGGTAATTTTTATCTTGATTAGTATAATGTGGATAAAAGAATCATCTTTTGTAAGAAAATGTTGTATGTAGAACAGCTAAAAAAGGTCATACGCATGGAACACATCAGATTTTTGAGACTTTTGTTTACTGTGCATATTTGCCTAATAAACCGAAGTAACATGAAATTATGGTTAGGAAAATACACAGATAAGAATAAATAACCAAGCGATTCAATTGGCTGCCAAGTTTTATTTAATAAAATAACAAACAAGGTTAATACGTTGAATCAGAATGGATAGTAAATATGATTAGGCGGAATGAATCAGTCCTATCATAGAAAAACAACAACAACAAAACCAAAACTGAAGCGCGATGCAAACACATGATAAACCACATTACTAACGTTACAGGAGACATTCCATGTTTATTTGCCATATGAATTGTGTTTGAATTATTTTTGCGTTAGAGTCTGAGCACCATAGGCCGCATTTTCTCCTACTTCTGCACATTATAAGAGCAGTAAAACATTAAGAGTCAACAAATATTCTAACTTGACAGTTTATAATATAACCATTGAGTAGAGTATAATCCCAGTAGCTAAAATACACAATTAATAACATTAATAAAATGTATATTACGAAGTGTGTAACTTTAACAACACAGCTGTTTACTAGGTCCAAGTATGGCGGAATTCGCGCATGCGCACTGAATTTTGGCCCCCGGATTACAGCGGAGTTTTCTTTCTGTATACTCTCTATTCTGTGGTAGTAGTGAGTCCATGTTTCATCTACATTTAAGTATCGACGCAGAAACTCGTCAGGATTGCGACTGAAAGGGCCAAACCAATTTTCGAATCGATTGCGCTTATTCTCCATTGAGAACAAACGTGGCACCCATCTTGCCGAGATCTTTGACAGACCTAAGTTTTGGTGCAAAATTGAGAACAACTGTACCTTGTGATATGCATGTGGTCTCTACACTTTCGCGAGTTTTGATTCGTCGATCACTCAAAACAATATCCTGAATTATATTTTATAAAACTGATTTTTTTATTTTTGCAATGAAAATGCAACGTTTTCTTTAAACTATATAAATAAACAATTATATACTTTTGGAAGTAGTCTCTTTAAGAAATTTGAATATATTTACGTATTTTTTGTGTTTCTTTTCTACGGGACTTCTATTGGACGTCCGGAACGGCGTTCTTCATTAATTCTGGATGTACGGCCACGTTTAAATGCATTTATCGAATTGTAAACTGTCGCAAACACAGGAGCAGATGTGACATGAACTTCATCTAACTCTGCTTTTATCTCTTTCGGTGTTAAGCATTTTAATAGAAGTGTTTAATCACCTCGCGAAACTCGTTTTTTTTTTTTCTTCAGCTTTCTAAAGAAGCACAAGACTGTTGATCCAATCACCTATGGTAACGAAACCACGTGATGGATATAGCTGCAACTGTAACTGCCATCTAGTAAGAGACAACGGTTACAAAATACAAACTTTTTTCGATGCTACGAGTGTAATTTCTTGGATTTTCTAAGGAACGCCCCTCGTACGATAGTCCAAACGTCACCAACTTGTTACTTATTGAGTAAAGCAGAGAGAGCAACATTGCTCGATGCGTGGCCAACTGCACGAAAAACAAACACAGATAATTCCTTCAGTGTGGTGGCAGCATGCAACATTTAGCGCTTGAAAAATGTAAATCCACCTATCTCAACTTTAAGAGGAAGATCACAGCAACCTTGAAGGAAAATCCTCTTTATAGTATTTCAGAAATTTATGACTTGAAATGGGATTAATCTTATCTATTTTTAATGTAATCTCGTAATATTATTGTATGTAGTAATGTTTAATTGATTTTTATTCTCTCATGACGCAGCCTGTGTATGTTTTATACTTAATGACTGAAAATAAACTATCTATCTACCATAAGTTCACTTTACTTGTAGTGATGGAGTCTAGTTGTAATAATTGCCCTTTACACTTAAACCTTAGGGCTTGTTGTATTATCTCCTATCGTTACTGTTTTAGTTAAAAAGTCCTCTCTTGTGTGTCTGTGTGGTGTGTTAACGTATTTGTGTAGTAAGTTTTTGCCTATCTCTTACGGTTTACCAGTTACGCAAAATTCTGCAAAACTCATTTAGAATAAAGAAGTCTTCAGATAATATTTCCAGAAAATTCAAAATATACATTTTATTTGTCATATAAATATCTCTAATACGGTATTCTAATTCAAAATCGTTAGCCATTTTTGAGGAAAATCATTTTCTAAATTTTTTTCCATGTAAAGGGTAGTTTGGGGTGGGGGGGTTACGTTCCTCAAAATCTTCGTGTCACATCCTTGGAAGATACTAAACTTATGTACCAAGTTTGGCATTTTACCGAAATTTCATTTTTGAGTTATCATGTTCACAGACACACGGACATACACACATGGACCTTTTTCTATTTATTTTTATTCAGGGGACCCTAAAACGTCTATTTCCGTTGAAATCCCGGTATCGAATTTTTGGGTGCAATGCAATACCTTCTGTATATACTATGGACATAGTACGTGTAGAGAAAGTAAAAATGTAATCCTCATCAAAACCAAAAATTTATGTCATATACATTTTTCTTATGGAGCTAATACCTATATAGGTATTCTTTTTCTTCTATCTTCCTTATTTATTTAACAATTTTTTCGTTTTATTTTTTTAATAATGTACCTAATATTTGTTAAATGTTCGCTATTTAAATTTCATTTTAACATTTGATAATAATAATAATAATAATAATAATAATAATATTTTATTAGTAGTATTATTATTATCTTGGTCCAGAGTTTCCGGTGTAGACCGCGTCTTAAGGCTAAAATCTGCCGACGTTTCGCCCATCTTGTGATAAGGCTTCCTCAGGATGGGCGAAACGTCGGCAGATTTTAGCCTTAAGACGCGGTCTACACCGGAAACTCTGGACCAAGATAATTTTAATATTGGCCGTGGAAGTTTACGAAAACATATAGTATTATTATTGTATTACAACTATAGATTTAAAATTAGTTGCTAATTTTCATTTCATTTTACAGGGGTGATAGACATAAAACTATAAAAGTATTATCTGTAAGTGATGCCTCTAAACCAATGAGAACACAAGATAGAAAATCAGTTGATATAATTCATTTTAAATATGCAGCAAGGTTTCAGATAGTGAAAAGTTTCCGATGAATGGAAGTGAAAATGATCCACACACAATACCTACACTGCCAAAGTGATTAATTGGTGCACATGGGCGAGAAACATGAGACAGTAGGTTACGACCTTGTGACTAAAGCCACTTTTGCTCCGTGACCAGCAGGCGGTTGGTTCCATTTGCCTTTTCTCTATTTATATCACGGTCAGGCAAAGCACATGTGCCATAATAAGTCTGCTAGTCCGCAAACTGGAATTAGGTTACACTAATATTAAACGACGCGGCATGGCACCTTGCTTTGCTCACGTATTTGCATTCAAATTCTTTGAAAGACGAACACAATCCAGCTTTGAGGAAAGGAAACGCAAAGCCCGGATGTGTAGGAAAGGATACAGCATTCCATCATCACTGGACATCTGCTAGGGAAGAAAACAAGATAACACTAGTTTCAACTTTTAATAAAACTGTTATGATAGATTTTATATACTAATTACAAAGATGAAAAAGTGTTGAAGGTTATGATACTAAAAGATTAAAAATATTTCTATTTTCCATTATACATTACGTTCAGTATGTAGAGAGACTATCGTATTCCACCTAACATTGGATGTCGAGATTTCACCAGAGATATGTGGTTTAATGCTCCTGAAACCCCCCCCCCCCCCAAATATTTAGAAGACCGTTTTGTAAACGTCCGCTAGTTACTAAAAGTTATGTCCTCTAATAACCGAATTTGGCGTTTAAGTTCAATATCTTACAAAGATGTGACACGAAGATTTTCAAGATAATTCCCTCACCACACACTATCCATTATATGGAAAAAGTTCGATATATTTTACTGTATCAAAAATAACATCTAACATTTTTATAAAAATACCAAAAATTTAGGATATTTACGTGTATATGTGTATATCTTAAATTTTCTGGTAGTATCTAGTGAAATATTTTGTATAATGTTGTAAAACGAGTAATATAAAAGGAAAACCAAAAATGTAGTACATAAAAAATGAAGATCTCTTTAAAAGACAAGTCATTTCAAATAACGTGGCACTGCCATTTTCTAGGGAACCCATTATATTTTTTTGAAATTTAAAAAGCTTGTGTGTTCCATTCATATGACTTTCTCTAGCTCTAGAAACTATTCTTACAAAAGATGCTCTTTTATCTACATCATGCTAATCGAGATAAATATTAGCATAATTGCTCTTAAAATTTGCTTCCTTTTGAGTAGGAGGGGAATACATTAGCCTAAGGCGGTAGTCAAATCCTTTAAAAGCTCATTGCTATGTGAAACAATTGAGGTTCAATTCGCTTTGTATGGTGCAATTTGGGAAATGTATAAGTATTTTAAAACTGAAACCTAACAAGTAATATCTCAGAAACGACCAGTTCTACAAGTTAAGCAAAATGCAACAAAATTCATCCAGATTAAAGAGGTCTTTAGAGGCTATTCCCAGGAAATTCAAAATATACATATTATTTGTGATGCAAATATATTTAATAGAAATAAAGTATTTTAATCAAAATCGTTAGAGCCATTTTTGAGAAAATCATAATTTCGAATTTTTTTCCATGTAAAGGTTAGTTGGGGGTGGGGGAATTTTCTTAAAAATCTTCGTGTCGCATCCTTGAGAGGTGCTATACTTAATTATCCAGTTTGGTATTTAATGGACTTTTTGTTTTTGGGCTATGCTGTCCATAGACAGACATATACAGACACACACGGACCTTTTTCTAAAAATGCCTTTTCGGGCTCATATATTTCCGGTGAAATCTCGACATCGAAGGTTTGGGTGGAATACAGTGCCTTCTCTATCCACTATGTACATTGTACATGCGGGCTAGAGAAAGTAAAACTTCTGTCAGTATTCAATTCCTCCTCGCGATGTCATAACTGAATCCAACCATCATTTGACTGGATTTGGATTCCTCTACTACAAAGAAAGAAATGTGTAATGAAACTATTTCTGCAAATTTTTATCTCAATTAACATGAAGATAGAAGAATAAGCTTTTGTAAGAATATTTGTTGCAGAATAGATAGAGAAGGTCATGTGAAAGTAACATGTTAGATTTTTTTATTACTTTCTCTATACGTTCTATGTACATAGTGTATAGAGAAGGTATTGTATTGCATCCAAAAATTCGATATCGAGATTTCACTGGAAGTATTTGTTCTGGGACCCCCTGAATCCAAAAAAATCATTTTACAAAAATGTCCATGTGGGCGTGTGTCTGTCTGTCTGTGTATGTGTGGGCAGCATAGATTAAAAACGAAAAGACCGTTAAAAACCAAACTTGGTATTTAAGTTTGGTATCTTCGAAAATTTTCAAGAAAATTCCCCACCCCCAACTACCCTTTACATGGAAAAATTTTCGAAATTTTTGATTTTCTAAAAAATAACTCTAATGATTTTGATTAAAATGCCACATATTAAAGCCATTTCCATCACAAGTAAAACGTATATCTTGAATTTTCTGGGAATAGCTTCTGAAAACCAGTTTATTCTGGATGAATTTTGATGAGTTTTGTATAACTGGTAAAATAGATAAAAACTTACTACACAAAATGTAGATCGCGTTAAAAACACAATTGTCATACATTTTTTCGTTGAGTTGACCGTTTTTGAGGCATTCCTTGTTATTGGTTTCAGCTTTAAAATACGTATTTATACTTCTCTCATACGGGAGTTTCTCAACTCCTGTCCATACAAACAAAGGTACTTCAAACACATAGCAACTAGCTTTTAAAAGGTTTGTTTATCGGTTTAGCTCAGTGTATTCCCTCATTTTTCTTCTACTTACAAGGAAGCAAGTAATAAGATGCTCTCTGCTAATTTTATCTCGATTAGCATTAAGCTCATGGAAGAATAATCCCTTTAACAACAATTTATTGTAGATATGTGAAGAAAGTCATGTGAATGGAACCCATCAGATTTTTCCTTTCAATCACAATCCCTGCTGATACGTGTTTACTCACTGCATAAACGCTATCGTGGTCGATTAGAGAACTCTGCAGCGCATTCGCCGTCTGCAGTTGCTTCAGTTCAACCGTTCCTATCGAGGATGTAAGTAAAAGATCCGCTGGTCGTCCCTGGCCCTTTCCGTCAGCTTGTTATTGTTTTTACATTTGTATTATTTTGTTACAATTTAAAATTTCGAATTGCTTCGCGTTTCATTAGAACAGCTGAAACTCCTCAGAACAATGCTACTTTTGGGAGTAATATTGGTAGCCTTGATAGTATATTATGGGAGTTATTATGTGTATAAAACTCGCTCTTTTCGCTTCACAATTCTCAAATGAGCATCTTAATTGCCATTAAATCATGTTTCATACGACTATATATTTTCGACCATGTGTCTAGGGCATAAAATATTTATAATGTAGTTTTAATATTCTACACCTACCTGAGTCAGAAGTGAATTGACCTTACCTTACGCGGTGGAAGAGCTGGCAAGAGTTGTAGTGTAAGCGTAGCCACGAAAGTATTGCTTTTATTCTAATCTTGACCTTGATGCAATACTTGATCTTTGTGGCAATAAGCTATTAGTCACAATGTGTGCCTTTACACAAACTTCCGTCGGTGTAAGTTATATCTCAATATCACTCGTGTCCGACATTTTTAGTTGTCATAAACTCGCGCTAGTTCTTCGATTGGACATACGCAAATAACGAATAGATAAGCTTTCAACAGTTGTGGCCTGGTAGCACTAATAGATGTGCGCAGACGCGAAAATATTGATTATTACACGTGGTGAAAACCTGCACTTTAATGAAGAGGCGCACTTAATGAGACACTTCGGCTCAGGCGTTTCGTCGGACTGGCATTTGGTAAGTCCGGGTTCGCACCCGTTGACCGCGCTCTCTGGCCCTGGGTTTCCCCGTGGTTTTCCTGGGGCCACTTCGGTGGAAACTGGGATGCTGTATATCTACCACGGATCCTTTCCCTTTTACTCCTTCATTTCATTTCCCTTCTTCATCTTTCAGGTCGGCAGCAGGTATGGCTTGAGGTCTGCAGGCAGATGGTACAGCTACTTTCTCCGAATGAAACTCTCTTCTCCATGGTTGCGCTGGTGCCGTTGTAGAGGCCTCCTTCCGGTCTCCCGGCACCTGTAATATCCTCCTTGGCGCGACAGGGCTGCCATCTAGTAAAACTATTAGGGACCTCCGTGCGCTTAGCTTCGCCGTTTTCTCCCTTCCTATGACCCCTTCCCCCGGGGGGATAGTAGGTCGCAATAGGTCAGTTCTTGATTGCAGTTGCCGAGTTGTCCTCGCCGATAACATGCTCACACCATATGTATAATTAAATTTAGGTACGGTCGAGCATAAATCAATATTTAAGAATATTATCCATTATAAAAGACGGCCTGGTGTTAGTCCAAGAGAATCTACTGTGGATTTGTGGTGGACAAAGCGACGTCTCAATGGGGTTTTTCTGAGGGTTCTCCTGTTTCCTCCGCCATTCATTCTACCAATTGCTCTATCACATGTCTTATCATTCATTTCGCTTTCATTTCATATCATCTACTTCCTCGCTCTCAAGCCTGGCTAAGGGCGAATTCCCGTTCCGGTTCTTTATTCTATGATTAAATGTTCGTTGGCTCCTCGACAGGCTTCTGAATCTAGGCACTCAGTGTAAGTGCTAGGGGAGATAAGTCCTCCATACAGGAAGAATAAGCTAATAAGCTAAGCTAAGCCCATTATAAAATTCCTTGCACTTTGATCATATGTATTATGATATGCTTCAAACATGTGCCGAGTTACGAGGGCCTCCAGAAAGAAACGAACGAGAGTAATGAACTAAATAGTAACGAAATATATCAACACAAAACTTTATTTGCAACATTACAGTGTCTTAGAGGTTAGAGTATGTTAACGCCGAGGGGGACCTCAGTCAGTGCCACCAAGTACTGATCTATTGCGGCTTACACCGCCTGGGGGAAGGGATGCGTGGAGGGAAAACCACATTCGAGAACACAGACAAACGACGGAGCTAAGTGCAGAGAGGCACGAAAGTCCCTAACAGTTTCACTAAATGGCAGCCCTGGCGCGCCACGGAGGCGAGATTGCAGATTATAATTCAGTTTTAGTCTGAGCCTTTCCTAAAGAACCTGGCGGCTCTTCATTACAATATGCGACGCGGGATTTTCTTGTTTCCTAAGTGTTTTTTTCTTTTCTTAAACGAGGCGAGAGGAGGCTTTAGCGAGCCGCCGCGAGTGACAGGTTTCGAGATTTTGTCGTCGTTAGGTTTTGTTAGGTTAGGTGTATTAAATGAACTGGATCGAAATAAGGGGTATAAATGGAGTTTCTAAAAATCGACTCTTCTTTCCAATGCAAAATGCACAGCATTCCGTTCTTTCTGTCTGCTTGCGCATGCGCAGCCATGTTGGTCAATCGACCAATGGCAGAGCTTCAGTCTAAAGCTGAACTAGAATCTGCAATCTCGCGTCATGGAGGCTATACAGACACCTAGCCTCAACCAGCGCATCCAGGGGGAACAAAGTTTCACTCGGAGTTTGCGACCTGAAAGATAAAGAAAGTAAATGAAACGAAGGAATGAAGAGAAAGGAACCGTGGTAGATATACAGCACCCCAGCATTCGCCTAAGCGGCCCCAGGAAAACCACGGAAGAGTGCGGGGACAACGGGGATCGAACCCGGTAGCAGTGCCTTACTCTATTTATCAACGAAATCGCTATTGCTATCAAGGTGGTATCGGTTTTTCAATGCAGATATTATATGTCTGTACCACTTCAAGATTCTCAGAGGTTGGGAAATATTTTCCACCCAAAAAGTCCGGTACGCTGTCCAAGTGAAACACCGGTTGTTTTGCTAAATTCTTTTATCAACATTTACTTTCAACTCCCTCATACGATTGATGAACTTCCACTCCGGTCTTTGCCATGCATACTGGTGCTTCCTTGATTACTCCAAATTATGCATTTCCTCACTGAAGACTCGTTCATTGCCTTATCATCGCACCTTGCCTTATATCATGCTAAATGAGATAAACATGAACAGAATTGGTCTTACTACTTAGTTCCTTATAAGCAAAAGGGAAATAAGGGAATGCACCAGGGTAAAGCGACAGTCAAACCTTTTAAAAACCGGTCGATATGTGAACAACTAAAGTTCGGTACGCTTTGCATTTCCAGAAAAACAAAAGAGAAATGAGATGAAAGGTGACCCCATTTGAGAAGGTTTAAAATTGAAACCAATTACATGGAATACTTTGGAAATGTACAATTTTGCAACAAATATTTGCAACTACATTTTTTGTGTAGTAAATTTTTGTCTATCTCTTGCGGTTAATCAGTTCTGCAAAATTCAGCAAAATTCATCCAGAATTAACAGGTCTTCAGAAGCTGTTACCAGACAATTAAGATATATATTTTATTTGCGATGTAAATACCTTTAAGATGCGGTATTTTAATCAAAATCGTTAAAGTCATTTCTGAGAAAAACAAAATTTTAGAAAACTTTTCCATGTAAAGGGTAGTTAGGAGTGGGGGGATTTTCTTAAAAATCTTCGTGTTACATACTTGGGAGATACTAAACTTAAGTACCAAGTTTGGTATTGAACGGGCTTTTCGTTTTTGAGCTGTGCTGTCCACAGAGTCAGACAGAAACACACACACAAATATACACACACACACACACACACCTCCGCGCGGACTTTTTACTAAAGTTTACTAGGGGATCTCTAAACATGTATTTCCTGTGAAATCTCGGTATAGATTTTTTGGGTGGAATGCAATACTTTCTCTATATGCTGTGTAGATAGTACGTGTAGAGAACGTAAAAAAAAGCAAATAAGTTCTTTGACGGTAGAAAAGTATAGCATCGGCATTGACCACGTGACTATAAATGTCCTGACAGAATGGAGAAATAGAGTATGATACTGTAACTTTGTATATACAGTTTTGTTGACATTTTTCTTTATTATTTAGTTATGCCAAATGTCCCTTACTTTCTGGATGATCCTCGTATATAGAGTACGTACCGAAGTATCATTATTTGGGGGGAGGCTTCTATTTTGGTGAATTATTTTGCGGGCTTATTCTCAGAAACACATGTCTCTGTTTCTCAGAGTCAGCACAGTCTCTTGTTCCATCAGATAATGCAATGGGTGCGCTTGTGCTGCCAGCAGAGGCGACATCAAAGTGAAACATATCTGATCTGGCAGCATGCTTTGTCTGCGTCATGAAAATAGAGAAACAAAATTAAGTTTCGTAAAGAAATTTACGAAACCTTTGATAAAAATCTACGATTTTAGCCTATTATAACGAAACCACACAAAACGACAAATATCTACTACTTGAAGAAGCGCTTCAGAGTCTCCATGGTAACAAAGAATATACTGGGGAAGAATCTGATGTGTTTCATTCACATGACTTTCTCTAGCTGAAACACAAACAACTTTTCTTACAAAAGATTATACTTTTTAGACTAAAAAGCAGGTATTTTTAGCATATGTCAGTAGTGTTAAAAGTAGAAAATTCTGTCACTAAGCGTTATAAAATTATAACACTTCAATGTAGCCAACATTGGTTTATGCGTCCACAGCCTCATTGAACTGAAAGCTTGTATTGATACATAAAATGGCGGATGATTTCAATGTTATGAATATGGAATCTGCTGAACCAGACGAAATTATGCAAGCAGTGGAGAGAGCAAAATTACAATTACTACACTGCCTCCATGTTTTCGTTCTGTACGAATAAGTCGTCATGTTGTCAGCACTGATGTTAAGCAAGGCTACAACTGGAGTTGCTAACCATTAAGCATGAATTCCGTGAAATAGATAAAACAATATATTTATGATTATAATATGTTTATAAATATTGAGATTAGTATATGACACGGCCTCGTATTGCAAGCTTACTACTCACAACATAAAACACAAGTTTTACCACTTGTATCACAAGTAACTATTTATCTACAACATGCTAATCAAGGTAAACATTAGCAGAAACTGCCTTATTACTTCCCGTTTGAAACAAAATTGAAGTAGTTTAAAATTGAAACCAATAACAAAGAACATCTCAGAAACGGTCAACTCTACATAAAAAACGTAATGACATAAATTGTTTTAACAAGATCTACATTTTTTTGTGTAATAAGTTTTTGTCTGTCTCTTACGGTTTACCAGTTATACAACTCATCTAGAACGCAGATGTCTTCCGAGCTATTCCCAGAAAATTCAAAATATGCACCTAGTTTGTCATGAAAATATCCTAAACGTATAGTAGTTAATTCAAAATCGTTAGAGTCATTTTTGAGAAAAATAAAATTTTCAAAACTTTTTCGAAGTTTTCTAAAAAATATCTTTTTTAACTCAGGGGACCTCAAAACATATTCCCGGTGAAATCTCGGTATCGAATTTTTGGGTGAACTATAATCCTTCCTCTATACACCATGTATGTAGTACGTGTAGAGAAAGTAAATATTCCTTTCTTATGTTTATTCCCAGTTACAACTTCTGTTTTTAAAAATGCCGCTATTGTGGAATAGCATAACTGCTAGTGCGCCCAAGATGCCTGAATCGCGTCTTTCGAAAGTGGAAGCAATTTACAGCTTACCACATAGCGACCGGCTTTCATCTCTTCTGACACTCTATCGCATTAACTTGCTTTATTCTTTTTACACCTACAAGGAAATGTGCAGCAGAGTAATAAAAATGTATCCCTATTAACAAAAAAGTGATGTTTTATATCCACATGCCAATTCTGCAAACACACTATTGTTACGAAAGATTCTTCTCCTACATCAGGCTAATCAAGATAAACATTAGCAGAAATGTTCTTATTTCTTAGTTCCTTGGGAATATAAGGAAATACACTAGGCTAAAGTGACAGTCAAATTTTTAAAAGCTGTCGCTATGCGATTAACTTTGAAAATCGGTTCTGTTTGCACGGGTAAAATGAAATAAAAGCGGATGATAACTTCCTGTTTGAGAAAAGTATACATATTTTAAAATTGAAACCAACGACAAGGAATATCTCGGATACCGTTAACTCAACCACAAAATACATGATATTTAAATTTTGTGTTTTAACAAGATTTATGGTTTTTTTTTTTTTTTTTTTTTTTTTTTTTTTTTTTTTTTTTTTTTCTTGTAGTAGCTTTTGTCTATCTCTTACGGATTACTACTTATGCAAAATACATTCGTAATGAGGAGGACTTCAGAGGCTATTCCCAGAAAATTCAAGCTATACATTTTATTTGCCATGTAAATATCTTTAATATACAGTAGTTTAATCAAAATTGTTAGTCATTTTCGAGAAAATCCAAAGTTTCGAAAATGTTTCCATGTAAATGTTAATTTGTTGTGGGGGAATTTTCTTGAAGATTTTCGTGTCGCATCCTTGAGGATACCGAACTTAAATATCAAGCTTTTCGTTTCTGAGTTACCAGTTCACAGACACACACAGATATGTTTACTTTCTCTAGCACGTATGTGCAATGTGGATAAGGAAGATATTGTATTCCACCCAAAAATTCGATACCTAGATTTCACTAGAAATACATGTTTTAGGTCCCTCTGAATCCAGAAAAAGCATTTTTAGAAAAAAGGTCTATGTGTGTGTGGACAGCATAACTCAAAAACAAAATTTCGGTAAAATACCAAACTTGGTATTTAAGTTTAGTATCTTCCAAGGATGCTATACGAAGATTTTCAGGAAAATCCCCCACCCCCAGCTACATGGAACATTTTTCGAATATTTTTATTCTCAAAAATGGCTGGACCGATTTTGATTAAAATATTATACGTTTAATATATTTTTACGACAAACAAAACTTATAGATATTTTGAATTTTCTCGGAATAGCCTCTGAAGATCTGTTCATTCTGAATGAGTTTTGTATAACTTTTGCGTAACTGCTAAACCGTAAGAGATAGGCAAAAAACAACTGAACAAAAAATGAAAATCTCATTAAAATGCACAATTTGTGTCATATACATTTATGGTGTAGACTTAACCGTTTCGAAATATTCCGTTATTGGTTTCAGTTTGAACCTACTTGAACTTTTCTCAAACGGGAAGTCATTTTTTCTTTTCGTCTTTCGTATTTTAAAATATTTGACTATCGCTTTAGTCTAAAGTATTCCCATAATTCCCTTCTACTTACATAAAAGCAAGTGCCTAATAAGACCATTTCTGCTAATGTTTATCTCGTTTAAAATTATGTGAATAAAAGAATAATCTTTTGTAATAAACGTTTGCTTGGGGAACACCTAGAGAAAGCCATGTGATGGAATACATAAGATTTTTCTAATATTTTATACAATGATGGATCTTAAAACGTGCATACCAGTGAAATCTTGTTATTGAATGTTTGGGTGGAATGTTATGTACTAAGTACCAAGTAGAGAAAGTAAAACGCACATAGAATAATGAACTGTTTCAAGAATTGTTTGTAGAAGAGTGAGTAGAAAAACCATATGTGTTTAACGGGTAAAAATTTGTCAATAATAGCGAGGATTTTGTTACTTCCTGTTTCCTGCTTAGTTACTACAAGCTTCTCTGCTATTTCCTAATAAGCCAAGTGTAGATAGGTTCACCACATGCCATTCTTGAGACAAGTCTTCTGTTAGTAGGATAGGTTAGGGTACATATGTACCTTGAAATGTTCTCGCATAAGTGATTGCTCTGCGTCGGAAGCTATTTGAAGAATTTTAAAGTTTATCTTTTACTTAAGAGTGGCACCTTTGCTGTATTACTGTTAAGAATATTTACTGTTGAAGAATATTTTCTATTTCCATTTTGAGATTATAGTACATTCAGTATCGAGCACATAGTAGGCAAAGAAGGTCATGTATCCCACTCAAAAATTCCATACCGAGATTTTAGCGGAAATACACGCGTTTAGGATCCCTGAGTTTAATAAAATAAAAGCATTTTATTTTTTTAGGTCCGTGAATACATTTGTGGACAGCATTCCTCAAAAGCGAAAAGTACAAGATCCGACACGAAGATTTTAAAAAATGACCCCCCCCCCCCTAAACCTATCTATCCTTAACACGGAAACATTTTGCAATATGTTGGTTGACTCAAAAATGGCTCTAAGGATTTTGAATAAAATATCGTATATTAAATGTATTCATATGACAAATAAAATGAATACCTTGAATTTTCTAGGAATAACCTCTGAAGACTTTCATTCTGGGCGACTTTTGCATAACCGTAAGCCATAGAAAAAAAAAACTAGAGCACACAGGTCATACCATATATATTTTTTGTGGAGTTAACCCTTGCCGATATATCCCTTATCATGCTTTCAGTTTTAAGATATTTTTCTTAAACGGTTTTTATATTATTCCAGTTTCACTGTATGGTCCTATCGGCGGTATTTCCCTGTGAAACATTTGCCTATCGGCAATAGTGTTAACTGGTGCACTATGTTATCATTGGGTGACTTTTTTTTTTAGTTTTGTTCATCAGATCACACACTTATTCATACTTCTGGACTCTAGGAAGGACAGGGAATATTCTGAGCTAGAGAAGAATTCCCACCTTCAGCCAGGAATCGAACCCAGGACTCTTATATAATAGCAGGAGCTCTACCGATTGAGCTAAGAGGCCAACCAAACTGGTAATTGTCATTCTTTTGCTTTTGGTTTACTCCTGGCCATGTAAAGGGAATCGAATTTCAAGCACATAATAGCCAGCTTTTAAAACATTTGACAATCGGTTTTGCCTAGTGCATTTCCTCATTTCCCTCCTACTTGTAAGGAACTAAGTAATAAGAGCATTTTTGGTAACGTTTATCTCGATTAGCATGAAGTCAATAGAAGAATAAGCTTTTTATAAAGAATAGCTTGGTTTAGTTTGCGAACGAAACATAGGATGATTCTAGCTGAAGAACTCAATTAATCTAAAAGAACGCCAAATTATTTCATAGCTTTCCATTAAATATGCGGAACACTTGAAATAGCACAAAGTCACCAAAGGATCTCTGTTCTTAATGCCAATTGGACTCTTGCTGGAAAATTAGAGTACCATTAATGACACAAAATATGATTAAAAACTTACAAAGGGCGTTCGATAAGTCCTTAGAAAAAGATGAAAAACAAATTATTTTTGGTAGATTTTTTGTTGTTGTAATTTTTAACATAATCTCCTTTTAGTGATACACTTTTCCCAGCGTATCTTCAACTATTTTAAGCCTTCCAAAAAGTAGGATTTCGGAAGGTCCTCAAAATAATCTGTTTGGGGGATACTACTTCGTTAAACGTGAATCTTTTTCCGCCGAGCCATTTTTTCAAGTTTGGGAATAAAAAAAAAATCACTAGGGGCCAAATCTGGTGAACAGGTGGATGTTGTAATTCAAACCTTAATTCTACAATGTTAGTCATCGAAACTGCGCAGATGAGCACCCTTGCACTATCTTGATGGAAGAGAATCTCTTTCTTTGCCAGATGAGGTTTTTTTTTTCCTCCGTTCAACCACAGCAATACCAATGCATAATACTCTCCATTTATCGTTCTTCCTTTCTGCAAGTAATTAATGTAAATGATTCCGTGTGCATCCCTCCCCCCCCCCCGAAAAAAAACAGAGACCATCACCTTGTCTGCAGATTTCACCACTATTGTCTTCTTCGAAGCCTTTAAAAACCTACTGTTTCGATTATACTTTTGTCTATGAAGTGCATCAGTGTATCTATATTTCATCCCAGGTATGTATCGACGCAGAAACTCGTCAGGGTTGCGACGAAAAAGTGCCAAACCAGCTTCTGAATTGATCACACGATTGCGTTTATTCTCCATTGAGAGCAAACGAGGCACCCATCTTACCGAGACCTTTGTCAGACCTAATTTTTGGTGCAAAATTGAGAACACTGTAACTTGTAATATGCCTATGGCCTCTACTATTTCGCAAACTTTGATTCGTCAATCACTCAAAACCATGTCCTGGATTTTGTCAATAATTTTGGAGGAAGTCACGTCTACTGGATGTCCGGAACGAGTTCATCATTGTTGGATGTACGGCCACGTTTAAATTCATTTATCCAATTGCAAATTGTTGTAAACACAGGAGCAGATGTGCCATGAACTTCATCCAACCCGGCTTTTATCTCTTTCGGTCTTAAGCCTTTTAAGTAGAAGTGTTTAATCACCTCACGAAACTCGTTTTTTCCCCCGTCTTTCTAAAGAAGCACAAGATTGTTGATTGAATCGCCTATGGCAACGAAACCACATGATGAATATAGATGAAACTTTAACTGCCATCTAGTAAGATTACTAAATACAACCTTTTTTTCGATGCTACGAGTGTAATCTCTTGTATTTTCTAAGAAGTTATTGAGCGCCCCTAGTAGCTTTCCATTAAATATGTTGAATACTTGCAGCAGTACGGTCTACGTGATTTGAACTCTTGACGGCAAAATAGATCAGCAGGAGATCTTTCATTGGTGACACAAAAGTACTATTAAGAGCTTACATTATCTGAGCTGGCCATAAAATGAATACTGTGTATCTTCAGCAAACTAAAGTGAACGGCATCTGCATCAGAGCATGTCAGCAGGACTATCGACTCCAGTGGATACAGTTTATTTCCAATAACGAGCTGCCCTTGGCCTGTATAACAAGAGAAACGGCAGAACGTCTGTGGACATTTAACAGCCACAGTGTGGCCTAAATCTAAAAATATACCTATAGAAGAGGAAACGCTTAAAACTTGACTAAAAGTAGCACAGCTTCCATTTAAATGGATACCATCGCTTCAAACCATAGCACAAAACATCCGCCTCATAAAATATTCTCACGTATTAAGTTCAGCAATGAGGAAATTGTTTGATAAGAAGTGGAACCCTCAATTCTGCCCGCGTCATTGTTGTAGATACCGATATTCTTGTCTCCCCTCTCTTTCAGTCTTCCTCATTGTCAGTTTCTTACACTCTCTTCCTCCCCCCCCCCCCGTTCTTTCCTTTTTCCCTTTTAAATATCTCTACCACGCTCGCTCCTCTATCGCTCTTTGCAAATGTATTTAACTTAGATCTTATTCTGAAATAAACTTAAATTCTGAAAGGGGGAAAAAAAGAGATAGTAAGGCTTTCTCTTCTTCTTTTTCTCCTAGGGAGCAAATTAAAAAAAAAAAAAACATAAATAAAATCAATGTTCCGTATGCTGGCAATACGATTGAAATTATAGATTTTACTTTCTCTACACGTACTATGTGCATAGTGTATAGAGAAAGTATTGCGTTCCACCCAAAAATTCGATACCGAGATTTCACCGAAAATAGACGCTCTAAGGTCCCCTGTAACCAAAAAAAGCATTTTTAGAAAAAGGTCCGTGTGTCTGTGAACACGACAACCCAAAAACGAAAAGTCGGTAAAATAACAAATTTGGTATTTAGCTTCGGTATCTTCCAGGGATGCGATACGAAGATTTTCAAGAAAATTCCCCCACCCCCGACTACCATTTACATGGAAAAATGTTTTAAATTTTTGTTTTTCTCAAAAATGGTTCTAACGATTTTGGTTAAAATACCGTATATTAAAGATATTTACATCACAAATAAAATTAATATCTTGAATTTTCTGGGAATAGCTTCTGAAGACTTGTTCATTCTGTATGCATTTTGCATAACAGGTAAACCGTAAGACATTCACAAAAACTCACTACACAAAAAATGTAGATTTCGTTAAACACACACAATTTATGCCATACATTTTTGTTGCAACGTTGACCGTTTCCGAGATATTCCTTGTTATTGGTTTCAATTTTAAACTACAATTTTCTCAAACGGGGTTACTTTCGTTTCATCTCTTTTTTTTTTTTTTTTTTTTCTGAAAATGCAAAGCGAACCGAACTTCAATTATTCACATATCGTAGGTGCTTTAAAATTTTTGACTATCGCTTTAATAAGCCTGGTATATTCCCTTATTTCCCTTCTGCTTATAAGGAACTAAGTAGTAAGATCAATTCTGTTAATGCTTATCTCGTTTAGCATTGATGTAGATAGTTTAATCTTTTGTAAGAATAGTTTGTTTGCAGCACAGGTAGCGAAAGTCATGTGAATGCAACACATTGGCTGATGGTGTACTTGTGCAAATATTCATAATAATATGCTGACTCAATGGAATTCTAGAAAAAATGAGATTCTGACACATTATGCAATATAGTATTTGTAAATATTTTGTTAAGACTCTTAGTTTCGTTGTAATTATATTACTTTTATTTTAGCTCTAAGGAATGGCCGCACATTTATTCTCTGAAACCTCTCACATTCTTTAGCATGGCTAATGCATGAGTACATTATATTTCGCTGCCAGACGCTTAAAATTGCACATTCCTTTATTTCCATACAACATTGCTCATATCCTAAGGATGTCCAACTTCTGCGTGTTACCCCGCCTCCTTCGTTTTGTGCAGGTCCAGGTAGGAAGCATTTCCCCCTTCAATCATTCAGTGGCGTTTAACTAAACGGTTCGACTCTCGACACGATGGCAGGTTTCAACCGAACCAAACATATTGTATTCCAGAAAGAATGGTAGGAAGAATATTTTTTGTGAAATATGAAATGTCTTATTCACTTATTTTGGGGTTACGATGTAGTATTAAACGACACTTACCATCATAATGATTATGGCAAACCTTTTTTATCAGGTATGCAATCAGTAACCACTTGAATTTGAATTCATTTTGCCTACAGCGACGCTCCCTATGATCTTCAAACGGGAGTAGTTGCTTTGAAAAGTTCAACAGCCATTAAATATTCTCAGAAAAAAGACTGGGATTTATTTAAATATGTTCCCAATGAAAAATTTCCCAAATTGCAATTTTTTTCTGGAAAGCATGTATCAATATTTTGTTCTGCATATATTTGTGAATAAATATTCTCGAAAATGAATCAAATAAAATTCTAATATTGTTGTAGGGAAGGGAGGGCAGGATCATTTGGTCTACCTTTTAAAACGCTGACGGCAAACATTGATGAACTGGTTACAAGAAAACAATGCCAACCAAGTCACTAACAAGAACGGCGTTCAAGAAGGTTTTATAGTGTTTGTACCATACCATATAACTAACGTTGCTGAAGTCACCGCCACTGATAGAAAGCGACAACTGATAGAGAGGTTTCTGTCTGCCGGTACCAAACAAATGGGTGGAGGTAAATCTATTTACAGTTCTACCCGCCAAGTTAAGCAGCATCGGGCCCGGTCCCGACTCGGACGGGTGACCGTTCAGTTGTACTCCGACCAGATCTGCAACACTGGCTTCCCCCACCCCGTACCTACATCCCTTCAGTTCTCCCCGCTAGCCGGCACTGCTTTCCTTGACGGGCGCAAGCGGCTGGCCAAGTTAAGCAGCATCGGGTCTGGTCCCTCTCTGGGTGGGTGACCACTCAGGTAGGTAAGCCAGCCCGCGCCGGCTGCACAGAGGGAAACACCCTGCCCACATTACTTCGACACAGACATAAACGCTTGCACAAGACATCTTTTATATCACACGGGTAAATCCGCGAGAAAAGCGGATAGATACCGTGGTGATTTGCCCCCGCCCGAGTACACTCGGGGGACTAGTTCCTGCTCCTGGCTCCTGCACTTGCTCGCCTGGGTAGTGTGATGGTAGCGTGTCTGCCTCATATTCATCAGGTCGTGAGTTCGAATCTCGCTTAGGCTGAGCTACCCGGGTAAGGTTTTTTCTCGGAGTTTTTTCCTTATCCTGAGAAGACGAATATCGAGTAACTCTAAGCTCCATGGACCCCGAGATCGTTTGAACATCATTTCACCAATTTCATTCATCATCCGATATGATCAACCAGGTTAAAGGATGTTAAATTAAAAAAAAAAAAATCTGCCCTCCTCTCTTCCGCCGTAGGTTGGCACCTATGCCCATATCTTCTATTTTAACTATTTATGGGTCAGTCTATGAGGTGGGTGGTTAAGTAAAATGAATTACAGGCCTATTCTCCAAAATCATCAAATTTAGCCCAAAATTCGATTTAAAAATTCTTTTAAAACATTGATTTTCTTTTCATTATTATTATTAACAACTATGGGCTCCATTAGTCTAAGATACTTGCAGTTCACAAAACTTCAAATTGTTAAGATCCACGAAGGTTGGTGTTTCATAAAATACTAATTGCATCTTTAGAATTTAATTAAATTAATTTATTTTATAAATTAATTAAATGAGCCAATTAATAGCAGTTAATATGCACTATCGTTTCCTACAATCCCAAAAAAAAATATTTCTTTAATTTGCAATAGCTTATTTTACCTGATTTAGTAAGTCTATGAGTTTTACTTTCTCTAGTACATAAGTATAGACAATGTACATAGAAGCTAGAGAAGGTATTGTATTACACCAAAAAATTCGATGTCAAGATATCATCGGAAATATGTTTTGAAGTCCCCTTAGGAAAAGGCACTTTCAGAAAAAGATCCGTGTGTGTGTCTGTGGACAGCATGGCTCAAAAACAAAAAGGCCATTACATACCAAACATGATATTTATGTTTAGTATCTTCCAAGGATGCGACACGAAGATTTTAAAGAAAATCCTCCAACCCCAAACTATCCTTTATATGGAAAATATTTTGATTTTTTTTTCTTCTCAAAAATGGTTCTAACGAGTTTGATTAAAACACTGAATATTAAAGATACTTACACCGCAAATAAAATGTATATTTTGCATTTTCTGGAAATTGTCCCCGAGGACATTGTAATATGGATGAATTTTGAATAAGAGATAGACAAAAAGTTACTACACAAAAATGTATATCTCGTTAAAACACACCATTTATGTAATTACGTTTTTCTTGTACAGTTGACCATTTTCGAGATATTCTTTGTTGTTGGTTTCAATTTTAAAATAGATTTTCATCTCAACAGGAAGCCATCTTTCGTTTCGTCTTTTGTTTTACTACTAGCCATGCAAAGCGGACCAAATTTGAATTATTTCACATATCGGCCAGCTTTTAAAAGATTTGACTATCGCATTGGCCTAAGATAGTATAGTTACTTATTTCTCTTCTACTGTCACAGAAGCAAGTAATAAGACTAATTCTGTTAATGTTTATTTCGATTAGTATGATGTAGACAAAAAATAATCTTTTGTAAGATTGTTTGTGGAACAGCTAGAGAAAGTCATGTAAATGGAACTCATCAGATTTTTAATTTCGTCACAACTATTGTAATGGTTAATACACTTCTGTGCTCAAAGATTTCATACTATATTCGTACACTCTGTGTAAAATAACACATGTTTCCATCTTGGTCCTTTACTAATTTCCAAACGCTCAGCTGTTAAATGGGTTGTTGCATGGGCGAGGATTGAATCATAGATGGCGTGAGTTGCAAGTTTATCTGAACGCAGGTGGCGAACTTCTCGTTTGATAAACAAATTCTGGATTGCCGCCAGAACAGTTCAGAGGCGGCATTTTTCCTAGAATAAATACTGGTGTGACGAAAAGCGTTTTGCTGAACGTGTTCCAATAATCCACGTTCTATTAGTTGCAAACATATTTTCAATTTTTGTGCAATGTAAAACTCCTGATTAAATCCATTTATTTTGGGACAAGTTATGATTCCGCTTTCCGGTTTACTACTGCGCTCCAACTTTTTTCCCTACATGTCTGTCTTTAATGGATATAGACGTAGTCGCTTTAACTCCCCGCATGTAGGACTGGCCTCCCCCCCTTAGGACTTATAGGCGGGTGCCTAGGGGTGAGAAGCTTGTCGGGGAGCCACAGAATGAAGAACCTGGAACGAGTGGTTGGCCCGCATCCGTAGTATGAGCGTAAGGAAGTGGATGAAAGCGAAACGTATGATACAGGTGATGGAGCAATTGGTGGAATGACTGGCGGGGAAAACCGGAGGACCCGCAGAAAAACCGTTCAGACTTCGTTTCGACCACCACAAATCTCACATGCGATCGAACCCGGGCCGACACTAGGTGAGAGGCCAGTGGTCTAACTAATCAGCCCACGTATGGATATAGATACCAATTAAAAATATTACTGGAAGGGCAAAAATATACATAGGCGGTTATTGTCGTTCAATAAAACAAACAACCAAACGAGTACTGTGCCTTCCGCCTTATATGCGGATCGACCGAGACGGCAGTGACCTCACTATTGTGTCACTGCGGAAAAGCTGTGCAAGACGTGACAAGGGTCTGCTTAACAGTTGTGAGCTGTCTCAGCCTTGCTTTGTCTTCGTAAGTGAAGTGTTTTTCCTTAGAATGTTATTCTCTCATTAGTCCACGGAAATGCCTACCAATAAATTCCCACTTTTTTGTGCACGATACATACGTGAAAACTGAAACATGTAGACAATGTGTAAACAATTTCAGCAGTAATTCCCTGATTATCCAGTTCTGGTTAGAGAACAACGGGACCGCGGAACTTATGCGTGTTAATAGTAATATCATCCGACGATGTCAAGAATGTCTTCGTGCAGATGTATATCACCTTCAACAACATTTATAACAAGGATAGTATATATAAGTAAATATATGTGTGTATGTGTGTGTTACTATCACTCGTGAGTAAATAACGCGGGAGTTACGGGACGAGAACCCCGCATTCGCGCGACCCACGGCCTCAACAAAAGACGAAGGACCTTATTATCTTATTGAACGACCGGCAGACTTTGGCTTATTTCTAGATCTAAAGAACGAACTCTTGTCACTTTTCCTGTGAAATAGCCACGTGTTGGTGTTCTTCTGATTGTATTCCATCCCAAAATTTGCTGTCGAGATTTCACTGGATATGCATGTTTTGAGGTCCTTGAATTAAAACATAGCATTTTAGAAAAAGGTCCATTTGAGTGAATGCGCGTATGTGTCGGTCCAAACAGCATAGCTCAAAAAACGAAGAGTCCGATAAGTGCAAAACAGTAAATTCTGTTACCTCCCAAAATACAAGAAGATTTTCGAGAAAATCCTTCCGCAACCCAAACTACTCCTTACACGGATTTGTTTCGTCTTTTAATATCTCAATGCTGGTTATGATAATTTGATTAAAATACCACATGTTTAAGATATCTATATGATAAATAAAATGTGTATCTTTAATTTTCTAGGAACAACCTGTGAAGTTCTCTACATTCTTTTGTATACTTTGCCAACCATGAAAGACAGACGACACATTACTGCGCAAAAAGTAGCTCTCGTTAGAACACACAAAAGTAGCTCTCGTATGCGAAATAGTTTATTTTGTGGGTAACTATTTACTAGATAGGTATTCTTTGTTATTCTGCCTGTATTTTTCTCACACGGGAAATCGCTGCTCTCTCTCCCTCGTGACCAAGCACAGAGATCCTTCTTATACCTACAATGAAATATTTAAATGTGTTTTGAGCTCATTTCGTTTAAGAAGAACACGATTTTATAGAATATTTCGTAGAAAAGTTAACAAAGAAAGATATGATTCACACAAGATTTTTATGTAAATAGTGAAATAATTTATCTAAGATAATGTATCTTATACAAGCTATATATATAGTCTAAAGTTGAAAAATCTAGAATAAGACTGGAAAATTCAGTGTCATATCCGGGATTTGAAGCAGGTGCCGTTGATCTAATCAACTAAGCTACATGGCTGTACAACACTAAATTCTCAAACTGACTTACTCAAGAGACTTGAGGGGCTCTCAGAGTATTTTATTTTCTCTGTAGGCACAGAAAGTATTGTATTCAGCCTTAAAAGTTCAGTGATAATGGATTTCACTGGAAATTTACGCATTTTGGGATTCCCTGGTTCCAAAAATTCTTTTTAGAAAGAGTTTTCTGTGTGTGTGTGTGTGTGTGTGTGTGTCTGTCTGTCTGTCTGTCTGTGTGTCTGTGTCTGTGTAAGCAGCAATAATTCAAAAATGAAAAGTCTTTAAATAACAAACTTTGTATTTAAGTTCAGTATCTTCCAAAGATGCAACAGGAAAATGTTCAACAAATTCCCCAAACTACCCTTTAAATGGAAGTTTTTTAGACATTTGTTATTTCTCAAAAATGCCTAATGATTTTTATTGATGTATCATACATAAATTGAAGATATTTACATGGAAAAAGTATATATTGAATTTTCTTGGAATATCCTGTGAAATCCCTCTCATTCAGGAGGCATTTTGTATAGTCTTGTATAATTGGCAAACTTAAGCAATAGATAAAAATCTGATGTGTACCATTCACGTGACTTTCTCTATATCCCTGCAGCAAATTATTCTTAAAAAGCTTATACTTCTATTTACTTTATGCTAATCAGAAACAATTAGCAGAAATAGTTTTATTACTTGCTTCCTTGTAAGTAGAAGCGAAATAAGGGAGTACCATAGGTTAAAGTGAAAGCCAAAAGCTGGTTGCTATGACTGATGTTCCTTTGTTTGTATGGACAGGAGTTGATAAATTCCTGTAGGAGAATGTATAAGTTTTTCCAAGCTGAAACCAAGAAAAAAGGAATATCTCAAAAACGATCAACTCAACGAAAAAAATGTATACAACACAAACTGTGTGTTTTAACGTGCTCTACATTTTTTCTGGGTTAAGTTTTTGTCCATCTCTTACGGTTTAGTAGTTATGAAAAATTCATCCAGAATAAAGTAGTATTCAGGGGCTGTTCCCAGAAAATTCAAGATATACATTTCATTTGTCAGATAAATATCTTTAATATACGAATTTTTAATCAAAATCGTTAGAGTTATTTTTGAGAAAATCAAAATTTTCGAAAAAGTTCCATGTAAAAGGTAGTTGGGGGTGGGGGGATTTTTCTCAAAATCTTCGTGTCGCATACCAAGTTTGGTATTTTACATATTTTTCATTTTTGAGTTATCGTGTTCACAGACACACGGACACACGGACACACGGACACACACACACACACACACACATACACGGACCTTTCTGTGAAAATGCTTTTTTTGTTTACAGGGGACCCTAAAACATATATTTCCGGTGAAATCTCGGTATCGAATTTTTTGGTGGAGTGCAATACATTCTCTATACACTTTGTACATAGTGAGTATAGAGAAAGTAAAAGTGTACTACATAAAATATGTAAATCTCTTTAAAACTTCAATTTATTTACATAACTTGTTTTGTCGTAAGTCATTTCGAGATATCCATTGTTAATGTGTTCAATCGTTCAATACTTGGTCATTCTTTCGAAGTTCCGTTGCTTCTCGCAATAGCATGGAAAGAATATGGACTTTTAAGGCAGTATAAATGGCGTCAGTTGTTAAACGTTTGATTGGTATTATTTTATTTATATCCATAATGAAATGCATATTTGGCTATTTCTGCTAAAGTTTATTTCAAAATGAAGTAGACAGAAATATACATTTTCGTAAGAAAAGTTAGTACGCCTACCCACTAATATACGAGAAAGTAATGTGAATGCAACACATCGGATATTTGAGATGGCGCAGATTTTTCTATAAAAACTTTTGTCGTTTTCTTAGTACATATTTATGTATTATATCGAAGCTCTACTTCGCGAAGATGGTAAATATCTCGTTACCTCTAATGTTTCATTTACCATGTTTCCATGGGGAATTGAAATCGATTTGAGTACTCATTCCGTATTAAATACTGCATAGAAAAGCAGATTCAAATAGTATTGAATCTTGGGTCCGATCCCCTTAGAGAATGGGATCGGATCGAGATATGTTGCATGGAAACACCTCCATATTCAAATCATATTGAATAACCAAAATATGCTATGTTCCAATGTACTCTTTGTAACACGGTGCACGCTCGTCATTTTGTTTTCTTCAGTAAACTTGCCAGAAACTGGTGTAATGATACACACAAGAGATATTTTATCGTTTCAATAATCTCGCACCATTTATTCTCCTGAAAAATACTCACTAAACACAAAAACCTGCTTATAATACTCAGAACCATGCTTAACAACAAATCCAAGACGACCAAGTAAAAGCTTGATATTTTTATTCTCGAACCTGAGTAATCAAAATGTACTGAATTTAATACGGGAAACGCGGATCGTATTCAAATGGAACTGGACTCAAATCGATTTCAATTCCTCGTGGAAAGGTGGTAAACGTTGCAAAACGACACAGACGCACGGGCGTTTTTCTAAAATTGCTTTTTTTCTTTTGTTTTATACAAGGGGTCCCAAAACATGTATTTCCAGTGAAATTTCGGTATCAAATGTTTGGTGCAATACAATACCTTCTGTATACACTACGTACATAGTAGTGTAGAGAATGTAAAAAGCATATTGCACTACAACTAATAACATCAACTTAAATCAAATCTTTACATCTATTATCAGTGTACAGAAGTATCAGCAAATTCCACTCTCAAACTTCTCTGACTAATGTAAATGCGCAAAGCACTTTTAGAAAAACTGCAATTTTTTTTTTGTTAATTAAAAGTTTAGTTAATTTATTATCCAAGTAACTGATTTGAGCTAAAGCTTTCAGCTTTTGCACAATTATTTATTTACTATTAAATTGGCCAATTTAATAAATAATTTTAAAATTAAAACGGAAAATTCAATCGTACTATCCCCTAAAGACATGCATGAATGAAAGTTTTAAATTCCAAACTAATAATGCTAGCTTTTGGAAATGTATTCCACTTCTGTAATTTAATTCAACTAAGTTACACTGTGAATTTCATCCATTTTGCTTGGAAGTTATGGTCAAGTTTGTTTGTTTTTGTTACGTCACTGAAAAAGTCCCTTGCGCAAAAAAAAAAAAAAATTAAATTTTGGTTTAATATTCTAACCCTAGGTTCATAGAATACATCATTTTAAAATTGCCCTAGGTTTCAATATGTCTACTTTAGTTTAGGCTCCAATTTTTTTTAAAGTTATGAATGTTGTTTTTTTTCATAAAAATATAATTTTTATGTTTGAAAATTGAAAACACTTGTTTAAATACATCTGACAGTAAAACCTGTGGCAATTATTGTTTATTGTACCTCTGTGAACATGTACAGCAAATTGTATTTGCGTAATAGAAAAACTGCTCCGCAGGGAACAGGAAAAAAAAAAAAAAAAAAAAAAATGCTGAAAATATCAATAGCGAGAAAGCAAGGAAAGATTGGATTGCATGGTTAACATTAAAATCCGCCGGATTGGTTGGTTGGATCCTGGGCTTTCCTTTTCCTCTCCTCTGCTGCTGTCTTTTCAGTCCTTTTTTTCTTGTATTGCTGCTTAGCTTCTGCATCACTTCGTTTTTTATTTTGAATGATGCGAATTAGATCTCGTCGAACTGAAGTTCTTCTTGCTGAGTTGCAGTTTCACCTCTAATACTGTGCTGTAGCTCCAGTGACTTAAGGCACTTAAAAATAGCGCCTGTTGGCTTTTTTGTATTCTGAAATATTTAAATTATTTTATGGAGTTAAAATAAAAAATCTTATGTGTACCATTCACATGACTTTCTCTATATCCCTGCAACAAATTATTCTTAAAAAGCTTATACTTCTATTTACTTCATGCTAATCAGTAAAACATTAGCTGAAATAGCCATATTACTTGCTTCCTTGTAAGTAGAGGTGAAATAAGGGAGTACCATAGGTCAAAGTGATAATCAAAAGCTGGTTGCTATGTCACTGAAGTTCCTTTGTTTGTATGGACAGCAGTTGACAAATTCCTGTATGAGAAAAATAAAAGTTTTTCATAGCAGAAACCAAAAACAAGGAATGTCTCAAAAACGACCAACTCCACGAAAAAAATGTATATAACATAAATTGAGTGTTTTAACGTGCTCTACATTTTTTGTGTAGTAAGTTTTTGTCTAACTCTTATGGTTTAGCAGTTATTTAAAATTCCGTAAAATTCATCCAGAATAAACTACTCTTCAGAGGCTATTCCCAGAAAATGCAAGATATACATTTTATTTGTCAGGTAAATGTCTTTAATATATGATATTTTAATCAAAATCGTTAGAGCCATTTTTGAGAAAATCGAAATTTTCGAAAAAAGTTCCATGTAAAGGGTAGTTTGGGGTGAGGGGATTTTTCTCAAAACCTTCGTGTCGCATCCCTAGAAGATACTAAACTTAAATACCAGTTTGGTATTTTCCGACTTTTCATTTTTGAGTTATCGTGTTCACAGACACACGGACACACGGACACACGAACACATGAACACACACGGACCTTTTTCTGAAAATGCTTTTTATGGATACAGGGGGTTCTAAAACATGCATTTCCGGTGAAATCTCGGTATCGAACTTTTTGGTGGAGTGTAATGCATTCTCTATACACTATGCACATAGTGCCTATAGAGAAAGTAAAAAATTGGGCGATGACTGAAATTTCAGTCATACACACCCTTAATAAAAAATGGATAGGAGGGATAAATGAAATTAATGAAATTATTAGTGTTTAAAAATCTGATATGTCCCATTCACATGCCTTTCTCTAACTCTCTGTAACATATTTACTATTAAAAAGCTTATTCTTCTGTCAACTCCAGGTTAATCGAGATAAACATCAGCAGAAATACTTTCTATTAGGTAGAAGGGAAATAATGGCTAAACCGACAGTCAAATACTTTAAATCCTGGTTGCCATGTGGATATAAGCCGTTTCTTTTTCTTTTATTTTTTCTATCATTTATAAAGCCTCCTTTAACTTCAATGGTCATGTCGGGGGCTTTGACTTGCGAAAGAACTCGTATTACTGTAGGTTTTGGAACATTAGGTTAATCATTTTTATATCATTAAGCACGCGCACATTTACTCTTAACATTCATACATCCAGTCTCTGTGGGGGATAGGGAATAATTTTGGTTAAAGATTCTCCAGCCAGGAATCAAACCCGGGACCTCCGGATGAGAAGTCAGTTCGCTGACCACTCAACCCGTTTCTTTGCATTGCCAGGAGTTGACAAATGCCCTTAGAGTATTTTAAAACTGAAACCAATAACAAGGAAAATCTCAAAAATGGTCAACTCCACGAAAAAAAAAAAATGTATATGAGATAAATTGCTTGTTGCAACCAGATCTACATATTTTGTGTAGTACGTTTTTGTTTATTTCTTACGGTTTACTAGTTATTGGAAAATCCAGGAAAATTCATCCAGAATAAAGATGAACACACACACACGAACACTTTTCTAAAAATGTTTTTTTATTCAGAGGGTCTCAAAACATATATTTCTGGTGAAATCTCGGTATCCAATTTTTGGTTGCAATACAATATCTTTTATATACACTGTACATAGTAACACGTAGAGAAAGTAAAATAGCATTTTAGAAAAAGGGCCGTGTGCATGTCTGTGGACAACATAGCTCAAAAACGAAAAGTCGGTTAAATACCAAACTTGTATCTGCCAAGAATGCGACACAAAGTTTTTCAAGAAAATCCCTCCCCTAAAAACTACCTTTTACATGAAACATTTTTCGAAAATGTTGATTTTCTCAAAAATGGCTGTTATGATTATGATTAAAATCCCTTATGTTTAAAATATTTTATGGCAAATGAAATGTATATCTTGAATTTTCTGGGAATAATCCCTTCATTCTGGATGACTTTTGTATAACTGCCTACCCGTAAGTGATATACAAAACTCACTAGACACAAAAAGTGTAGATCTGATTAAAACACACAATTTAGATCAGATGCATTTTTTGTAGAGTTAACCGTTTTCCAGATATTCCGGATTATTGGTTTCAATTTTAGCCACTAAAACTTTTCTCAAACGGGAAGACATATTTCTTCTCGGTTCTCTTTTGTTTGTTCCAGGCAAGCAAAAATATTGGAATGTCAATTGTTTTAAATAGCGACTGGTTTTTAAAGGATGAGACTATCACTTTAGCTTGTGCATTTCCCTTCTACTTACAAGGAAGCGAGTAATAAGACTATCTCTACTTATGTTTATCTTGATTAGCATGACGTAGATAACGTTTTGTTTACCGAACAGCTATCGGATATAACGAAGCAATTAATAAGCACAATTTCTGCTAATGTTTATCTCGATTATCCTGAATTAGATAGAAGAATAAGCTTTTTAACAATAATTTGTTACAGGGGTGTAGAGAAAGTCATGTGAATGAAACACATCACATTTTTACTTTCTCTACGTACTATGTGCATAATGTATGGAGAAAGTATTGTATTCCATCCAAAAATTTGATATCGAGATTTCACCGGAAATATAAGTTTAGGATCCCCTGTATCCAAAAAAAGTATTTTCAGAAATACGTCTCTGGTTGTGTGTGTGTCCGTGTGTGTATGTGTGTGAGTGCGTGTGTGTGTCAGTGTGTCTGTGTGCCTGTGAACACAATAACTCAAAAACGAAAAGTTGGTTGAATAACAAACTTGGTATTTAATTTCAGTAACTACCAAGAATGCGACACGAAGATTGTCAGGGAAATCCCACCATCCCTAACTACCCTTTACAAAGAAAATTTTTTGAAAATTTTGTTTTTCTCAAAAATCGCCCACGATTTTGATTAAAATACAGCAAATTAAAGACATTCATCTCACAAATAAAATGTATACTTTGAATTTTCTGGGAATAGCCACTGAAGAGCTCTTTATTTTGGTTGAGTTTTGCAGAATTTTGCATAACTGGTAAACCGTAGGAGATAGATCAAAAGTTACTACACAAAAAATGTAGATCTCGTTGAAACATGTAATTTATGTCATATAAGTTTTTCTTGTAAAGTTGCCCATTTTCGAGATATTCATTGTTATTGGTTTCAAGTTTAAAGTAATTAACTTTTCTCTAACGGGACCATGCAAAGGGAGCCGGAGCTCAATTGTTTCATATAGCAACCAGCTTTTAAAAGATTTGACTATCGCTTTAACCAAATGTGTTCCCTTATTTCCCATCTAATTACAAGAAAGCAAGTAATAAGACTATTTCTGTTAATTTTTATCTAGGTAGCATTACGTAAATGAAAGAATAATCTTTTGTAAGAAAAATTTGATGCATTCAATTCACATGACTTTCTCTAGCTGTTACACAAACAATTTCCCTTATAAAAATTATTCTTTTATCTACGACGTGCAAATCAAGGTAAACATTAGTAGAAATTGTCTTATTGCATACTTCCTTCTAAGTAGAAGGGCATAAGAGAATACACTAGGCTAAATTGATATTCATGTAATTTAAAAGCTGGTCTTACATGAATTAACAGAAGTCGATTCGGTTTGCATGGCCTGTAGAAAAACAAGAGAGATGAATCGAAACGTCATTTCCTGCTTGAGAAAAGTTAAACTAGTTTAAAATTGAAGCCAATCACAAGGAATATCTCAGAAACGGTAGCTCTATAGAAAAGACGTATATGACATAAATTATGTGTTTTAACGAGATCTACATTTTTTGTGGTAAGTTTTTATCTCTCTCTTACGATTTAACCATTATGCAAAAAAACATCCAGAATAAAGGGGTCTTCAGAGGCTGTTCCCAGAAAATTCAAAATATACATTTTGTATATGATGTAAATATTTTTAATATATGTATTTTAATCAAAATCGTTGGAGCATTATTGAGAAAAGCAAATTTGTCAAAAAATTTCCATGTAAAGGGTAGTTTGGGGTGGGAGGATTTTTTTTTTTTTAAATCTTCGTGTCGCATCCTTGTAAGACACTATGCCTAAACACTAAGTTTGGTATATAACGATTTTTTGATTTTTCAGCTATGGTGTCCAGACACACACTCACGGACCAATGCTTTTTTCGGACTCAGGGGACCCCAAAACATATTTCCGGTGAAAATTTGACATCGAATTTCTGGGTGGAATACAATACCTTCTCTATCCACTAGTACATTTATATATGGGGGCTAGAGAAAATAAGCATTTGTTTTGGAAAGCTAGAGAAAGTTATGTGAATGGAACACATCAGAATTTTACTCTCTCTACGCGTACTATGTACATAGTGAATAGAGAAGATAGTATAATGAACCCAAAAATTCGATACCGAAATTTCACCAGAAATACATGCTTTGGGTCCCTTCTATATAAAAGAAAACATGTTTAGAAAAAGGTCCGTGTGCGCACGCGTGTATGTATGTGTATGTATGTCTGTCTGTCTTTATGTCTGTCTGTCTGTGGACAGCATAGCTCAAAAACGAAAAGATCGTTAAATACCAAACTTGGTATTTTAGTTTGATATCTTCCAAGGATGCGACACGAAGATTTTCAAGAAAATTCCTACACCCCCAACTATGCTTTACATGGAAAAAATTTCGAAAATGTTGATTTTCTAAAAAATGGTTCTAAATATTTTTATTAAAATATCTTATACCTAAGATATTTACATGCCAAATAAAATCTATATCTAATTTTCTGAGAATAGCCTCTAAAGACCTCTTTATTCTGGTTGACTTTTATTGAATTATGCGCAACTGGTAAACTGTAAGAGATTAACAAAAACTTACTGCACAAAAATGTAGATCACAATAAAACACACATTTTATGTCATGTACATTTTTTTCGTGGAGTTGATCGTTTTTAAGATATTCCTTGTTATTGGTTTCAGCTTTAAAAAACTTACTTTTCTCATACGGGAATTGTTCAACTTCTGCCCATACAAACAAACGAACTCCAGTCACACACCAATCAGCTTTTGACTATTACTTTAACCTATGGTACTCCCTTATTTCCCTTCTACTTACAAGGAAGCAAGTAACAAGACTAGTTCTGCTAATTTGCCTCAATTAGCATGAGTAAATGGAAGCATACATTTTTAACAATAATTTGTTGCAGAGATGTAGAGAAAGTCTTGTGAATAGAACACATCAGATTTTTTAGTGAAAGTAGGTTCGAAAATAACAATACTTGAGTCTGGTCTTTCTCTCCCATTGGCCCAAGTTTTAAAATAAAAAAAAACTTATTTACAAATTAGAATAATTCACTAATCATTCCTTGCATATTTCGGTGTTACATAATTATTAAACGATATAACTTACATAAATGTGCAATTTCTATTTCGTCAGCGATTTCTTTGGAGGCAGCCAACACTGTATATAGCTCGTGAAGAGCAAATAATAGTGTACGGCGCATGTGTGTGAAATACGAGATATAACAGAATTTTCACTTCGTCTCGTGTTTAGAAACTATTCCTCCAGTGTATAATAATGTACTTACCACATTCGTATCGTAATATTCTAATACTAATTCTTTCAAATGTTACGTCTCCAACTAACATGATACTCTGGAATTATCTTACAATATGCCACGTAGATAAGGAATAGTATATGACTTGATCACCACAAGAGTGGACTAAATTACCACAGTCCATGAGACAAATACCTGATATGTTCCATTCACATGATTTTCTCTACATCTCCGTAACAAATTATTGTTAATAAGCTTATTCTCCTATCTACTTCTGACTTATCGAGATAAACATTAGCAGAAACGGTGTTATTACTTAGTTCTTTATAAGTAGGAGGGAAATAAGGGAATGCACTAAACCGACAGTCAAGTGTTTTAAAATGTGGTTGCTAAGGCATTGAAATCCGTTTCTTTGCGGGACCAGGTATTGACAAGCTCCCGTATGAGAAAAGTATAAATATTTTAAAACTGAAATAAATAACAAGGAATATCTCAAAAACGGTCAAATCCACGAAAAATAGTTATAACATAAATTGTGTGTTTTTACTAGCTCTAAATTTCTTGTTAAGTAAGTTTTTGTCTATCTCCTACGGTTTACCACTTATGCAAAATTCCGCAAAATTCATCCAGAATAAAAAGGTCATCTGAGGTTATTCCCAGAAAATTCAAGATATGCATTATATTTATCATTATAAATATCTTTAATATACAGTATTTTAATCAAAATTGCCAGAGTCATTTTTGAGAAAATAAAAATTTTTGCAATTTTTTTTTCATGTAAAGGGTAGTTAGGGATGGAGGGATTTTCCTCATTTTTTTTTTGTCGCATCCTTGGAAGATTCTAAACATATGCACCAAGTTTGGACTTTTACCGACTTTTAGTTTTTGAGTTATCGTGTTCAAAGGCACACGGACATACACATAATAAATAAAAATGTTAGAATAAAGTCATATGTCTGTATGTCTGTCTGTCTGTCTACAGTTTTACAAGACCTACATAAATCTAACGGACATAAGAATTGATTTTGGTGCAATAATGACAAATTTATCAAATTTTAATTTTATTCTTGTAGCAACATATGTAACGCCGTATTATAGTTATTGCATTCCACCATTTTACATAGTGTATAGAGAAGGTATTGTAATGCACCCAAAAATTCCATACCGAGATTTCACCGGAAATACATGTTTCGGGTTCCCTTAATCCAAAAAGAGAATTTTTTGGAAAAAGACCCTTATGTGTGTGTATGTGTGTGGCCAGCATAGCTCAAAAACGAGAAGACCGTCAAATACCAAACTTGGTATTTTTCTATCTTCCAGGACACGAAGATCTTCAAGAAAATCCTCCCACCCAAAACTACCCTTTACATGGAACATTTTTCGAAAATGTTGATATTCTCAAAAATGGCCCTTACGATTTTGATTAAAATACCTGAGTTTAAGATATTTTTATGAATTTTCTGCCCACAGACATACACACATAGCGTACATACGGACCTTTTTCTAAAAAGCCTTCTTTGGACAAAGAGGGCCTCAAAACATGTACTTTATGGTGAAATCTAGGTATCGAATTTGTTGGTCTCTGACCGCCTGGGTAGTGTGGTGGTAGCATGTCTGCCTCACGTTCAAAAGGTCGTGAGTTCGAATCTCGCTTAGGGTGAGTTACTCGGATAAGGTTTTTTTCCGGGGTTTTCCCTTATCCTGAGAAGACGAATGTCGAGTAACTTTAAGCTCCATGGACCCCGAGATCATTTGAGCATCGTTTCACCAATTTCATTCATCGTCCGATATGACCAACCAGGTCAAAGGACGTTAAGCTACAAAAAACAAAATACCTTCTCTATACACTATGTACATACATAGTACGTATAGAGAAAGTAAAGTGCTGCATATAGTTAAAGTTATGCTAAGTAAGAAAGGTTGATAAATTACTGTTTGATTGAACTGTATTTTAATTTATTTGCAGCCTTACCGCACCACGCCGCTGGTCCTTCCAGGGGCGAAGGTGAAAAAGGATGCTGCTCCAACTATATCATATCTGCGTCATCATCCGAATCCAATGTTCCGACAGCCGCCAGCTCACTACGATACAACTGCAGAGGTTCTCATGAAGCAAAAGGTGCGTTCAAATCAACAAATACTGCATCAACAGTCTATTCACATGACTTTGTCTGCACAAGTTTATTCTTCTATCTGCTTCATGCTAATCGAGATAATCATTAGCACAAATGCTTTCTTGTAAGTAGAAGGTAAATAAGGGAATACACTAGGTTAAAACGATAGTCAAATGTTTTAAAAGCTGGCTGCCATGTGGATGAAATCCGTTTCTTTGCATTGCCAGGGGTTGACAAATTCTCGTGTGTGAACCGTATTTAACTGAAGCCAGTAACAAGGAATATCTCAAAAACGGTCTACTCCACGAAAAGAATGTATATGGCATAAATTGTGTGTTTGAACGAAATCTACACATTTTGTGTACTAAATATTTGTCTCTCTCTTACGGTTCACTAATTGTGCAAAATACATCAAGAATAAAGCTATTTTCAAGGGTTACTCTCAGAAAATGTATAATATTTGTCGTGTAAATATCTTTAATATACGGTGTTTTAAGCAAAATCATTATAGGCATTTTTGAGAAATACAAACATTTCGAAAAAGTTTCCGTAAAATTTTCCTCAAAAAGTTTGAGGTGGGGTATTTTCTTCAAAATGTTCGTGTCGCATTCTTGGAAGATACTAAACTTATATACCAAGTTTGGTATTTTACCGACTTTTGGTTTTTGAGTTGTGTTCAGACACACCGACACACTGACACACAGAAAGACCTTTTTCAAAAAATACTTTTTTTTATATCATAAAACGCATATTTTGGGTGAAATTTCGTTATGGAATGCAATACTTGCTCTATACACTGTGTATGTAGTAGAGTAGAGAAAGTAAAAATACTAAAAGTATTGTTAAGAAAATCAATGTTTCGATTTTAAGGAATTAAATTTTGGGCAAATTTGACTTTTTTGGAAAGTAGGCACTTCACAAACCGATCCAGCCGCGCCATGGCCGATTAGTCAGACCTCTCGCCTCTCACCTAGATGGCCGGTTCGATCCCAAGTGACCGCATGTAGATTTGTGGTGGACAAAGTGTCGCAGGGGCGGGCTTTCTCCGGGTTCTCCGGTTTCCCCCGTCATTACATTCCACCGGGGCTCCATCTTCATGTATCATCAGTGTCATCGCCTGCGGTGCCAGAGCAGTAAAAGTGGGCGTTAAACACTACCCAAAAAAACACACACACACACACACACACACACACACACACAAACCGATCCAATAGGAAAATGCCAATCGCAACTGGAATAGCGCGATATTCTCAAACATTTTCTTCCACACATAAAGGAAAGATGATTGTCAATCATCCAAGAGGCTTCCGATACGATGCAAAATACTTGGCTTCACAACATTCCATCATGGTTGCGTATGTGTATGCTGTTGGGGCTGGACAGCAAGAGACGGTCTAGATGTGTTGTGGCAGCTTGACAATACATTGAACGGTGTGCAGTACACGGTAATACTCGATAATATTTTGATGAGATATCCTGATGGAATTGTTGAATTTGTGTAGGATAATCATCCTGTCCACACATCTCGAAAGGTTTCAAAATGGTTTTCAGAGAAGCAGGATATCAGAGTGGTAGAATGTGTGGGTTGAGGTAAAAAGAGAGCTGCGCTCCAATTTGTAGATGGGCAATGGACAAAAGATGATTTCTATGCACAAATCCAAGATGCCTAGGATCTTGTAGCTTCTCATCCACATTACTGCAGGCATTTAATTTTGTCTATACCCCGAAGATTGAAGGCAGTTATACTGGCTGAGGGTTGACACACTCAATGTGAATTATGTTTGTTTTTTGTGCTTTAGTTTTAGAATAGTTTATCTGCACATTTTCTTTATTTATTTAACAAGTAATTACGTAACAATTATGTTTTGTGAGCCTAGATGGGCCCAAAACTTCAAATGCCAAAGTTTTGTTAATGCAATATTATGTTCTACATCCAATCATAAAATTAACAAACATAAAAAAGGGGGAAAAATACAAGCAGTACAAGATTTGAACCTAGGAACTTATGAGTGGAAGCAAAACCTTAACCTCTTGGCCACCGGAAACTCTTGGCTAACCTTTTTTTCAGTATTCATAAGTTAAGCATTACGCTGTCAGTCACAGACCATCATACATTTTTTCGTGTGCATTGTGAATACAGCTTTTACGAAGATCTTCGATCGACGCATGAAATCTGGGGTTTGATTCATTTTTTCTGTCCAGGGGTGTACATATTGAATAGAGAAGGTATTGTATTCCACCCAAAATTCGATTGGAAATTTGAGGACAGTATAGCTCAATAAACGAAAATACCGTTAAATATCAAACATTTGCATTTAGGTTTAGTATCTTCCAACGATGCTATGCAAAGATTTTCAAGAAAATCCCCCACCACAAACTATTTTGATTAAAATATCGTATATTAATGATGTTAACATCACAAATAAAATGTACATTTTGAATTTTCTATGAATAGCATCTGAATGGATGAATGTTGTTTAACGGTTGAGCCGTAAGAGGACAAAAACTTACTACATAAAAATGTAGATCTCGTTAAAACACATAACGTGTATCACGTACATTTTTGAGCTGGCCGTTTCTCAGATATTCTTTGTTATTGCTTTCAATTTTAAACTACATAAGACTTTTCTCAGACGGGAATTGATGTTTCGCTTCACCTCTCTTGTTTTACTGCAGGCCATGCAAAGCACATCGGACCAGCTTTTAAAACATTAACTATCTTTTTGCTTAGTGTATTCTCTTATGTACCTTCGACTTACAAGGAAAGATAATTTCTTTTTTCTTACCTTGATTAGCATGTCGTAGATAAAAGAATAATCTTTTGTAAGGAAAATTGTTTGTGTAATAGCTACAGAAAGTCATGCGGATGGAACACATTAGATTTTATTATAGGTTTGGTCGTAACTAATAGCCGTAACATAAATAATTTCAAAAAGTAATATTACAGCACTGACCTAATAAAATAACCCCTTAACTTGGCTAATACCATTGCAATCGGATTGTAACCCCAGCAGTTGAGAATTAATTTGTAACAAAAATTGTCCATATTTATAGCAGTCAATATGAACAAGCATCTTCTTGTATCGAACACAATTTGAAGGAGAGGGGAGGAAACACCTGTTCTCGTTGTATCACTTGCATGGCTTCTCTGAGATAAGAACTTTGCTGCAAACTAAATACTTATTCCGCCTTTCTGGACATAAGAAAGCTTTCTCTTAGGCAAGCATAAACCAAGGAGTGACGGCCTGCGTGCTGCATTGCTTTCTGTTCCCAGCATTAAAATTGATACACGATACAACAGCCTCGTACTTGACGTATGTAGATATCTCTTGTGGTTAAAACAGTTGCGTAACTCAACAGGGCTATTACAAGTTAAAACCGGCCAGTAAGAATTGCGTGAGCGACCTTCATTTTACCTTTCAATGAGCTCGATTCGCCCGCCGTCTCCGCTGATAAGCAAAGAGAGGGAAACGAGGAATGCTCACGACAGTTCTCCACTGACCAGTTTAAATTGAAATACTCCCGCTGAGGTCTGCAACCCTTTTCACGCAACAAGAGAAATCTCCACACGTCAAATACGGGCCGTTGGGCCATCTGGTAAAAAAAGTTATAATTTAATGACCTAATAGTTGGTTAAACTATGAAGCCAGGAACTAAATTCATACACGTTCCCCATTGTGTATATCATCACAAAATGAATTCCAGATTTATTTTTACTTTCTCTACACGTGCTATGTACATAGTGTACAGAGAAGGTATTGTATTGCACTTAAAATTTCGATACCAAGATTTCACCGAAAATACAATTTTTGGTATCCCCTTAATACAAAAAAAAATTTAAAATAAGGTTCGTGTTTGCCTCTGTATATGTGTGCGTGTGCGTTTCTGTGGGCAGCAAAGCTCAAAAACAAAAAGTCCGTTAAATACCAAAGATGCGATACAAAGATTTTAAAGAAAATCCCCACCCCCACTACCCTTTACATGAAAATTGTTATTAAAATATCACAGATGAAAGTTATTCACACACCAAATAAAATGTATATCTTGAATTTTCTGACGGTGTCTTTATTCTGGATGAATTTTGCAGAATTTTTCAAAACTGTTAAAGCGTAAGAGAGAGATAAACACTTACTGCACAAAAAATGTAGATCTGTTAAAACACAAAAGTTTATGTTACATACATTTTTGTCATTGATTTGACCGCTTTTGAGATATTTCTTGTTATTGGTTTCAGTTTTAAACTATTGAAAATTTTCTCTTCTGCTAATAAGGCATTAATAAGACCGTTTCTGCTAATGTTTATCTCGATTATCAAGACGTAGTTAGAATAATACTCTTTTTAAGAATAACGTGTTACACAGTAGAGAAAGTCATGTGAATGGAACACATCAGATTTTTAGACTAATCATTCTCATTCAACTAAGTCTATAACTATGTACATGGTACGGTAGACAAAGTAAAACGTATGAAGGGGGGGGCTATACAGCGGTCCATTTTTACTTTCTCTACCACGTACAGTGAAAATATTGTATTCCATTCAAAAACTCGATAGTGAGAATTCATCGGAAATGTATATTTTGAGAATCTCTGAATAAATAATAGTAATACAAATTTAGGAAAGGGTCGTGTGTATTTATGTGTTTGCGTGTGGTTGTGAACAGCATAATTAAAAAATGAAAATACAGTAAAGTACCAAACTTGATATTTAAGAACAGTGTAAATGAAATATGTGGAGTTGCATTTTTTTTTTTAGCTCAACGTCCTTTAACCTGATTGGTCATTTTAGACGATGAATGAAATCGGTGTAATGATGCTCAAATGATCTCGGGGCTCATAGAACTTAAAAGTTATTCGACATTCATCTTCACAGGATAAGGGAAACCTCCAGAAAGAAAAAGAAAGAAAGGAAAAAAAAAAAAAAAACTATCCGGGTAACTCGCCCTAAGCGAGATTTGAATTCCGGCCTGTTAAATAAGAGGCATACACGCTACCACCGCATTACCCTGGCGGGCAAAGAGTAGTCGATGCCAAGCGGTCACCCATCCAAATACTGACCACGCCCAATGCTGCTTAACATTGGTGACGAGTAGCGGTGTTTTCATCACGTTATTGCAGTTGTATAGTTACTACTTTTCTCGAGTTTGTCTTGCTCGCCAGTAGTTCCATAGGTGCCCGTCACTCCAACTGCTCTTTGTGCTTCGTCGGCTCGTCCATGACATGGCAAGAGTGTAGAACTCGCTGCCCACGTCTTACAAAAGATTATTCTTTTATCTACGTCATGCTAATCCGAGATAAACATTACTTGCCACATTGTAAGTAGAAGGGAAATAAAGGAATACATTATGCTAAAGCGATAGTCAAATCTTTCAAAAAAATCTGATGTGTTCCATTCACATGACTTTCTCTATATCTCTGTAAATTATTATTGTTAATAATCTTATCTTTTATTTATTTCATGCTAATCGAGAAAAATTAGCAGAAATAATCTTATTTCTTGCTTTATTGTAAGTAGAAGCGAAATAAGGGAGTACCATAGGTTAAAGTGAAAGCCAAAAGCTGGTTGCTATGTGACTGATGTTCCTTTGTTTGTATGGACAGGAGTTGACAAATTCCTGTATGAGAAAAGTGTAGGTTTTTCAAAGCTGAAACCAAGAAAAAGGAATATCTCAAAAACGATCAACTCCACGAAAAAAATGTATATAACATAAATTGTGTGTTTTGACGTGCTCTATATTTTTAATGGGTTAAGTTTTTGTCCATCTCTTACGGTTTAGTAGTTATGAAAAATTCATCCAGAATAAAGTAGTCTTCAGAGGCTATTCCCAGAAAATTCAGAATATACATTTTATTTGTCAGGTAAATAACTTTAATATACGATATTTTAATCAAAATCGTTAGAGCCATATTTTAGAAAATCAAAATTTTCGAAAAAAGTTCCATGTAAAGGGTAGTTTGGGGTGGGGAGATTTTTCTCAAAATCTTCGTGTCGCATCCCTGGAAGATGCTAAACATAAATACCAAGTTTGGCATTTTTCCGACTTTTCGTTTTTGAGTTATCGTGTTCACAGACACACGGACACACACACACACACGCGCGGACCTTTTTCTGAAAATACTTTTTTTGGATACAGGGGACTCTAAAACATATATTTCCGGTGAAATCTCGGTACGAATTTTTTGGTGGAGTGCAATACATTCTCTATACACTATGTACATAGTGAGTATAGAGAAAGTAGCTAGTCACTGTATGAAACAAGTGAGGTTTGGTTCGCTTTACATACATATTCCCGTTTCAGAAAAGTTAGCTGGTTTAAACATGAAACCAATAACAAGGAATGCATCTAAAACGATCAACTCTACAAGAAAAACGTAAATAAAAATTGTTTGTTTTAACGTAATCTATACTTTTTGTTTTGGCCTATCTTTTACGGTTTAACCGTTATGCAAAATTTTGCAAAACTCATCCAGAATAAACAGGCCTTCAGAGGCTATATGCGTTTTATTTGTGATGTAAATATCCGTACGGTTACTTTAATCAAAATTGTTAGAGCCATTTTTGAGGAAATCAACATTTTCAAGCATTTTTCCATATAAAGGGTAGTTGTGGTGGGGGATTTTCTTAAAAATCTTCGTGTCGCATCCTTGAAAGATACTAAACCTATGTAGCAAGTTTGATAATTAACGGTCTTTTCGTTCACACACACACGATGTTTTTACTTTCTTTATACGTACCATGTATATAGTGTACAGAGAAGGTATTGTATTGCACCCAAAAATGCAATACCAGGATGTCACTGGAAATATATGTTTTGAGACCCCTTGAATCTAAAAAAAGCATTTTTAGAAATATATCCGTGTGTGTGTGTGTGTGTGTGTGTGTGTCTGGGCAGCATAGCTCAAAAATGAAAAGACCGTTAAAAACCAAATTTGGTATTTAAGTTTGGTATCTTCCAAGGATGCGACACGAAGATTTTCAAGAAAATCCCCCAACCCCAAACTACCCTTTACATGACAAAAAATTCGAAAATTTTGATTTTCTTAAAAAAGCTCTAACGATTTTGATTAAAGTGTCGTATATTTAAGATATGTACTTGAAAAATAAAATGTATATCTTGAATTTTCTGGGAATAGCCTCTGAAGACTACTTTATTCTGGATGAATTTTACGGAATTTTGTATAACTGCTAAACCTTAAGAGATGGAAAAAAAAACTTACCATACACAAAATGTAGAGAACATTAAAACACACGATTTATGTTATATACATTTTTTCGTGGAGTTGATCGTTTTTAAGATATTCCTTGTTTTTAGTTTCAGCTTTGAAAAACATTTTTCTCATACAGGAATTTGTCAGCTCCTTTCCATACAAACAAAGGAACTTCAGTCACATAGCACCAGTTTTTGACTATCACTTTAACCTATGGTACTCCCTTATTTCGCTTCTACTTACAAGGAAGCAAGTGATAAGACTAATGTTTTCTCAATTAGCATGAACTAAATAGAAGCATAAGCTTTTTAATAATAATTTGTTGCAGAGATGTAGAGAAAGTTATGCAAATGGAACACATCAGATTTTTTTCTAAAATTACCTTTTTCGGACTCAGGTAACCTCAAACCATATATTTCCGGTGAAATTTCGACATCAAATTGTTGGATAAAATACAATACGTACCTTCTCTAGCTGCTATGTGCATTGTATATACATATGGGCTAGAGAAAGTACATATTCGGTCTTCCAATCATATGACTATCTCTATATGTTCTGTAAACACACTATTTCTTAAAAAATTCATTCTTCTATCTACTTCATGCTAATCGATATAACATTAGCAGAAACGGGCTTATTACTTGGTTCCTTATAAGTAGAAGGGGAATAAGGGAATACATTAGGCTAAAGTCACAGTCAAATCTTTCAAGCCCGTCTGTGTAGTGTGAGGTAGCATGTTTGTCTCACATTTAAGAGGTCATGGGTTCGAATCTCGCTTAGGGTGAGTTACCCAAATAAGTTGTTTTCCAGAATGGACCCCGAAATTATTTGGGCATCATTTCACAAATTTCATTTATCGTTCGATATGACCAAGAGCGTTAAACTACACTACGTAGTCGGCTTAACCTCCCCTCATGTAAGACTGACACTTTCCTAGTATTTACAAGCGGGTGCCTAGGAATCGCAGAATAAAAATACTGGAACGAGTGGTCAGCCGGTAGCTAGGCATGAGTGTGGGGAAGTGAATGATATGAAATGAAAGCGAAATGGATAGGAAAGATGATGATGAAGCAATTAGTTGAATGAGTGGCGGGGGAAACCGGAGAAAACTTTTCAAACGCAGTTTCGTCCACCACAAATCCCAAAATAAAAAATCTGATGTGTTCCATTCACATGTCTTTCTCTATATCTCTGTAAATTATTATTGTTAATAAGCTTATCTTTTATTTATTTCATGCTAATCGAGAAAAATTAGCAGAAATAGTCTTATTTCTTGCTTTATTGTAAGTAGAAGCGAAATAAGGGAGTACCAGAGGTTAAAGTGATAGCCAAAAGCTGGTTACTAGGTGACTGATGTTCTTTTGTTTGTATGGACAGGAGTTGACAAATTCCTTTATGAGAAAAATATAAGTTTTTCAAAGCTGAAACCAAGAAAAAAGAATATCTCAATAACGATCAACTCCACGAAAAAAATGTATATAACATAAATTGTGTGTTTTAACGTGTCTACAATTTTTGTGTGTTAAGTTTTTGTCCATCTCTTACGGTTTAGTAGTTATGCAAAATTCATCCAGAATAAAGTAGTCTTCAGAGGCTATTCCCAGAAAATTCAAAATATAAATTTTATTTGTCAGGTAAATGTCTTTAATAGATGATATTTTAATCAAAATCGTTAGAGCCATTTTTTAGAAAATCAAAATTTTCGAAAAAAGTTCCATGTGAAGGGTAGTTTGGGGTGGGGGGATTTTTCTCAAAATCTTCGTGTCGCATCCCTGGAAGATACTAAACTTAAATACCAAGTTTGGTATTTTACCGACTTTTCGTTTTTGAGTTATCGTGTTCACAGACACACGGACACACTGACACCCGGATACACGGACCTTTTTCTGAAAATACTTTTTTTGGATACAGGGGACCCTAAAACATATATTTCCGGTGAAATCTCGGTATCGATTTTTTTGGTGGAGTACAATACCTTCTCTATACACTATGTACATAGTACGTATAGAGAAAGTAAAAAACATATTTTAAAAGTTGCTGTCGTTATACGATTTTTATGAAATATGTTCTTTTTCTATGGCCGGGAGTAAAACAAAAGAGTTACGAAACGGATGAGGACTTCCCGCTTGAGAAAAATAGTTTAAAATTGAAACAAAAACAGGGAATACCCTCCGAAATGGTACGCTCTACAAAGAAAAGTTATGTATGACATAAATTAAGTGTTTTAAGATATCTACTTTTTCGTGTAGTAAGTTTTTGTATATGTCTTACCTTTACAAGTTATGCAAAGGTCTTCCAGAAGGTAGAGGTTTCCAGAGGCTACTCCCAAAAACTTGAGGACATACATTTTTATTTGCTATCTAAGCTTCTTTAATCTTTTAATCAATATCATTATAACCATTTTTTAGAAAAATGAAAATTTCGAAAAATGTTCTATGTAAAGCGTAGTTTGGGGGGAGGGGAATTCTGAAAAGCTTTATCACATCTTTGGAAAATACTAAACACAAATACCAAGACCTTTTTACTTTCTGTACATGTAGTATGTACATAGTGTATAGCAAAAATATTCGAAATAAGATTTCACTGGAAATTCATGTTTTGGGACCCCCTGAATAAAAAACAGCATTTTTAGAAAAATGTGTGTGTGGGTGGGCGGCAGCATAGCTCAAAAACGAAAAGTCCGTTAAATACAAAACTTGAAATTCAAGTTCAGTATCTTCCAAAGATGCAACATGAAGATTTTCAAGCAAATCTCCCCACCCCTAACTACCCTTTGCATGAACAAATTTCGAAAATGTTTTTCTCAAAAGTGACTCAACGATTTTTATTAAAATCGCGATATTTACGTGACAAATAATATGCATATCTTGAATTTTCCCTGAAGTCGTATTTATTCTGGGTGAGTTTTTTTTTTTTTTTCAGAATTTTGCAAAACTAGTAAAGCGTAATTGATAGACAAAAGCTTACTGCAGAAAAATTGGAGATCTCGTTAAAACACACAATTTATATCCAATACACTTTTTTCGAGGAGTTTACCGATTTCGAGACATTTCTTGTTATTGGTTTCAGTTTTAAAATACCTAAAGCTTTTCTCATACGGGAACTTGCCAACTCCTGACCACGTAAAGAAACGGATTTCAATCCCATAGCAACCACATTTTAAAACATTTGACTGAAACTTATTAATAATAATTTATTACATACAGAGATGTAGATTAAGTCTTGTGAATGGAACACGTCAGATTTTTCTAAAAAAAAAAATATATATTGAGATTCAGAGGTCCTCAAAACGAATATTTCCAGTGAAATCAAGGTATCGAATTTTTGGGTGAAATGCAATACCTGCTCTACCTACTGGGTACCTTGTACACATATATTCTAGAGAAAGTAAAACTATAAGAGTTAGAAAAGATTAATGCTGAGTATTTAGGGGAGAAAGGTTGGTGTCAGGGTTGTTGCAAATTGTCAAGGAAATATATTTGGTTTGCCATGTTATCTGGTATCAATGTCCTTTTGACAATACTTTTTTTTTTTCGGGTGGAGAGGGAAAATTCACCTTAAGGCCTAACCCGGGCTGGCTAGCCCGACCGTTGGGGTCTCCCGGAGTGGGCATACCGACCTAAAGATCCCCTCCGCCGGTAGTGAGAGGTGAGGAATGGTGCGGTACCGCTGTTGCACCAGAAGGTGAACTGGCCCGCTGTGAGGTCACCAGTGGGTGAAGGTACTGCCAGCAGACCGGCTTGACCAAGGCCCAGTCGGCCTTCTTGCGAAATGACTGGTGAGGATGAGAATAGGATTGTGGTATAGGAAGTCGTCATTTCTGGGTGTGAGGTTTTCTTGGAGCGCAGGTTTCTTGGCGATAGCTGCTGAAGACTGATCTCTAAGAAGAGATACAGTCCTAGCGTTGTAATTTGTCGGCATGTCTTCTGCCGAGAAAGGCCGAGTCCCTGAAACAAACTTAAGAATTACAATTAGATTCCATTGCCTGTGAGGGTCTATTTACATTGCGGGAGTTTCCGCCATATGGCGTCGTCTGTGGGCAAGTATTTCTGTCTGGGGCTTCGTCGAGTACCTGGAATGAAATCTAATGCTACAGTTACTGCTTACAATAGTAGTGAATATATAATGATTATTGGGGTAGTTGTTGCGGCCTTTCGGCATCGTCGATTGTGTTACATTTCTCGTTGGACTTGTAATCCTGGCACACACGCGGCTGTCTGCCTGCCTAATCATGGTGCAGGTGCGGGCCCGTGCCATTCGCGGTGGCATCCTCATCCCCCGGGGTCGCCTTGGCTGGATAAGCACACGGACTTGAGGACTGCTGAAAAATAGGGAAATGTAAATGTGTGTGAAGTAGTTGAGAGGAGTGTTATACTTTCCCCTGGTCTAGACTCTATTGCCTAATTAGGTTGTCTAGGCATTCCTGGATATTAATTTTTGGCTCTCCTAAACCAGCATTCCGGTCAAAGAGCGACAGAGGGCGGAGGTGCTTGTCGTTGCTGATGCCATATTTCACTTAATGCTTGAATGAGTTCGTTGTGATTCTTAGTTTTTCGCTTACAGATATTAAATGCCAACTGCTTTATAAAAGTGGCTATCGAGCACATTTTGAGCTCCTCGTGCAGTTCGAAGGGGGAGCTTCTTTCAGCACTTGTGTAGTAATGCACAATATGCGATTCTGGAGCGTTTGAAGTCGCTTGATGTGGCTTTTAGCCGTATATCCACAAACGGGGCTGACGTAAGTTAGAATGGACCGAATTAGTGTTTTGTATAGGTAGGGTTCAGCTCATGCTCAGTTTCAAGCGACTGTTTGTGTTAATGATTGGGTAGAACTTGTTGAACTGTCCGTTTGCTTTAGCTCTTGCCGTGTTGATGTGTTGCTTCCACATGAGGCCTTCGTCCATCCTTACCCCTAGGTAAGTGACCGTGCTCTTGTCAGTAGGTAAGTGGTGGGAGGGCGCGCCTTCGTCTCTTGTGAAAACAATCGCTGGGCATTTTCTGGCGTTGAGTTTTACTCTCCATTTTTGAACCACCGTTTCAGTATGTTCAGTGCATTCTGGAGTCTGAGCTTATAATCCGTGGCTACGTGGATTGTGCGACTAGGGCAATATCGTCCGGGAGATGATTAATGTATATATTGAACAGTGTGGGCCCCAGTAAACTGTCTTGGCAGTAAAATGGACAGTGTTGACTCCGCCTCTCCCACTGTTGCTTTAATTGTTCTAACATTCAGATAGTCTTTGATGAGGGTGACCATAGAGCCATGAACTCTGTATGTTGTAAGTTTGTTCGGTAGTCTGCATGCCATAGTCTGTCAAAGTATATCGAGGAACACAGCACGAGTGGAGCGGTTGTTGTTATATCCTCTGGTGACGTTTTCCATTATACACAATAGCTGGAGTGTGATTGGCTCTGAAGCGGAATTGCTCGTTTGTGAGTACATTGTTTTTATTTAAAAAGGCGCTCAGTCGTTTGAGGAGAATTTACTCCAGCAGTTTACTCATGGTACTCAGTAGGCTGATGGGCCTATAGTGAGCTCTTTGCATTTTCATCTGAGATCGTTACAGTTCCAGTAAAGTATGTTTATCGAACTTGTGCGAGTCATGTCTAGATGCAAGAGGAAAGTATGATGTGGAATCTGGTGATATGATCAAAGAGTTAGTAGTGGTTAGAGGTGGGGTCTGTGATTCTCTGTAAGGGGAGAGAGATTGCAGATCATGCTCGAGGACACGTACTTTGAGGAAAACTCTATGCAGCATACACTCAAAATCCTCTAACAGTTGGCTTGCCACCCCCAAGCACTCATGTCCACAGTTTGATGAATAATAAATAAAGATAATCCCAGGGCACCAGACTGGGCTCTGTCAATGTCTGTGGACCTGACCCATTCCTTCGACTCACTCCTATCTTCCACAACTGTCCTTTCAAGTCACGATGATAACATCATAGCTACTAGATGCTCCATAGCGAATAACTAGGTTTGTTTCGGTTTTTAAATGCCATATAGGTATTAGATGTTGCAGAATTTCTGGACTTAAATCAAGCCTCTTGGTAATAATCTTCACAGACAGGATATTTCTTAAAAACAAATTTATACAAAGCCATAATTGTGAGCTATAATGTTTAATATTCAATGTTTCTGTAAAAGTGCTAGTGATTTAATGTATTGGCATTGCACAAAGCAAATTAATTATGAAGGTCAATTGAAATTAATTAGTTGAGTCGATTTTGTAACAATACATCACTTACTTCCATTATTGGAAAACATGTTTCAGAAGCCATGTGCTTCCATTGTCAATTCCTCAATAATACTACCCTACAACTTTCTACAAATTCTAGAGGATCTTCAAACAACACAATATCATTCTGACCCCAAAAAACAATTACTCCATAAAAAACATTAAATTCTAAATTAAAAGATGATATCCCACAAGAAAACAAACCAGGTATATATCAGTTCAGCTGCCATGACTGTGAAAAAATCTACATGGGCCAAACAAATAGAAACATAAAAACAAGAGCAAAAGATCACCACAGAAATATTAAACTTAAACAAGAAGGCAAATCGTGGTAGCTTGGCATTTTTGGAAAGAGCAACATACCATAAATAGAAGCCTAAAAATACTAAAAAATATCACAAGGAAGACAGAATTAAAAGTTTGAGAAACATATATACCTATTTGGAAAAACAAGAACTTCTTTTCAACTTTGAAATTCCACCAGGCAAACTACTGATGCAAAGATTCGTCAAACCACCAACAGGGACAGTGACAACCATCACAGTAAGTAATGCCAGCAGTCGACTAAAGGAATTGACAATGGAACTAAATGGCTTCTGAAACATGTTTTCTGATAGTAAAAGTAAGTGATATAGTGTTAAAAAATCAACTTGATAGAACACACCACTGTCACAAAGTCCACCATATACCAGTAATAATTATGAAGGCCCTTACAAACTTATATTCTACTCTTATGTTTACAAAAAAGAAGCACCACACACTTTTAGGTACTTATCATTGGTATTACTTTACTTATTTCTGAATTCAAAGGGATCATCATAAATCAGTAAGCATAAATAAGATACTTACATAACTAGAGAGCACAAACAGGAATCTTTTGAGGAATTGCAAGTTTACAGTTCTACAGGATTGATGATGTTAGAGATAGGAGCAAGATCGATACACACACTGCCCGTTCACAATGATAGTGCAGCAACAGAATTTAGTTACCCCTTTGTTTTTGCTTTCTTTTCAAAGGTGTGCAAAACTGCTGGTAAATATTTTGCATCTTGATGCTGTACTTGCAAATACAGCCATCTGTAGTGGAATTTTGATCATAGCTAAGATTGATGGAAATGTGAAGAGAAGTTTTTCTCAGTAAAAACATGCTTGACAAAATATCATAGGAACTTCACCCCAAAATCTCTCAAAATGTGTATTGTTGTCCATTCCATTAAATGTGACCATGAGGAAAGGGATTAAAGTGGCACAACCCATATTAACTGCTATATCTAAAAACCACAAGTTTGTGTACAAATATTGGAAATATGCATATTCATTAATTACATCACGTTGTATTCCTATAATACCATAGACTACATGAATTATAAATAGAATATAAATAGTATTTCCATGTTTATATGTAAATGCTTACTAGAATATAAAATGCAATTGTGAAACATTAAATTCTCCAAAGACCATATGATCCTGTCTGCCTTTACCTTTGCTGTTCAAACACCAGTTCATAGAGCATGTGCTGCTCGGGTCTACAGTAATGCTTCATAGTTGGCTTACCCTACCCTCATTTAGAACTAACAACCCCCTCCCCCCTAGGACTTACAAGTGGATGCCAATGGGTCAGAAGCCTGTTTAGGAGATAATGGCACGAAACCACAGAATGGAGAAACTAGAACAAGTGGTCAATCCATAGCCAGACATGAATGTGAGGAAGTGGATGATATGAAATGCAAGTGAAATGAATGATGCAGCAATTGGCAGAATGATTGGCGGGGGAAACTGGAGGACCCAGAGTAAACCCACCCAGAAACCGCTTCCTCCATCACAAATCCCACATGCGGGTGCTTGGGATTGAACCTAGGCTGCCTAGATGGAGGCAAGTGGTCTAACTACTCAACCACATCCTTTACAGTAAATGAATGGTGAAATTCAATCTCTGCATAAACTGAATGTGCTCTATATAATAACTCATGATGGAACAATATAGTAATTTTGTGTTGCCATCAACTAGGTAAATCCCACTCTATTGCCCTACTTCTCAAGAATTAAGGCGTATTCCAGATATCAGTGTTACCACCTCCTTAAAATTTGGCTGAAACCTGATCAAGGAATAGTGAGCCTATAATATATCTCAAAAATGTTGCATGATTGCATACAGTCCTTAAAAGGTGTTTTATACGAAATAGCACTTGAAAATGGTGCTTCTATACTCAAGTGACTAACTTGAGTATAGAAGCACTTTGCAATTCAGATGTTCCAAGTGCAGTTCCCATCTGGAACAGAATCATTCCTCATCCCAGAGTCTAGAAGGTTGAATGTGGAAATTAATGTGAGTGTGTTTAATAGCAAAAATCTGATTAAAACACCATTAAGAAACTCTGAAATTCAACAAACATAACACCATTAGTTGTTTCTCAAGCTAAAACCACCAATTGGATCAAAGAAGCTAAGAGTGTTATACAAATGAAACAATAGTACAGTGTGATCCATATAAACCTGAACCATTTTAATAGGCCATAATTTCTCTCTGAAAGCTTGTAGAAATGTGAAACTTGTTTTAATGATCTCAGTAGATCAGGGAGAATCGACAACAATCATGGTAGCAATTGATCAATGCCATCTGTTGTCTATGTTGATGATTTCGATGGAGATTACAAGCATTTTATGGCATTGTAGACAGTCTTTCGTTTGTAGTCATAACAGTGACATGGTACTCACTTCGAAAGTGTGTTTTCATTGTGAAAACATATTGAAAGACAAATTCCTTGGTAACAACACAACGGGAATTTCGAAGAGAATTTAATGTACAGAATGTTCCAACAAAGGCAACAATTTTATCGCTAGCAAGAAAGCTGGAGACTACTGGTATACTCGTTAGTGAGAGTGAAAAACAGACTACCATTGAGTGCAGAAACTTACAAATGTTCCAAGAATGCTAGTAAACTCTCCAAACAAATCGTTGCGTTGATTGAGCCAGGAATCAGGCTATTCATATGGCACATGTCAAAGAGCTGTGACTGTCTACAATGTCATGAAAATGCTTGTAATTTCCATCGAAATCATCAATATAGTCAGCAGATGTCATTGATCGATTGTTGCCATGATTGTTGTCGTTTCTCCCTGAGCTACTGAGATCATTAAAACAAATTTACATTTTTATGAGATTTCAGAGAGAAATTATGGCCTATTAAAATGGTTCAAGTTTATATGGATTGCACTGCAAAATAGAAATACTGAAAGGTTGTTTTCTTTCAGCCTCAGATAACATGAACAACAAAAGAAGTTAAAACAAACACTTCAGACACCTTTTACTAAGCAAACTTTATTATATTTTAGTCTTAATTCAGTTAAACCTATGAAAAATAATGGGAGAAATTAATACACTTAAACACCTTCAAAAAGCTGTACTAGATTGCAAGAATTCTGCAAGACCAAGTTTTAGAGGAAGTGAAGTACACCACAAGAACACTAAACTTCAACTGTCACAGAAACAGGACACAGTACATAGAATGGATAAGCATCTACTTAAAGAGAACTATCTCTTGTGCAGGTTGCAGACACTGTGCTACAGCGAGTTGCTGGTGAAGAAGCAGCTTCTGGAAAGCAGGTTTGTCAGAGTGACGTGTTTGTTATTTCCCATCTTACCACAGGATGCCTTAAAATGTTTTCCTTGTTGTACTTAATAATGAAATAAATGGTGTTTGCTTGTCCTCCCTTTTCATTGCATATTGTTTGACATTGCTCTTAATGAATGACATCTGATCTTAACAAGGAGGCCTTTGATATTTACTGATAACTGAGACATTGCGGCATGATTTGGATGAAAATAAGACATTACATTTGTAAACAGTCTCTTCTGTAAGCCTTAGCTTGGCAGAAATGAAATATTAATCACTATTACAGTCCATATACTAATGTAAATGTGTCATATGACCATTGTGTGTGTGTGTGTCTCAAGAATCAAATATGTTCAGTGGCCAAAAAAATACACCAGAAGATATAATAATAATAAGTATATTGAACCTGCAGATATTACAAAATTCCTAGGTTTAAAAAAAATTGGAAAAATGGTGTTGATGAAATAGTCCCTAAATTGACATTGGGGTGCTATGGACTACATCAATTATCCTGTTTTAGCAACACACTCTAAAATTAGTTTATTTTGCATACTTTCACTCAATCATGAAATACGGTATAACTTTTGGGGAGAATTCAATGATTTCAAAGAGAATCTTTAGTTTGCAGAAAAAGGCTCTCAGAATCATATCAGGCCCATAACCAAGAATATCATGTAAAAATATTTTAAGAACCTAGAGACTTTAACACTCCCTGGAGAATAAATAAATACATACATAAATACCTAAATACCACCCACCACCTACCTTCCCACCTACCTCCATCCCTCCATACATACATATCATTGCAATCTGTAGATCCTATTTTGAGATTAGACTCTATACCCAAATTCTAGGATGTAAATCAAGTCAAGAATTACATTTATTGATACTTATTAATACATTTATTTACAAATAATAGCTCTGAAAATGAATTTTCAGAAGTGTCAGTTTTCATAATTTACAATTACATGTCTGTTTCCAAAAACCTTCTCTTATGCATACATTCTTAGAATATTCATGTTTATTATATTTACAATGTTACATTATTACTAGTATTTTTTGACTGTATGAAGCCCTCCTCTATATTGAAGGCGTAAGTAATAAGGTATCTTTTTAATTCTGATCTAAACTTCTTTTTATTTATTTGCAACTTTTTATAGGAAAGGGAAGTGAATTAAACAAAACTATTACTTTGTAGTAAACCTCTTTTTGGAATGACTGCAAATTATTTGGTCTATGTAAGTCCTGGTCTCTTTGTTATGAATATCTGCATTTTTTGTAAACTTTTCTGGTTTTTCATTACAAATCCAGTATGGCCAGAATATATTCACCAGCTAATGATAAAATTCCAAACGTTTTGAAAAATGGTCTGCAGTGAGTTGATCGTCTTGCCCCCTGCCATTATTCTTATTACCTTTTCTTGCATAATGAACTCTTTATTTGATATCTACCAAATTTCCCCAAAATATTATTCCATAGGTCATCAATGAATGAAAATATACATAATAAGCTGTTTTTAGTATGATTTTATTTGTAAGCTGAATTAAAGATCGGATTGCAAAACATGCAGAGCTCAGTTTGCATACAATATAATCAATATGGTGTATCCAATTCATGTTACAATCAATCATAAGACCCAGGAATTTTGTATTACAGGCTGCAGCAATCTGATTATTTTTATATTCTATCTTTAGGCTCTGCCATATTTTTATACTTTGTGTAATAATTAATGTAGTTAGTTTTTTCAAAATTTATGTGAATTTTGTTACTTTCAAACCAATTTATTTAGTGTGTCGAAGATTTTATAGATGAATCTGGGAGCTGAGTGACATTGTTCTTTAATTATAATACTCATCCATAAAAAGAACTGGATAGCCAAGCACATTCCTATACATATTAATGACCTGTTACATAAGAAATAAAAATTAATTTATTGCCAATTCTGACTTCCACAATATTCATACAGGAGCCAGACTTGAGCTACATATACCATCAACTAACCTCACATGTGTTCAAAAAGGAGTACATTATCAGTGTATAAAATATTTAATGTGCTACCTCACAACTTGAAAAGCTGCAATGATAAAATGTTTAAGACAAAGCTGAAACATTATTTACATGATTTTCTCCCTTTATATGCCATCATTGAGTTTCTAAATGATGCTTAAATATTTCACTTTTAACTATGTAAATGATGTTGTAAATATTGCAAATATTAAAGATTAAATAGCTCAAGTGAGGTAGTTCAAGTATAATAGTTAAACATGAGTTGGAATAGTGACACTCGCCTTACTTAAAATTAATTTTCAAGACATATGTTTCAAGGGCGATTTCCCTCTTCTTCAGTTGAGGTCCGACTAATGGTTGGAAATTGTGCTGTGGTCCATTGCAGTGGAGACATCTGGTGTTCTCAGCAGAAGTTTGTAATCATGTGGTGGTATTTCAAAATTCATGAGTTGGTCTTTGTGTTGTGTAATGAGAATATTCTCCCAAACTGTGAGTGCTGCCGGGTTGTTTACAGGCTTTAGCAACTTTATGCAATTTTTTATTTCGTGATGTGATGTCCAAAAATGGTGTGCTACTGCCAATTTATTTGTCTGTTTCTGTTTGATGTATCTGAAATGTTCTTTTAACCTTATTTCCAGTCTTCTTTTTGTTTGACCAATGTAACATAATTTGCAGTCCTTGCAATCAATTTTGTAGGTGCCTGATCTCTGGTTTGTAGGTTTAGGGTTTTTAATGTCTATTTTCAGTGTATTTTTTATGTTGAATTGGTTACTTGAAGCTAAACTTATATTGTATTTCATGAAGATTTTTATGAATTTTTTATCTGCTGTTGGGTGATAAGTGATTTTTTATAAGTAACGTTTGGTTTTTGTGTGGAAAAAGTGGTGATTTGTTTTTCAATTGTTTGGTCAATTAGGTTTGGGTTGAAACCATTGGCTGAGGCTATGTGTTTTAATTGGAGATATTCTGTGTTGTACTCTTCTGTTGTACTGAGTCTGTGTACTGAGCTGTTGAAGATTGCCCGTTTGTGAGGTTCAGGGTTGTAACTATTCCTTTTTATGTAATTGTCTGCATGTGTGGTCTTCCTGCAGATGCCATAAGTGATATTTTGTTCTTTGCATGTTAGTTTTAGGTCCAGGTAGAGTAGAATTTGGTATTTTTCTGTTTCCATTGTGAACTGTATATGCCTGTCTTGTAGATTTAATAACTTTAGAGAGTCTTCTACTAATTTTTGAGGACCACCGCAAAAGCATCATCAACATATCTAAACCATTTTTGAACACATTAGGAAAACTGGAGGTTATGTGAACTTCAAGTTGTTCCATGTATAGATTTGCTTAAAAGGGCAAAAGTGGGTTACCCATTGCTAAGCCTGGGGGTTGTAATATCTGCTATTGAATTGGAAATAATTCTGATTGATGCATAGTTCTGTCAAAGTATGAAAGTCTTCTTTCTTGTTTAAGCCTATGTCTGTGAGCAATGTTTTGGAGGTTTAAAGTAATTTTTTGATTGGAATGCTGGTGAATAATGATTTCACATCAAATGAGACCAACAAATCATTGGTTGAAACTGTGTAATGCTCTAGATGTTGTACTAGATCCAAGGAATTTTTAATGGAAAGATTGTTATGTTCTGGAAAGCTATTGAATTTGTTGACTAACCTCTTTGATAATTTGTAGATTGGAGAGTTTATACAATTGACTATTGTTCTCATGGGTTTGTCAGGTTTGTGAATTTTTGGCAGAGCATAGTGAGTGTCACTATTCCTTCTCAAATTTAACTATTATAATTGTAAATATTGCTAGTTATATAATCATATTGACACATTCCACATTCTGTTGTCACAAAGTGTGGAATGAATGAAAATATGCATAGTAAGCAATGCAAAGTATAGGATTTATGGAATGCAAATAAATGAAGTGTGTGTGTCTGTGTATGTGTTTATGTCTGTGACTGTGTGTATGTGTGTGTATGTGAGTATGTCTGTGTGTATGTGTGTGTATATGCGTGTGCACATATATGTATTTGTCTGTGTGAAATGCTTTGGAGGTATGTGTGCTTGTTGTGCGTGTGCGTGCATGTGTCCATCCATTTAAAAGAAAAGTCCCCATCATGTTATGTTATTCTGACATCAGAACATGTTGTGGTAGCCTTCTTTAACGTCTGCCATAGTCGCCCTCCGTGGTGTAATGGTTACCATGCTGACTTTATATACCCAAGGTTGCGGGTTCAAACCCGGCGGAGGACGATGGATTTTTTCGGGTGTAAAAATCCTTAGCTTGGCCTCCTTCTGAAGGGAAGTAAAGCCGTGGGTCCCGTGTCATAGATTTACGGCACGTAAAAGAACCTCAAGCCTGATAGAGAGGCCTCTGAGCAAAATTAAGCAGTCTTTCACGCCCAGTATAGAATGGCATGCTGAGAACCACAGCAGTTAAAGAGCGTCCATAAATAACACGCCATTTACATTTTAACGTCTGCCATGCAAAATCTACATTGAATATTCTACGTCAAACTCCTTGTCACTGTTTAAAATCAGCCAGAACATAATATTTTGTGTGGTGTTTATTTCACAAGAGTTGCAAGACATTCTGGTTAAATTTTTCGGCCATTGAGGTTTTATATTTTAGAGCTTATCATAATATTATTTGTAGAGAATTTGTTGGTGCCTGTTTTGCAGGGAAGTGCAGCCATGAAAGAGAAAATTAATGCTGACAAACTCATCTGGACATTATTTCCTTGTAAATGTACGTTTATAAAGAGTGAGTTTAAAACATACGCTCGTAGATGTGTTCATCCCTTTCAAGCAACTGCCTTTATTTTGATCTAAAATGGAACATTTTGGGATGTAATAATAATAAAAAGAATGATTTAGTGCAATTCCAATTTGAACCACAAGTCTGCAAAAGAAAATTTACTGCATCATCTATAGTTTAATTAGCAAACTGATTCCTATAGTATCTAGAACACAAACTGTATGAAAATGTACAGAATAATGCAAAGTATTGAAAAATAAGGGAATAATGGCATACTGGGGGACACATTGACTTGCACTGAGAAAAACTGATTAACATTTGAGCCTGCCTGCTGCACAGAGTGAAGAAAATATTGAGTGCTTGTTAGACAGTGACCTCCTGGAGCTGCTACAAGAAATGAAAGAACAAAAGGAAGACGGCCAAAAGAAACAGGTGGAAAACTATTGCCCTGTTTCAATGAGCCTGAACATGACTGAACAGTGACAATATCTTGTGCGTGAGTCTCAAGTTTACTGGTGGCCATAAGAAGAATCAATATGTATTGTGTTCATGTGTTTGGACCAGACTGGGTTCACTGTATAAAATGTCTTTCAGAGGTGTGTGTCAATTGCAATGAAGTAACTGAAGATACATTTTTAATGAAAGAATTGTTGTCGTAGTGATTAGATGCATTGAATATAATTACTTTACACTGTATTTTGTTTTTATTTGTGTTTTTTACATATGCCAGGTTATGTTTCTAGAGACAGAAAAAGTGTGGTAAATGTTATTTTGCATTGTATTCCCAGTTCTCTAGTACTAAATATATCATATGCCAATTAGCAAATTAAGGATTGCTTATTATAGTGAACATAAACTCATACACCAAAATGTATGGTACTGAGATTTCACCAGAAGCACATATTTTGAGGCCTCCAAATCCAAAATCTCATAGATAGATTTTCATAGACCCCTTCTGACCATAGTTTCCTTGCTCCTATTTCTTTCTAGGAGAATAATATCAATCTCTTTTGCTTAGACATCTACTGTCGATAGCTTCCTTAGCTCTTTCTTTCCAAAAATTGCTAGTTCCTATGGCCAGACTACCTGAAGTTTTGGCGTTTCATGGCACAGCAAATAGCTGATTCAAATTCCACGTCAAACATGGGGTTTCTAAGTACAGAGTGATTCAAAAATAATTTTACAACATATGTGGATGGATTCCTGGAACTGAAACAAGAAAACATGTTCATATAAACATATGCTCTAAAACTCTTCATTTTTGCATCATCAATTTATTAATGAAAGTCACCTTCAACAGCTTTCCGGGTCCAACCTAATAACTTCATTTATTTATGCACTCATTCATAGAAGGCCTTGACCCATTTACCCTGCAGTGTTGCCATCGCTACTTGTTAACATTTGTCATTTATTAGATTGTAATACGTTCCCCCATCATGCCTTACACGTGCTGTCTACAGGCACTTTATTCAGAACACTCTCCTCCTACACCTATTAGAAAATGTACCTCTGCATATAATAACAAACATGTGGTTTATGCATGATGCTCTAGCACATTTTAGTCTCATTGTTTGAGATGCACTGGCTGGTACCTAGTATGACATATGGACAGGTAGAGTGGGGCCTGTTCCTTAGCCTGCACGTTCCCTCGACCTCAATCCTTTGAATTTTTAGCTTTTGGGAGCACCTTAAATCATTGGTTTATGCAACAGACATCCTAGATGAAGAAAATCTTAATCTACCGGTTACGTAAACCTGCAAAATCATACAACACCAACTGGAAGTACTTGAAATTCCATGCTTTGACGAGTGCATGCATATCTAGTTGCATATCTTGGATCATTTTATAAGTGGTGTTTATGTGGAACACCTCCTAATAAGCTGACAGCATCAAAAATAGAATAAATTGTCACTTTAAAATATTTTGATCAATAACATTTTGAACCTCAATAAAACAAGAATGATGAACATTTTTTGTTGTAAGGAAACCTGTCCCCAAACTTTGTAAAAGTATTTTTCAATCATCCTGTATATGCACATGTGTGCATGTGAAAGGGGAACACGGGAAAACACCAAGTTCATATGACATAAATGAAAATAGAAGAAACAACCGGAAAGAAAAGAAAAGAAGAAGAAAGAAGGTTCCTAGCTTTTGCTCTGTTCTTTCTTCTTTCTGGAGCCAAGTTTCATATCTTTATGTACCACTTATCATTGTCTAGTACTGCATAGGTCAAAACCAAAATTTAATATATTTCCCTAAATTGTATCCATAAACTGCTTTATTCCCCACCCCCAATTGTCCTTATATCATTTCCAATATGTTGAATCTGGATGTATTAATATTCTTCCTCCAATAACCGCCAACATCAACTGATGGGTGTGTGCATGCCTTTGTTACTACTGGCTTTCAACACAATAGATGCATACATTCCACAACTGATTTGAATATTGAATAGTCTTGCTTTTGAAAAATAATGAACTCTATATTATATTCAGTATTAGAATGTCTAAAACAAATAATTTTAAAATATCTACACATTTTTCCAATAGTTATCAAGCTATTATTATTGAATGTTGAAGATGTCATACACGTAGGTGCATTAAATATTCTTTGGCTTTTCGTTTAAAGGCTTACAAAACTGCATGGCTTTTAAAGGTGTTCTGAAAATATCTCATCCCTGATATCAGGAAATGTTTGAAGTTTCTGTAAATGTTATATAGGACCATTAAATTATAAGGTAACCTCTCTCTCGTGGCCTCTCTCCACTGAGCAAGAGATTCAAGAGTCACCAGTAAAGTGGTGCTGGCAAAGGCGCACTGGAATCCTTACCTTAAATAAATGCTGAAAATATTGGCCATCTGCTCCCAAACAGGTAGTATAACAAGTTAAAGATGTTCTCACTCAGCAGCAGAAATCCTTGTGTAATCTACAGAAACTTAGTGATAACATCATGCAAGAAATCATAAAGATTCCTGCTGCTAAGCTTAGACAAGTGAGCAAGAATATTTTCCTAAATTGTGTTCCCATATGTGAGCAGAAGGTCAATATTTCCATAATTTTATTTATCTTAAGATACGTATTTTAGTGCACCTTTGCTGGCACCACTTCCCCGGTGACTCTCAGATCTCTTGCACAGTGGAGAGAGACTGGAATAGCGGTTACCTTATAATTTAACAACTCTATACAGATATATACTACATATCATTATTGCAATACTTTATCTTTTTGAGCTAATGTCAAGGTCTGAATCAGACTTTTTCATACTCTCTAAGCTCAATCATTGCAAGCAGCCTATGGAAGAAAATGCCCATAAATGCTCAGCCACTCTTTGATTGATCTATGAAATTGTCAATTCCATTTCAACTGTTTTCTCTTTACCCTTGTCATTGCTGGACTCACAAGCCTTGGACCAGTAGTCTGTCAAGGAGCAAGCAAACTCTGAATCATAGCATATCCAGGAGTAAATGTAGCAATGATAGAAAACTTTATAGATCAAATTATCTAATCAGAAATTTGCCTAGCATATAAGGAAAATCTTCAATTAGGTTGGTTGGCCCTAGGATTTGAACCTGGATCTCCTGAAAGTGAGTTACACATGTTACTGTGGCCATACTTCACTTGGTAACTATTTGCTTAAAACATATAAACTGGAATCTGTAAATTCTGCAGTGAAAGGGAAAACATAGTCATTATCTAACATAATGTAAAGAATTAATGGTATGGAGACAAAAAGTGTGGCAGAAAAAATGGAGCAAATTGGATGATTAAATTGTAGCTATAAAAATGTTAACCTGCCTGGGTAGTGTAGTGGTAGCGTGTCTGCCTCAGGTCAGCAGGTCCCGAGTTTGAATCTCGCTTAGGGTGAGTTACCTGGATAGGGTTTTTTTCGGGGTTTTCCCTTATCCTGATAAGATGTATGTTGAGTAACTTTAAGCTGCATGGACCCCAAAGTCATTTGAGCATCATTTTACCAATTTATTCATCATCCAATACGACCAACCAGGTTAAAGAACATTAAGCTACAAAAAAAGAAATATAAATGTGTATAATATATTTGTTAACAGGGAAAGAGGAAAAGGGATTCAGGGAGCTTTAAGGGGAGCAAAAGAAAAATGGGACAGCAGAGTAAAGGATATAAGAAAAGAACAATGACATGCAGAAGAGGGGGAGGAAACAATATAAAAGGTTAAGGTTGGAAAAAGGCAGAGCTAAAAGGCTTGGGTGCCTTGCAAGTTGAGGTACTACACAAAGAACTACCACATAGTTTGGACATGTAATTTAAACTAGGTACCTATATAGGAACATTGTTGTATAAAAAAAACTATGTAATTTGAAATATGCAAATAAATTCAATTAAACTCATTGAAAATACATAAATTGAATCAATATTCACTGGATACATATTATAGAGTAATGCACTTTAAGACTAAATATCTAACCTATACCTAGCTCTGACACAACATAGAAACAATGTTTCAAGTTTATAAGGTGATATCTCTATACTCAAATTATTCTTTTATAGAGATTTTAAACCCAATAATACAAGGGCCACCCAGAAAGTAATGACCAATTTGAATAACTAAATAATAACAAACGATATCAACACAAAACTTTAATTAAAAAGTTACAGTACCTAACTCTATTTCTCAGCGTAATATCTATTCTATCAAGTCATTTATTCTCACATGGTACCAGTTTTTCAATGGCAATGTTATACTTTTCTACCACTAAAGGATTTATTCGTTTTTTTGAATGCACAAAATGTTCAGCCAATCGAAAGTAATAGGTAGATAGCGCAAGTGTATAGTGATAATGCAATGAACGAATCTTCGGAGGAAGTGGCAGATAATTTACGAGTAATCAAGGAAGAACCAGTATGTATGATAAAGACAAGTAGAAGTTCACCAATCATTATGAAGGAGTAGAAAGCAAATGTTGATAAAAGAATTCAGAAAAATTGGTGTTACACTTGGACACTGTACATGACTTTTTGGTGGAAAAGATTCCCAACTAATGAAGACCTCAAAGTGGCAGTGGCATCTTGGCTGAGATTTTTAGCGGTGGAAGAGTGTAACATCTGCATTGAAAAACCGGTAGCATGTGCAATAAATACCTTGATAACAATGCCAATTACATTGAGAAATAGAAAGTACTGTGACTTTGTTTACACAGTTTTGAGTTGATATCCTTCATTATTATTTAGTTACGCCAAATTGTCTGTTACTTTCTGGATAGCCCTCGTATGAAATCACTATTTCATCACATTGCAAGAGTGAGATGTTCATAACCTCTATTCTGTTTCAGTGAACGTCCTTCTAAGATGGTATTGTAAGAAAAGTAGTTATTTTTATAACAAAGTTATTATTTCTGTCCAGGTGGTTCACAAGCAGTTCAACTCTCCAATTGGTCTTTATTCTGATGAGAACATAGCACAAACTATACAAGCTCAAACTGGAGCTACACCGTAAGTATTGCAAATTGTTAGCTGTTTGTATTAAAATACCCAATTCCGCTTTTCATTTTATTTGAATAATAACATGTTGCTGCCTTTACGTTTTAATAAAGTAAGTTTTCATTTGTAAAACCCTAGGAGCAATCCAAGAACGTCTACGCTCGACCGACGAAATCAAGTCAAAGTGAGGCAAGTAGAAAATGGAACCACTTTTCTTTTTTCTACTCACTGCCTTTGGTGCTGTAGACAATAAAAAAAATTAAATAAAACGCAAGCCAATGCATACTCTTTGTTGTTCTGCATGATCACAAAATTAGCTGCATGGCTCAACGTGTAGCTATGTCATGCGATCAAACACAAATTTGGACTATCAAATAAGGTGCACGGTAATAAAATGTAATGGACTGAATTAACAATTCCAATGTTTGATAATAAAATGCACGCTTATTTTGGAAAATGCTTAACATAACACTCTAAGCCAACAATATTTATTAGAACTCAAAGCATTCAGAGGGTATAACTAACTTTCTTGAAGCCCATTTCTGAGAAATATTTCATCCTTAGCATAGGGTGAGGCTACTCAATAATGGAAACAAAACAAGAGCAAAAGAAGATCAAATATTAATAGATTTATCTATTTGACATATGTGGCATGCTGTAAAAGCTTCCACTAATATAGAATGTCCATAGAAACATTTCCTTATAAATAGATTCCCTTAAAAACTTTGCAGTATGATGTTGGATTTACATGAAATTGATTTCATAGAAGAGAAGCTCAAACAGTTTCAGGAGATGTGCAAATAAATGGCGTGTTATTTATGGGCACTCTTTAACTACTGTGGTTCTCAGTGTCCCATTTTAAATTGGGCATTAAAGACAGCTTAATTTTGCTCAGAGGCCTCTCAATCAGGCTTGAGGTTCTTTTACGTGCCATAAATCTACGACACGGGAATTTTTGCCCAAAATTCAACTTTTAAGAATGGAGAAAAACATTGGTTCTACTTTATATACTTTTAATTATTTTTATACTCATAGATTCCATTTTTTTTAATCGTTATAAAAATGGAATCTATGAGTACAAAAATAACTAAAAGTATATAAAATAGAATCAATGTTTTTCTTCATTCTTAAAAGTTGCATTTTGGGCAAAAAATTCTTTTTTAGGGAGAAAGGGCTTTACTTCCCTTCCGAAGGAAGCCATGCTAAGGATTTTTACGCCTGGAAAAATCCATCGTCCTCCGCCGGGTTTGAACCCGTGACCTTGGGAATATGAAGTTAGCATGGTAACCATTACACCACGGAGGGTGACAGGAGATGTGCAGTTGTTAATTGTGGATTCTTATACATGTTTATTGTAAACTATTTTTTCAACAATAGTGAAGGATAGAAATAGTATTTATCCAAAAATGAAATTAATTACTAACATGATTGTTCCAGTAGCAAGGCCACAAACACTGGCATTGGTGATGAATTGGCAGCCAATTGGTCAGAATTTGCAATGAAACTCTGAGTCCTGAGCATGATGCTCTGTGATCATATGAGTTTTTTTTTACCTCTGCTAATGTATTGCATTTTTTATATCAAGTTTGCGAGTTCAAATCCGGCATGATTTATTGACATGTAAAAGAAATCCTGCAGGACAAAATTTTGGCGCACTGGCAGTACTGATATAATGCTGGCAATTGACATCATCATTAATAAACAAAATACAGTGTACTCCCGATTATCCACGTGTGGATTGTCCGTGCAACCCTCTCCCTTGCGAAAAAAAAATATTTTAGATAGTTTTTCTTTAGGAAGCAGCAATAAAGGATCTGCCACATGTAATAAGTGCCATTTCCATTGTTTAAATGATCACTGAGTGACAACAGAGTACCGTTTCCATTGTTATCGGCTCGCCTGTTCCATATAAATTAAAACAAGTTCAGTTTTTCTGATGTTAATCAGCATGTAAGTGTCAACGAAGCAAGTTAAAAGAAATTTGTAAGAAAGATGGCAGAGAAATGAAAAAAATGTGTGTTGACATTAAAACAAAAATTAGAATTAATTGAAAGATTTGAGAAGGGAAAACTGTCGTAAAACTAAGTGCTAATTATGGGATTGGAATGCAGACTGTACGGGACATTAAAAACAATAAGCAGAAAATACAGGATTTTATCAGGAACTGTGATTCTAATTCTGGACCATCTGCACGAAAAAGCATGAAGAATCTATATTTGAGGACTTGTATGCTTGTTACAATGGTTCAGCCAAAAATGAGCAGAAGGTGTCATTGTTTCAGGTGTAATGTGTGAAGCTCTAGGGTTAGAGGGGGAATTTAATGCCTCATCTGCTTGGCTAACCACATTCAAACAACATCATGGGATTTGTAAACTACTACAAGAAAAGTTTGAATGCTGTGTGAAAAAATGTCAACTCCTCTCAGAAGCAGACCAACATCACAGTCATTTTAAGAAATAAACAGGCCTACGATACCTATGCACAGAAGTAAAATAAACTTTTGAACAAAGAATACATGCTGAAAAAAGCTTTTAAATTTAATTTCCTATTTACATTGTATGTTGTACCTTAAAAGCATTCTCCAATTATTTGTGTTTTTCAATTATTCGTGCTTCTTCTACCCCACATTACCCCGGATAATCAAGAATATATTGCAATTTAATTTGACATTAAACTTAGTGTAGTTATACTTCGGTCAATTCTAGCTCATCTGTTTGAATTATCTCTTGTCATTGTCATCTTTGACTTTGTTTTTTTAAAACAAATGAATATTATAAGTTGAGATTGTAGTTTGTAACCTCAACATCCCAGTAAAGAAAGTAAACAAAGAAAACACTTTAGTGTCTCTATGGTCAAAAGATCAACATTCTGGGTTCTCAATCTAGGTCTCAGACTGGATTTCCATCTGGGACAAAGAGAGTTTTCTTAATAAGGATTTTCCTTATTCTCAACAGAGATTGAGAATAAGAATGGGCTTTAATTCAGAAATGATTAATATCCATGTTTAAAGAACCCACAGTCATGAGTTGTTTCTCAAGTCAAAGCCCCTGTTATGACCCAGCATATACAAATGGAACAACTATGAAAAACAAACAAACAAACAAACAAAGGAAAGCACGGTAATTGCCTTTAACATTTCCATATTTTGGCACACTATTTATTTTTGCAGTGCATAAGAGTAGCAAATTTTAAGCAATGAATTTTATTCTCTCTGAATGCAAGAAAATGAATAAGTGAATATCAAAATTTAATCACTTTTTACTAATTGCAACCATCCTATGTTAATTGTAATAAACCAAGTAGTTACTATTTTGTAACTAAGGTCTGATTTCTTTCTTCTTTTATTTTTTATTCAATATAATTTTATTTTTTCTTGGCTTCATTGTTAACAAAATGCAAAAACAGTTACATAAATTTGGAAAATACATATTTTTATAATAAAACTCTATGTTAAAAGAATTTAAAAGCGACCTATTGGAATTTAAATGTGAAGTTTAAATGTACCTTAGTTTTTAGGTACCATTAAAATTGATTAATAGCATATGGAAAGCAAAGCAAATTTGATAAATGAGGTACAGGTGTACATAAGAGTAGGAATTCATAACTTGAGACATGAAAACTAATTTTTAACTAATGTGGAATGTGTATTCTAAACTACATGAGCGTGGTCGAAGGGGCAAGTTCAAAGTTATATTTACTGACTAGGATGGATGGCCTTACTTGATTTACTGATTTTCCAAGTGGTGTGATTAATTCAAGTTATGTAAACTCTTGTTTACAAAATATAGCAAATATCAGGAATTTTTTTGGTATAAAAGGATAATGAATCAGTTTAAGCCAGTTCACATCAACATTTGATTAATTCATAACATTATGATAAATAGTAATTATTTTGTAAAGCATTCCTATTTGGAAGTAAAGTCTTTACTGTAGTTATTTTTATTTAGATAAGATACTGAGCAAGGAGGGAATTTTTTTTAAAATTCTTTGCGAGTTGTTTATTTATGTTTGTGCCTTAACCACTTGATGATTTGCAACATCATTATTTCAGTGTTCATAACTATCAATTGTTTTTCAAAAACATAGTTTAATTAATTTATGCTGTGTTTATATAAAATACATCTTACACATATATGAGGGCAGTCTAATAATGTTTATTTATTTTACATACATAAGAACAATAAAGTGCATTAGGCACAAAATTATCCATGGTAGCCTGTGAGCTTGCTACTCATTTCTCCAAAAGTTATACAGAACTTCTATCTGTGACCAAGTTATCATGTAAAGGACAGAGTCCATTCAGTAAAAAAGGTGCAGAGTCAAACAAATGAGCTTGCTTTGCTCTAAGTGGCAAACTTCAGGAGTGGCCACACTCAACAAACATGAACTGAACATAGAGCATGCTTGCATGACACTACATTACAATGTGCATTCATCAGACTCAACTAAGCTCAGACATTTTACAGTAAGGTAGAAACAGTGGTGCAAGTGAGGAAGGGGAAGTAAGGGAAGAAAGAAAGATTACTCAAATTTGCGAGCAGGGGTTAGCACTGTGGTCAGCATAATGAAGTCATCTTTCGCACCTTGCGCTGTGCAATACTCAGGTACATGCACCCTGAGAGGCCCTACCTAGGACATAAAGCTGCCATAAGGTAATAATAAATATTGAATAATCTTGAAAATATAAAAGTGTTCTATTGATAGATGGTCAATATTTAGAAATACTTTGAACAATTTTGACCATGTGCCTCATTTAACAGAATTAAACTCAAACTTGAATAGTTAAAGGATTCAAAATATAATAAAGGAAATATAAAATTGTTAAGAAGCAGGCCATCCAACCTACTACTCAGTATCTATCCAAGCCATGGTATGTAAAATGCTGTGCTCAACCAACACTGCATCCAAATTCAATATAGTTAAACAAATAAGGCATAAAACCAAGTAGGAAGGAATCTATAAAATATTATTTTAAATAAGATTCATTTTCTCATTACCGCTGTATGGGAGGAAAATGTCTGGAGCTGCACCTGCTTGCAACATTGCATTATTTATTTTACAATAGTTATATTGACTACATTTAAGTCTAACAGACTAAAGAGGCATGAAGCAATTAAAACAAACAGCATAACTACATATAAAAGAGCATATCACGCTCATAGAAGTTAGAACTGATGATGAATATAGACAACTCATTTCTTCAGGATTATTTACATAACTGAAGAAATGCTGCAGCAATATTTTCTTATCCTATGCCATAAACAAATGTAATGCATTTGCTGATAACAGCTGTTTTTACTAAAGTTCCCTATTTGCAATACAATATGCTTGTTCTAATTACATTTTTCAAAGCACAATTGGAATTGAATGTTTCTGCATATCTTTCCTTTGCTGCATGTTTGTGCAGGATTCACTAAAAGCTGCATAAAATGTATTGCTTATTAAACTCTTTATTTCTGCAATGTATTTAAGTTAAGTACTAAAAATAAAAACAAAACTGCAGATATAAAAATATATATACCATACTTACTCACAGATTTTTCTTCTCACCCCCTTATGTCTAGAGACAGCATAAATATTTTGAAAATATTCTGATTTAAAATAATTACATGCTCTTTCTGCCTTTGTTTTTTCATAGTCATTTCAATAACATAAAAATTGTATGCTAATTACGTATTTACTTAGAAATGATTTCAGTTTTAATACAGTTTTTATTAATGGTCTTCAATTGTTTCAAAACAAACTCTAAGGTATGACTGAACCTCCCTTATACCCCTAGAACCTTGGTACTTTTTAATGCCTATTGTCTTTTTCTTTTTTTGGCCTCTTTCCACTTTCTGCATTTGAGAAAAGAAAATGGAAAATATAAAACATACTGTCAAATGCAGTGAGATTGTTCCATCTAGCACAACGTTAATTATATTTCCCCCCCCCCCTCAATTAGGTGTATTGTGTGAGTTTTCATGTGTTTTAGGATGTATGTTGGCCACACTGAAGCAAGTGCTTGGTTTCAAGAAATTTCACTAGGTATAAAAATGTTATAAGGTATACTTCCATCCAAAAACAGAAACAAGACAAAATAAATCAGTACTGCCCCTATTGAAACTCAAGCAGTTGTTTCAGTGTGGCCAACATTTATCCTAAAACACATGAGAACCTGCTTAATCTAACTGCCCAATACTCAAAAAAGAAAAGATATATAAAGTGTAAAAAAAATGTCTAAAATGTCCTTTAGCCCTAAGGTTATTACATTAAAAAATAAAATGAACGATTTTTATGTTGTGTAAATCATTCAAATTGAAGATCATAACAATGAATATAAGAAATATCGTAACTTGTATCATCAACATCTACAAAAGTTATAGTCTGACTTCTACACTAGTAACTATATATCTAGAACAGCCTGGAACATAATCAATGAACACAGAACTCAAGTTAAAAATTATGAAAACATTAAAATGAGTATAAACGGTATAGTTATCTCTAATCCTCTTGAGGTTAGTAACCAAATGAATGAATATTTTGCGAGTTATGCTAGAGAATTAACTAAATAAATATGTATGCTAATTATGATCAACATTGTAGCTAATGAAAATTCAGTTTTTATGTACCCCACCTCAGAACAGGAAATTTTAAAAATCCTGAATGCAATGCCTGGTAAATTTTCCTGATGGTGGGATGACATTTCCTCTGAAGTATTAAAACAATGTAGAACTGCACTGGCAAAGCTCTTAACAAATTTAACAAATGCCAACAATGAAGCAGGTATCTTTCCTGACATTCTTAAAACTGGGGTTATTAAGCCCATTTATAAAAAAGACAACAAAAATGATGTCAACAATTTTAGACCCAAAGCCCCAACTTCTAGTATAGGTAAATTATTTGAGAGATAATACTACAAAGATTGGAAAACTTTCTACTGAAAAATAACATTCTTAGCCCAACTCAACGTGGATTCCACAAATCCTTTTCTATTAAAACAGCTATAATCACATCATCCATGATATAATATAAAGATAAATCAGAATAAAAAAGTAGCCAGCCTAATGGCAAACCTAACCAAAGCTTTTGAGTGCGTAAGACACAGTATTTTATTAAATAAACTTGAACTATATGCATCAGAGGTTTACCCTATAAGTTAATTGCATCTTACTGGAAGAACACAATGCTCTAAAATAAATTATATTAGCGGCTTAAGTAAAGTAAAATCAACATTTACAGAGGTAAAACATGGAGTTCCACAGAGATCTGTTTTCAGCCCAGTTCTATTTATTATTTATATAAATGATATACTAGAGGCAATAATTTTACTACAATCAGTTACGCTGATGATAACACTATGTTGGAATGAAATCTTAAACACATTAGCTAATACCATCAAATCTATTACTCATTCATTAATACAGTATTTTGAGTCAAATAAACTAAAAGTAAATGCTAAAAAACCAAAGTTATGTTATTTGAACTAGGTGGTAAAATGAATTATTAAAAATTAGTTCTCCTAAGGTTAAGCTGACTCCAACATCTCATTCCTTATTAGGGTTAACCGTAATCTTGCATACCAGGTTACCCTGTTATGGCAGATGCTGTCAATGTGTAATGCGGAATGCCAACATGCACATTTAAAAACCACTACGTATATGCATATCAAACAATACTGTTAATTGTAAATAACTCTAAAGATGTATTAGTAAATTATGGTATACATCATCATAATGCTAGACACATTATAGATTTCTATAGAATATCGGTGAATAAAAAGCAAGTTAATACTGACCCTTTTATTGTAGGCAGTATATTGTACAATAAGCTACATTAGAAATTAAGTCCTGTGCAAAGAATGGTTTTAAAAGAAATCTTAACAAGTATCTCATCCACAAATGTTTGTGAAAAATTGATGAACTGCAAACCTATGTACATTGCTGTAAAATTGTAAATAGCTTTTGACAATTTCAGATACTCGTACGAGTCTATTGACGGTAATAAATATACTATACTATACATGGAACAGTGTAGAGCTGAGGAAGGGGACTACATTTAAGGGGAGAACATTGCCATTTTCTAATTTTTTTGCAATAAATATTACAGCATGATTTCAGCTTTTTTATTGCCACACCTTGTATAGCGCCATGAATGATGACTAAAACTACAAAATATATACTTCCTGTACAAAATCACATTGCATATTAGATCTTTCAAGTAACTTCCTCGTGAATGCCTTTCCTACACAAGCAAAGATAGCATTTGTATGTAACATATAAAAACTAGATATGTTTTTCTGAACATTAAAGCAGCTAAGTTTAAACATATGAACAAAACCAACTTGTGAATAACTATGGTATATTTCTCTGTTGCTTTCATTAATCTAAGTTATCTTTCCCCTAAAGCATTCTACTTTCCTCATCTCTTCCTTTCTTATTTTAATTTTGTTAAGTTATTGTAACCTAATACAAAGTAAAACAATATGAGGATAGGGGAAAAGCAATCAGAATTTTTTAAAATTGTGGAATTTGATACTGCACTATTATAGGGGTGGTGCTACATTCCAATATGATAAAACATGAGAGAAACAAAAACCACAAATTAAGTTACACATGTAAAACATTATTTAAATCAAAAGGCAATAATATAATGCATTCCTATACAGTCAAAAGTGAAATGTTATTGTTTTTCCCCTATGTACATATATATTGTTCACATGTAGATAAAAACATAGTATTTCTTGTCTTAGATTCTGCATCATATAGCTTTAGAGTAGATAACATTTATATATCTGAATAACTTTTTTAACAACTTTATTTGCTACTTCTAATAATAAACTTAAAAAAGAACATACAGGTACATAGATTTTAAGGCTGTCTCCATCATATTTATTGCTTTGGTTGGAAAACAGATTAAGGATATACTCATATTCTAAATTTTTTTTTTAAAAAAATATTTTGTTTCTTTCAATAAAATGTAATATCTTACCATAGGTTGCTTTGCAGCTATTACTATCATAATTTTTCCATATGTTTGTCTAATATAATTTAAAACATTCCCTTGTCATTTCAGAAGCTGGTTCTGTTCTCTGTATAATGAATATGTCTATCAAACTTTTGAATGAACATTTAAAAACATGTTTCTTTTCCTGAAGAGTATCCAATGCAAAACTATAACCATGTTAACTAGCTTTATTCTCACAAATATATTATTAAATATATTAAAATAGTGAAGCTCGTGATTATGTATGCAGAAACCATATACCTATGTTCAAAATTTTCTTAATGTTTCACAGAGCCTGCTCATTCAAATAATTGTTTATTTTATAAAACAAACATGCTAATCTATTTAAAAAAGAACTAGTAAAAATATGCATTTATGGGCATGTGCGCTAGTGTGCTAAAGTAACTGATTTTTTAAATGATACTTTGAAATTTGTGTCAGCTTCATATCTTTCTACAATCAGAGAAAATTGACATTTAGTAACAAGTATTTAAGAGTACAAATCATCATATAATTCATTTTAATCTTCAAATTATCTTCATTATTATGATACTGTTTGCTTGCCTTGCAAGCTCTACAGTTTGTAAAAAATCTCAAGGCAGCAAAATATTGTCTTTGCTGCTACATTTAGGTATGTAATTGGCTGGCATAAGATATATTCATATAAACTGAAAATTGTAATTACATATATATATATATATATTTTTTTTTATACCCCAACATCTATTTCTATAAAGAAAGGAAAAAGAAAGCTCAGAAGAAAGAAAATTAATTTTGTACATTTTATCAAGGATTTTTCTGATTTACTGGCCCATGACTGACTCATGAGAAGTATTTTCAAGTCCCAATACATTTCAGGGACCATAATAAAATCTGCAGATCCCCATGTGCCTTACTGGTGCCTCCAGCTAATAAATGAACCTGTCATTGTTTTGTGGACCAAGGGGCCTCCAAAAGTCAAGAACCACATGCAGAACATTGAAAACACATAAGCAACAGTTTCTTATTTACTTGTTCGCTGTGCTTGCCTAGTTTACTTTTCTTTCAAGGCATTTGCTTCTGGTAGCATGTTGCCCCCTGAAATACAAACCTTAGAAGCTCAATTTTTCCTCTGATATCAAAAGACTGGTAATGAGTAGTGTAGGGGTTCTTTTGAATATGTGACGCAAGATGGCGAGAAAATGTTATAAGTCTGAAGGTTTGGCTAAGCACAAGAAGACAGAATGGACAGAAGACTGTCAATTTCATTGGAAAGAAAAGCCGATTTTTAGGAACTCCATTTTTTACCACTTATTTTGATGCAGTTCATTTATACACACTTAACCTAAGCTAAGGTAACCTAACCTCAATGAAATCTCAAAACCACAGAGGAACTTTTCATTTGCATTTGCTTCCACTTGCCTCATATTTGTTTTTCAAAAAACACTTAGAAAAGACAAGAAAATCCTGCACATCACATATTTTAGAAACATGAAAATCTCACATCACGTATTGGAAAGAAGAGACTTATTACTGCTTGTTGCCAGCAGTTGATTTTGCAACTACTTACCAATTTTTTCCTATTTGTTTTTCTTATTTTTTCATATTACCTATTCTTTCTCTTTTTCTTGGGGGGGGGGGGAGTTGGAAGTTTGATGTCATTTAGCCTGATAGTCATAGTGGATGATGAATTAAATGGGTGAAATAATGCTAAAATGTGCCCAAGTCCATAGAGATTAAAGTTACTTAATGTGCATCTTCTCAGAGTAAGGGAAAACCCCAGCAAAAACCTTATCTGGGGAACTCATCCTAACCAAGATTAGAACTTAGGGCCTCCTGAATGTGAGCTAGACATGCTACTCCCACACCACATTGGTGGGCTTATTTATCTCTTGTATCTTTTACTTCTTGAAACCCCTTCTTCCCTATATAAATAATTAGGAATATTTTTATAGTGGAGCACCATTCTAATGGAATCGTTTAACAATCAGTCAAAATTTTCAACACTTTAAAATTCTCCACTTACATGTTGATCCCTTTCCTTGGTTTGTAGACCATCTAAACATATAAATAATTAGGAATATTTCTAAATAGAGGAGCACCTTTATAATGGAATCATTTAACAATGAGTTGAAATTTTAAAGAGTTTAAAATTTCTACTCATTGTTAAATGATTCCCTTCTTCTCTGTATGCCCTTGTCCTATATGTAGAAACTACTAATTTAAAAAGTAAATATAAAGTTTATAAAACTTTTTCTTTTCATTACTATGTATGTTATTTATTTTGTACTTCTAAAATAATTTCTTTGATTTACCATATGAATAATTATGATTATAATATATTTTCTGTATCAATATTGAAGAGGGTGTATTTATGATATAAAATGCTGTAAGTAGTTCCAACTAAAGCAATGAATATTTATCAATCATATAATTTCATTATGGATAATGCATGCCATATATCCTCAATTTCAAGGGTTTCAAAACTGATTTAATACCATAAAATTGTTATTGTTATCATCATAATTATTATAATGATGTGCATTACACATGTAAATGTTCCATTTATTTTATGCTGTAAAGAACATTTTCTGCATATCTAATCTTAGTATTTTTATTGATCTTTCTTTTCTCAAACAAAAAATTCAAATTCAACAACAACAACAACACGGGCAAACTCCGAAACCATGGCAAAAACACTAAACAACTCATTCTTAACCTGTTGATTCCCACATTCCTCTACATTCCCACATGCCTTACCCTCTTTTTGCTGCTAAAATGCTTTTCCACAAACTCTGCGAGACATACCCGGCACTGACACATACAAACACATTATGGATATACATACAGCCTGAAACCAACACTGAGCTTTGATCCAGCCAAGTCTGAAACATTCAAAGCGCTTCAAGAATCAGAACTGGGAGACCAGATACAAGAAGTACCAGTACCTATTGAACCAAAAGTCTTCAGTCCAACGAAAAACTTGCAAGCAAAGGTAAGCCAATAATGTAATAATTTCTTATTTCACAATATGAATTGCCTGGGATACTTTCAAACATGTGACAGGAGGGGGCAAGCTCTTTCTAAGTTCGAAGGCTCACCAATGTGCATGCACAAGCAAACAAGAAATGACTTATGACTTCACGCCCTGTTGCTTCTCGCATAGTAGCCAACAAACACTTCATTTGTCACAATCAATGGCAACCTCCACAAATAATCTCCAGGAATCTACATAGAAAACTGTATTGAAGCAATTAGCAGCCAGTCATTTTTACTTTCTCTACACGTACTATGTACATAGTGTATAGAGAAGGTATTGTAATGTATCCAAAAATTTGATCCTGAGATTTCACCAGAAATATATGTTTTGAGAATTCCTAAAACCAAAATAAGCATTTTTTGAAAAATGTGTGTGTGAGAGTATGGGCGAGCGGGCAGAGGGGGGGGGGGGGCGGGGGCGGTTGCGGGTGTGTGCGTGTGCTATGCTGCTCAAAAACGAAAAGTCTGTTAAATATCAAATTCGGTATTTAAGTTCAGTATCTTCCAAGGATGCGACACAAAGATTTTCAAGAAAATCCCTCCACCCCAACTACCCTTTACATGGAAAAAATTTCGAAAATGTCTATTTTCTCAAAAATGGCTTTAACGATTTTGATTAAAATCTCTTACATTTAATTTATTTACAAGGCAAATAAAATGTTTATCTTGAATTTTCTGGGAATAGCCTCTGAAGACCTTTTCATTCTGGATGATTTTTATTGACTTTTGCATAACTGGTAAACGGTAACAGATAGACAAAAATTTACTACACAAAAGACGAAGATCTTGATAAAATACATAGTTTATATCATTTACATTTTTTTTTTGTGAGTTGTCCATTTTTGAGATATTCCTTGGCTTTGATTTCAGTTTTAAAATGCTTAAACTTTTCTCATATTGGAACTTGTCAATTCCTGGCCTTGCAAAGAAATGGATTTAATCCCATAGCAACCACATCTTGAAACATTTGACTATCGGTTTAGCCTAGTGTATTCCTTATTTCCCTTCTACTTACAAGGAACTAAATAATAATGTTTTAGCATGAAATAGGCAGAAGAAAAAGCTTATTAACAATAATTTGTTACAGAGATGTAGAGAAAATCATGTTAATGGAACACATCAGATTATTCAACTCCTGTCCATACAAACAAAGGAACTTCAATGACATAGCAGCCAGCTTTCGACTATTACTTTTCCTATGGTACTCCCTTATTTCCCTTCTACTTACATGGAAGCAAGTAATAAGATGATTTCTGGTAATTTTTTTCAATTAACTTGAAGTAAATAGAATAATAAGCTTTTTAACAATAATTTGTTGTAGAGATGTAGAGAAAGTCATGTGAAAACTCCTGACCATGCTTTCTCTCGGGTCTTATTGCTTTATAAACATGCAGGTGCAATTGAGCAGAATTTATTGTAGTGTAAGAAGTGAAGGATATATATCTTTGGCGATACTCTTACAAGTTATAACAGTTTAGGAATAGCTCATCTGATTAATAGGACACATCTATCAGCAGCATCTATGGAGGGGTGGCATTCAATGGGAATATTCAGATGCTCTCATTTGTGAGTACTTTGTGGTATAGTGACACCAAACATTGTTCAGTAGATCCTTTCCAGGAACTTGTGGAAGACATAGCAATTAGGTTTAGGCCAGGCTTAGTTAACGTAGTGTACACAGCTAGTCATCATAATTTAAAGACTGTGTACATGTTATTGACAAAAAAAAAAAAAAAAAAAAAAGACTGTTGGCAATATTATGTTAAGTGATTCAAGATGGATAATTTGGCTGCACCGTCATCTTCAGTTTGGATGTATGAGCAGAATGTAAATAAATAAAGGACAATAAATCTTAAGTTATGTTAAACATTCTCTGATTTGAAATCTTAATTAAAAGTGATTTTTAAATACATAAAAAAAAAAAAAAGATCTAAAGCTGTACTTCAAAAAAACATTCCGATCATATTGGACTTAGAAAAAATTGGACTTGTTCAAAAGAATAGCCAAAATATCTATAGTGAGGATGACATCATAAAGTTTACAGTAGAGTTATAGAAAACTTTCATTAATATAGGGTCATTGAATTATAAGGTAACCCCTGTCGGGCCTCTCTCCACTGTATGAGAGAATCGCTGGGAAAGTGATGCCAGCAAAGGCGCACTAAAATACGTATCTTAAGATAAATTACGGAAATGTTCACCCCCTACTCACATACGTGCAGTACAATTTACAAAAATATTCTCGCTCACTCGACTAAGCTTAGCACCAGGAATCCTTGTGATTTCTCGCATGATGTTATCACTAGATTCTGTAGATTACACAGGGATTTCTGCTGCTGAGCAAGAACATCTTTAACTAGTAATACTGCCTGTTTGGGAGCAGATGACCAATATTTTCAGCGTTTATTTAAGGTAAGGAGTCCAGCACCACTTTCCCGGCAACTATCGGATCTCTTGCACAGTGGAGAGAGGCCGCAAGAGGGGTTATCTTATAATTTAATGACTCTATACTTAGTTATACAATCTATTTGGTAAACATACCTTTATTATGTGCACATTTTTACTTGGATGGTAATCTTATGGGGAAGTGAGGGCCAGGGGGAAGAAGAGAGAGCTCACCTACTTGTCTTTCCACAGTATTGTCAACCAAAGAAAGTTTCTTTCTTTGAGGCCATCAACCATTATGGTTAATAGCTTATCTAATTTACTGTGAACTAGTTCAATTATTAAATACATTTGCATGTTATGAACTCTGGGATCTACAGACAGAATAAAACCTTTGCATTAATATCAGGGTGTATAACATGCTTCATGTCTCAATGTGGTCACCTTGCTCTGTTTCTGAAATTGCATGAAACTACCACATGAAGACTAGGGAGTCAAGCATCCATGAAAACGTGTGTGCATAGTATTTGCACATTAAACCAAGAGAATATAAATCTGTAGTTTCATCAATTTTTTCTGCAAAGAAAATAATGATGGAAAAAGGAAATCCAGTTCTTTTATCACACCATTCTTACTCTCAGATAATCCAAGTACTCTGTTGGGACAGACTTAAAAGGACTTCCAGAAATGTTAAGTCTAGAAATAAATTTTAAACTTGTCAGTATTTCTCACTAAGTATTTATTTTGCTTCCTTTTTCCAGAGGGCTCCACCTCCACAGCAAGCAAAAGTAAGTATATATTGCTTTATACCGACTTTCTTTAAGGTTAAATAAGCGTATAAAGAAATAAGTAGCTGTAAGTTATTTCCATATTTCTGCTTAAATGCACAGCTTTGATATCCCATAAAAGCATAACTCGTTCTTCAAATTTTGTAGGAGATCTTCTATTCATCTGAATTCCACGTTTATCCCATTTTGTTTCAGTTTTGTTATTATATAAACTTTCATATCATGGAGCCATTTTCAACTAATCCTTGTTTCTTATAAGTTTGCCCTGCCTACAATTGCCTGCTCCTTTCCCCTGATTGGCTAAGTACATCTTTGGACGGTACCTAATATACAAACCTAAGCAGTGTGAGGTCAGAGTATAACAGCAATATAAACACTCTGCCATGATAAATGTTTGTGCCTTTGTCATGCCAGAGATAGGTTTAAAACAAAGGATTATTCTATGTGTATTTGTTGCTAAAAGTACTAATATTTTAGATGCATAAAGTTTATTTGTAATATTTATTTAAGTGCTAAATTCCATACAGAGCACTGGTGGCAACCTCTTGTGGCCTAGGTCTTTTCCGGGTATGCCACCAACATCCATATTACATCACACAATACCTTTATCATACTATTAGTATACCATGAGCCCTCTTTATTACACTTATTTATTTTCCTTGCTATTGTATTTCATCCTAACATTTCATAAAAATCCCCCTAGACTTCTTAATTGTCCTTTATCCTTAAAAATGTTCTTTATCTCTCTCCAACCATTTCTGTTTAATCAATTCCATTCTCTATTCATTCGTCCCTTTGCATTTAAACATTGTGTGCAGTTCACCCTCCTCCTCCCCACAAATTGGACATAGTCCCTCCTCCTCTCAGCCCTTCGGTTTCCATACCCCCCATAGGAACCATGCCAGCTCCAAACTCTCATTTCTGTTGCACACTTTAAGATATTCCTCCTTGCCTGCATTTTTCTTCACCTCGTTATACCATTGCAACAATTTTTTCCCTCTGATTTGTGCCCATAGATTCGGTCTATCCATATCCTTCAATATAGTCTTATTACACAATAGATTTGATTCATATGATTATAAAAATGTAAATTTGATAATTCTCTTTGAGTATATTAACGTAAATCAATGAGGAAATACAGGATGGCATACGAAAAACCGGCTCTGAGTACAAACTGCTTGTCTGCTAATTATGCACAAAGTTTTACCGCCACGAGCAGATACAACAAATAGATAAACATGTAATAATTAGATAATAAATAAGTAACAAATAAACTGATGCAAAGGTCTATATTTAGCGAATTGATCTTGTCTCACACATTAGGTGCTGAAAAAGATCTGCTTGTGCTTCAATGCACTTTTGAGTTTTTTTTTTTTTTTTTTTTTTAGTGCCCTAACTTGTTAATATACACTTTGTGCAACTCTGCTGCATCAGTTCTCAAAATTTCATTATGAATGTTATTTATGTTAATTAGAGATTGTTTGTTGACCTTATCTGGTTCTAGAAGTTCACATGTTGGAACCACGATGAAACTAGGCTTCATAACTAATGAAATATACCAGTGGATCCAACATTCCACTCTCAATTATTTCACATAGGCACATGCAGTAACTTACATGTTTTAGCTTATCTTCCTCCAGGTCTTGGACACCTTCATTTTGTAAGGCTTTGTCCCTATATGGTGTACAATATGTTGACAAGAGCTATGCAAAATGTTCACTTGTGATAATTTATGTGTCAACTTCTTTTGGACTGTGAATCATTCACACTTGAATATAAGACAGCAGATTGGAGAGGGCTCAATTATTGTTTGCGTTGCTACTTTTGTCACCAAATCCTGTATACTGCTCTTTGCTGGTACGGAAATGCAGGAAACTTATTTGCAAAAATGTCCATTTCCTTAAATGAACTGGTAGTCATATGTGCCTTCACCATTGTTATTCCTTTATGAAGAGGATACATCTCTCTGAGCTATTTACTTCACACATCTTAACCAAGAAACAATGACTTTTGAACTGACAATACAAAACAGTCGCAAAAGTAGATGACAATTGGCAGGCAACAATGAGCAGTCTAGTACTCATAAGACGTTTTCCAACTGCTTTCCTGCAGGTAGCACTTGCTTACATTCAAACTGTATAACTTCATCATATAAACTATTCATATCATCATTGTATTCTTGTTGTTTTGTTTTATTATAGGTTCAAATAAAAGGAAGAAAGTTTAATCCTTAATTCAAATTAAGTGTATATAAGTATAAGTTTATGTTGAAACAATCAATTTCTTCCATTCAATATTTTGTTTTAGTACAAAAATACATGAAGAATTGCCTTGGGAATTAAACACCATTAGTAAAATATAACATTGCTCCCAAAAGATCATCTTCATAGGCAAAGAATCTAGAACAAAGTGGCAAAAATAGGCATTTTTAAAAAACTTAATATACAGAATGATTAAAAAATACTTTTACAATGTTTGGGGATGGATTCCTTGAAGCAAGAAAGTAGTTTCATGTAAACATATGCTCCAAAACTCTTCATTTTTGCATTATTAATTTATTAATGAAAGTTATGTTCAACAGCTTTCTGGATACAATCCAACAACATAATTTATGCGCGCACTGATCCATAGCAGGTTTGACCCATTATACCCAGCAGAGATGACCTTGTGTTGCCATGGCTGCTTTTTACATATTTTGACATTTGTTAGTTGTGTGATACATTCTCCCAGCATGCCTTACAGGTGCTGTCTACAGGAACTTTATTCAGAACACACTTTCAGACTTGCTAGAAATAAGAAGAAACATGTGGTTTATGCATGATGGGGCTCCAGCACATTTTAGTCTCATTGTTTGAGATGCACTGGCTGGTATCTACCATGGCAGATGGATAGGTAGAAGAGGACCAGTCCCATAGCCTGCAGGTTCCCCTGAGATCAATCCTTTGAATTTCTATCTATGAGGCACCTCAAAACAATTGGTTTAGAAAACAGGCATCCTGCATGAAGAAATTCTTAATCATGGAAGCCCACGATTCCATACAAAATTGACAGAGAGTATTTGACAGTCCTTGCTTTGACAAGTGCATGTACATCTAGACAAAAGAGCGAAGACATTTCCAGCATTTGCTATGAGTGGTCCTTGTGTTGAACACATTCTAACAGGCTAACAAAGTCAAAATTAAAATAATCTGACACTTTAAAATTAATTGATTAATAACATTTTGATTCAAAAGAATCAAAATACTGGAAGTGGTATACAGTGAAGCATAATTACACATTGGATAAAATGAGTCAAATTTACACTTGAATTGCTTCACTAAGTAATAAATTACCTGGACATGTTTCGAAGACGTATGTTGCCTACATCATCAACAGATTTCGACTGGCCGACCCGTTGTTGGTATTTTCTGTGGACTCCTCTCCTTTCTCTAGTGGCTGATAAATGAACTTGTAGAGTGGGTTGTCATCGGCGGGAATTCCAAAATTCATAAGGTTAGGTTTCTGCTTTAAAATGAAGATCTTTTCCCATATGTTTAATTCTAGCAGTTGCTGTACTGATTTTAACAGGTGGATTCTTCGATTCTATGGCTGTTGGCCCAAGCATGTGAGGCTACCACTGATTTCTCCATTTCATTGTTTCTTAAGTGTGCCAGATGTTCCTTCAACCTGGTTCCTATGTTTCTTCTGGTTTGTCCTATGTATCTTGTATCACAGTTTTTACAGTTGATTCTGTAAATTCCTGATTTCTTGGATGCAGGTGTTTTGTCCAACTTGTTCTTTAGAAGGTTTTTTATGCTGTGTTTGTTTTGTGGGGCTAAGAAGATGTTGTGTTCCTTGAAGAGCTTTTTAAATTTGTTGAAGGCCTGAGGGTGGAATATGAATTTTTTGAAAATATTCTGGTTTTTATCTGCCATGAGGGTGGTTGTAGCTGCTATTTTTCTCTTTCTCTCTATTGGTTTTAGTTTTTTCAGGACAAGTGTTTTGTTAAAACCATTGTTCTCGGCAGTTTTTATTATTTGGTTAAGCTCTTTTTCATATTTTATCTTCCCCATAGGGACAGTCGAAATCTGTTGATGATGTAGGCAACATACGCCTTTGAAACATGTCCAGGTAATTAATTACTTAGTGAAGCAATTCAAGTGTAAATTCGACTCATTTTATCCAATGTGAAGATTTTGAACCTCAACAAATCGAAAACAAAGGGTTTTGGGACATTTATTTTTATGAACATTTTTTCTTGTTTTGATATGATTCTGTTTTCTTTCATCTCATAAAATACACAAATTCTTTTGTTATGAATATAACTTTATGTTTTTCATCTAGAAAATGCTAACAATAATATATAATTATATAGATTAGAAAAGATGACAGCTAGTATTTTAGCACTAATATATCTAGATTATGAACAATGCTGAAAATTTTGAAGATGTATATTTCAGTTAGAGGCTCACTGACTTATTATTAACAACATTACTCTAACAGTGTAGATTTAAACTAAAGTAGGAGTATGCATGCGTGTGGATCAGAAAGCTCTGTGAATGCATTTATCTATAAATATGTGTTTTTCTATTACAGAAACCTGTTACTGGATACCCAGCCAATTTTGTAAGTTCATTATTACTGTTATGCTAAAGCTGTGTTACCATCAAAACCTCCACATAAGGACATGAAGCTAATTTAAATACTGTAACAATGAATGGCTGTTTTTGTTCATAAATTATATCAACCACAACATTATAAATATGTTTACATTTTTATGTAGGTAGAGTATCTTATAAACTCATCTTATTTGATCTTTTGGAAATCAGAAGAAGGATAAACCTGGCTTCTTTTTCTTATTGTTAGTACATTTTATAACACTAAAATGTCTTCTTCTTCTTCATAAATTGTGTCAACCAAAACTGAAATATTATTACAAATGTGGTTGGTTGGTATCTAATGTTAAACACTTGATAATGAAATCATTCGTTTTCTTGCACTCCAATATTTAGCTGGAAGGATTCCTATTGGAGAGTATTAAACGAATTGTAACCATTAAGTAGTGGGCACCGTGTATTTGGTGGTTACGTCACCCAAGTATTAGGAAGTATTTATAGGAAAGAAATTGAAATGATGCCCTAGCCCTTGAATTCTCTAATATTGTCAGGTTCGAAGAAAACGAGAGTTCAGTCAAGAAAGATTGGATAGAAAAGTTTAAAGAGGGAATTGGTTTAAGAAGAGGAAGAAATACCAATTCAGTCAGTAACTCACCAAGCTAACCAGTAGTTAATTGGTGAGCAGCCCTTCCCTTTAGTTCATCACATGATTTTATTCAGATCAGTTCCTTTAAGTCTTGACATTTAGAAGGGATTAAAGGGACTTCTATCAATAGCAAAATTATCATATGACTACTAACAGCTGAACCACATGAAGGTGAGGCATGGGACATTAGGCTTTTGTCCAGGTCGGTTCCTTTAAGCCTTCAATCATTCATTAAATATTAATAATATTCAATTAATTACTAGAAGGAATGAATTTTTTACATTTTAATATGGGTAGAAAGTCTTATGAACTTGCCTTATTGGACCTTTTGGAAATTGGAAGATGAATACAGTCAAAGGGGACTCAGCACCGAACCTGAGGTTACTGAACCTACACCACCCTTATTTTGTACCGATTTTAAATTTTCTGAGCATGTATGCTAAATTCGTGTATAAGATTTCAACTTCCTACAAGTAGTAATTCGTCAGGAGGATCTCCTCCAAACTACTTATTATACAGATTTCAAACACATATTAAATATATCGGTAAATTCTCTTCAAATTCTATATTAAAAATCTAATTTGTACTGAAAGCAATTGATGAATTGTTTCATACAGACAGACAGACAAACCAACATAAAAATGTGTTAATTTTGTCAAGGGAAAATTTTAAAGGTTTTAATTACATAAATGCGATTTTCTTTCCAAATACAATATGCTCATTCATGATATCCATTCATATAAATGTTTGTAAGAAGGGGGAACACGCAGAAGCTGTGAATGTGAAAAATAAGCAATAAATAAATATAAAGAACCCGCAAAGGCCTGGTTTATTTCAATAGAGCATTTATTGAAAGAGCGTGGAAATAATTGAACATTTACGAATGACCCCAATCTTTCCCAGATTTGTTAGCATAGCACTATCTGGTGAGGGTTGCATGAACTATGAATTTGTGACATCACAGATTGCAGCTTTTCCTCTGTCGTTCTAGCCCTCTTGGTCCAAACAAACATTTCACATAACAACATGCCTTTTTCTCTCAAACAATAAATCATTTTCCAGCAGTTCTGTAATTGCACCCCGTCATAGCATTCCACCGCTGCTCATTCCATGTATCATAAGTGTCATAGCCTGTGGTACCGCAAGTAATAAAAGCGGGCGTTAACACTATAAAAAATTAACACTGCTACTAACATCACTACCAGCACAATTAGTATTATTTCTACCACTGTTACTACTGCCAGGAGAATGATATACAGGGTTACTACAAAAGAAATAGACAACTTCAACTGCCTGTAAAACAAAAACTATTAGAGATAGCAACCTATTTATTTTGGAGGTATGTTTAGAAACTCAAAGTTTCGTTTGTTACTATTGGTAACGCTGTAGTGTTTTGTTTGTTGTTGAAGAAGCTGAAATGGCGGAAAATCCTGTGGAAAAGGCATATTGCGTGTTGGAATTTGCTAGAACGCAATCAGCAACTGTTGTCCAACAACATTTTAGAACACGTTACCACAAAACGCCACCGACTAGACAGTCAATCTACGACTGGTATAGAAAATTCGAGACAACGGGATGTTTGTGCAATGGGAAGAGCTCGGGAAGACCAAGAGTTTCGGAAGAAAATAATCGACAATAATGCTCTTGCATTTTGGCCACCAAGGAGCCCTGATCTTACACCATGTGACTTTTTTCTATGGGGATTCGTGAAAGACCGTGTTTTTGTCCCTCCACTTCCTCTTAATTTAGACGACTTGAAACAACGTATCAGACAAGCCGTGGCAAGTGTTGATGCAGATATGTTACAAAAGGTTTGGGATGAACTTGATTATCGCATGGATGTGTATCGTGTGACTGGAGGAGCCCATATTGAACATTTGAGAGTTCACAATGTAAACTTCAAAGACTCCTCTACAAACCAGTCAAAACGGCGTCAAATTACCGTAAATAGTTTTTGTTTTACAGGCAGTTGAAGTTGTCTATTTCTTTTGTAGTAACCCTGTATTTGTTATTAACTCTCTTATATGTATATGGAAAATCTGATGCGTTCAATTCACATGTGTTCTGTAGCTGTTACACAAACAACTTTCATTACAAAAGATTATTCTTTTATGTAATACATACTAATCCAGGTAAACATTAACAGAAATTGTCTTATTACTTGCTTCCTTATAAGTACCATATTTTAATCACAAAGTAATCAACTTTTTAAAAAGATTTGACAATCACTTTAGCCTAGTGTATTTCCTTATTTTCCTTCTACTTATAAGGGAGCACATAATAAAGCCATTTCTGCTAATGTTTTCCATATTAGCATGACATAGATAGAAGAAGAAGCTTTTGTAAAAATAATTTGTTACAGAATAGGTACAGAAAGTCATGTAAATGAAACACATAGATTTTGTACTGCTTGTTTTACAATGAATACCAAGTTTTTGTTTAAATAAAAGGAAGTTTTAATGCATGTCAATTGTTTATTTTCTTCTTTGACAGGCAAATTCTATTCCTTATGAAGAAACCATTCAGCAGAGTGGGAGTTTCAAGCGCCTCATGAACCAAGTTTTGGGACAGTCTGAATTCTGAATAAGGAAACCAAACTATAAAACTTGTAAATGTGTTTTGTAACTATATAAAGATGTATAATGTGCCCATGTGCTGCAGCTGGTTATGTATGTTCTATACTATGTTTGTATGTATGGCATTTCTGCTACAAAATAAATAACCCTGTTTAGAGACATTCATTTTATGTATTTGTAGCAACGCAAAGATAAAGCTGTCCTGTGTTAACATTTTCTGATTTCAAGAATAAACAAGGATTGTATTCATTGAGTGTAATTCTAGTCAGGGCAAGTAACTGATATACATATTCCTTACATTATGTATGCCAGTGGTTTAAGGAGGTGTACTTTTTCATTACAATGAAATGTGTTTTACTTCATTGCAATAAATGGTCCTTGAAGGTATGAATGAATGGTGGCAATGAACAGTGCACAACAAGAGTGCTAAATAAATAAGCCAGGAATGTTATTTTCTTTCATTTTTATGTAAATTTGTCTGTTTAGAAAAATTACTTAGGATTTTTTGAGAAATTAATACAAATAAATGATCCAACATATGTTAACTGAAAGACATAACGGTGTCCCATGAAATCCCTTAGAACTTCTCCTTTAGATTCCTTTTTATAGTTTGATTTCCAGGATGAATAAAGTAATAAAACATTGTTATAAAGAAATACTGAATCTATTGTAGTGCAGTGATTAAACCCTTTCACTCAGCCATTTAAATCCCTTTCCACTGCAGCACCTCAGACAACAAACTGTAAATCTCAGTTTGTGATATAAGGCTACAATTGTTCATGAAAACCAAGTTTACTCAGTTCATTTTTAAAGGTAGTTGATGAAAACAAAATCTGTATTACAAATAAAAGAATACTTGATAAGGAAACATAGTTACTATAAGTTTTCGTAAACTTCCACGGCCAATATTAAAATTATCTTGGTCCAGAGTTTCCGGTGTAGACCGCGTCTTAAGGCTAAAATCTGCCGACGTTTCGCCCATCTTTTAACTGAAGAGAGACACCACTTACAGGAAGTGTTAAAAGCCAACGGATACTCAAAAACCGACATAAAATACTGGGGAAAGAATGCCAAAAAACCACAAAAAGAAAAAGAAAAACAAAAGACAAGATGGGCTCGCCTTCCTTTTGTTCAGGGCACCACTGAAAGGATTGGCAAAATTTTACTCAAACACGGGATTAATACTCGGTACAGCACGGTTCGGAAGCTACAATCCACCCTCAGACCAGTAAAAGACAAATCCAACCCACTACTTAAGCCAGGAATTTATAAAATAACCTGCGATTGCGGCAAAGCATATATAGGTCAGACCGGAAGATCGGCAATCACACGTCGAAAAGAGCACATCAGAAGCCTCAAACTTAATCAGCCTGAAAAGTCCGCTCTCTCCGAACATGCTATTGAAACTGGCCATCACATTGATTTTGATAACATGAAATTATTGGTACCATGTGAAGACTACAAACATCGCATTATACGCGAAAGCATAGAAATAATTAAAGAAGAACATAAAGTTAACAGAGACAATGGAAAAAGTTTGAACACCATCTGGAGACCTCTGCTAAGAAAAGCATCCCACCTTGCGGCCAGCGAGCCAATAGGAATACAGAAAGCAGCGACCCCAGCCATTGGCCAAACAATAACCAATGGCAACACAGGAGGGCGGTACTTGGCATGTCCCAACTACAGTATAAAAGAAGGTACGCCAGCCGGACCAGACGCAGTTAGCCCTGAGGAAGCCTTATCATAAGATGGGCGAAACGTCGGCAGATTTTAGCCTTAAGACGCGGTCTACACCGGAAACTCTGGACCAAGATAGTTACTATAAGCCTACCATTTTTACTTTCTCTAACCAGCATGTACCATGTATATAGTGGATAAAGAAGGTATTGCATTCCACCAAAAAATTTGATGTTGACAATTCACCAGAAATATATGTTTTGGGGTCCCCTAAGTCTGAAAAAAGCATTTTTAGAAAAAGGTCTATGTGTGTGTGTTCAGCATAGCTCAAAAACAAAAAGACAAATACCAAACTTGGTATTTAGGTTTGGTATCTTCCAAGAATGCAGCACAAAGATTTTCAACTACCCTTTACATGAAAAACTTTCGAAAATTTTGATTGCCTCAAAAATGACTAACGATTTTGATTAAAATCTTTTATATTTTAGATATTTACATGGCAAATAAAATGTATATCTTCAATTTTCTGGGAATAGCCTCTGAAGACACGTTTATTCTGGATAAATTTTGCACAACAGACAAACCACAAAAGATAGGCAAAAACTTACTTAACCAAAAATCTTGTTAAAACATACAATTTACGTTATACACATTTTTTTTGTGGAGTTGACCGTTTTGAGATATTCCTTGTTATTAGTTTGCTTTAAAATAACTTATATTTTTCTCATACAGGAATTTGTCAACTCCTATCCATACACACAAAGGTACTTCAATCACATAGCAACTATGTTTTAAAATATTTAACTATTGATTTAACCTATGGTACTCCCTTATTTCCTTTCTACTTACAAGGAAGCAAGTAATAAGACCCTTTCTGCTAATTTTTTCTTGATTAGCATTAAGTAAATAGAAGAATAAGCTTTTTAACAGTAATTTATTGTACAGCTGTAAAGAAAGTCATGTGAATGGAACACATCATATATGTTTCATTAAAATACAGGACACCTGTAAAGGTGTGATCACTGATCAATACTTTCTGAAACAAGTATCAGCATAACATTAGAATTGTAATATTGTCTTTATATGGCAGGCTGCCGTAGTGAGTGATGTTTCACACTACCTTTGCTCTACACATACAAAAACCATTACTTCTTTTATCTTTCTTTCCTGTCATGATATTTTGTTGATATCATTTTTTTATTTGTCTTGATCTAGCTGAGCCATGAGCAAATGAGATTATCAATGCTGCAGTTTTCTCAGGCAACTTCTTGTGAAGGAATACAAGTATCCTTATATGACCAAAAATAAGGAAACTGGATCCGTACTGTTTGAACAATATACTCTTTATTGATCTTTACGCTGTGAAATAAAAGCTGATGGCTAAAAATACAATATGATTACACTATACTTCAAAGTTACGCATACATACACATGGTTAGTGTCTGTAGCGCTCAAAGTAATGCTAAGAAGTCTGTTGCTTCCTTCACTAATTCTGTGATGCTTTGCATGCATCAACAATGCCACACATATACATTTATATTTTCATAGTTTAACATTTACTTCCCTAAAATAAAGTTACTTCAATTACATCTCTTTAGCAATAATTACATTTTATACTATTTGTCTCCTTTAGAAATGTACTATTTGCTTATGCTTGAACTTAGCACACTTTCTTCTCATACAAATCAGTACTTGCATGCATTGGCTAAAAATTAGAATTACCTTTCAATTTCTCTTTACACTTTTCTTTTTTTTTTAAAGAAATTTTCTGGGCTCTGATCAATTAAATCTGCTTCAGAATGAAGAAAACATGATATTGAAAAAATACCTTTACAAGTGTGAATATAGTGGAAATAACAATGAAAAAGTGATAAATAGAGTGAGTAGTTCATCAATTTGTAATGCAGGAAGCTGTGTAAATGAAGATAAAGAAAACGGAAAGCCTGTGCCATTAATTCTTATGACGCAGAAAACGTGTGCAGCATCATGGGAGTCAGAGGTTATAGCGTCGCTCCAAAAAGTAGTTGATATGTTGAATAAAGATTTGAAACAAGCACAAGAAGAAAGTATAACACTGAAACAAGAGAGAAAACTAGCGCAAGAAGAAATCTCATCATTGAAAGAAGAGAATGTAAAGTTATCAAGCAGTGGAAGAGGAATTTTTTGCTACAGTGCTAAGAAGGAAGACAAACAGAACAACCGAGCTACCAGGTGATACACGTGGTTATGTAACGACCACAAACTAATATAGTGTGCTGAATAAAAGGAATAAAGCCACCTTTGAACAACAGAAGAAACAATGGGATCAACAAGATGAGTTATAACAAAGGAAAAAAAAGAGCAAAGGTAATGGTGTTTGGAGACTCGCTTCTAAAATTTGCCGGGAATGAATGCAGAGATGGAGATCGCTGCTACCCAGGGATCCGAGTGGAAGAATTAAGCCATGAAGTGGAAAATGCCAAGCTATATGAAATAAAGCCTGACGTCATTCACGTGGGAACAAACAATTTCCGGAGGGGAATAATGGCCGAGGAAATTATGGGTGACACCATGGACTTAATCAGTCAGATCAAACCACAAAGCCCTCAAACCAAAATTGTAATCAGGGAAGTATTATGCAGGTGAGATGTGAGCAAACAAAAAGTAAGAAGAATAAATGCAGAGCTAGATTGGTTATGTTATACTTGGAAGTGTGTAATGTTGGACAGAAACGGTTCATATGGGACGAGGATGGAGCCAGAGATGGTATTCATCTAGATAGAAGGGGAGCAATTAAATTCAGACAGATCCTATCAGCAAATGGCAGGGATGGGGAAAGTAATAAGCCATGTGGTGAATGACGTAGCTGTAGGAATGACAGGATTCTCAAATCCAGAACACTGTGTACCTGAAAATAGTGACCAGATTAAATATGAATTTAACAAGTCATGCAGAGAAATAGAGGCTTCAACAAGAATCAGACTCAGTACAGATCCCTCCAAGGAGCATCACATTGCAGAACCAGCACAGGGATAAATGAGGGACCAAGGAGGCCCAATACAGAAAACTCATAGGCAGTCAACAGGGTAAATAGTTCAGCAAATTTTATACATTTTAAAACTAAGACACCTGGTAAAGCAACAACATATAGAAAGTTTGCATTAATGCACCAAAATGTCCAATACCTTAGAAATAAAAAGCATGAGATAGAAGTATTATTAAATGATAAAATGCATGATATAGATATATTTTGCTGTACAAAACATTGACTCAAACCTGATGAAATAACATCCCATCACATTAACTATAAACTTGTGGGTTCTTTCTGCTGATCGGCTCTCAGAAATGGAGCTGTAGCAATATATGCAACAGACCAATTGAAATGTAAAGAAAACAAAGAAACGTACTACCTAAATATAGAAAAGAGCTTTGAACTTGCAGTCACCAACATATTCGACTCAAATTTTAAATTCACAGTCGTTTGCATCCACAGATCCCCTAGCAGTTACATAGAAACCTTTTTTGAACATTTTGAAATCTTGTTAAATGATCTAGTGAGCAAAAATAGGCAGCTGACTTTGTGTGGGGACCTCAATATAGACTTTCTATCCACCAAAAGTAACATAAGTGAATTTCGATCATTACTTCTTTCATACAATCTAATGGAGACTATGAATACTCCAACGTGTATAACCTTTAGCTCTCAAACTTGTTTGGATCAAATTATAATTAATTGTAGCTCTTCCCCATTCACAGTAGAAAATGTAAACTTAGGAATTTCCGATCACAATACTGTGTCCCTACATATGCAAATAAATGGAAATATACGTTCAAAATCTGCTAAATCAATTAGCTATAAACGGTCTTTCAGCGAAGACAACATACATTACTTTGAACATTTGCTAGAAAAAGAAACCTGGACAGATGTAATTACCAAAACTGATACAAATGACAAAACATAAGTTTTTCTAACTACTATCAAGCACTATTTTAATGTAGTATTCTCACTCAAATGATCAAAACAGGAAAGAACCAAAATGATTCACAAGAGGTATAATAATTTCTTGCAAACGAAAGAGGCAGTTATACAATCTGTATAAAATGAATAATGATGAACATCTCCGGAAATGCTATAAATCTTTCTGCAAGCTCCTATACCAGGTCATACACATTGCAAAGTTGAAATAAATGAGGGCTATGTTGCAAATGCTAAAAACAAAGCAAAAGCTATGTGGAAGATAGTAAAAGATGAAACTGGAAAAAATAAGACAAATGCTAAGGAAAAAATCATACTGAACAAAAATGGGGAAAACATTGAAAATCCCAAAGAAATAGCTGAGATGTTTAATGAATACTTTAGTCAGATCGCTGAGGGCTTTCAAACAGTGGCAAATACTCATCCCCCATTACTTCCACAAATGACAAACAGCCAAACTATATTTCTAACTCCAGTAATACCAGAAGAAATGATTACAATAACTAAAGGTTTAAAAAACAAGCACTCGAGTATAAATGATGACATCCCAGATAAAATTGTAAAACCAACAGCATTCCACCTACTAACTCCTTTGGTGGATATTGCAAATTCACATTGACTATGGGGATATTTCTGGAACTTCTAAAAACAACAAAGGTTCATCCAATTTTTAAAAAGGGTGAAAAAGACTATGTACAAAATTATCGCCTAATATCTTTCCTATCAGTATTTGCAAAAATACTTGAAAGAGTAATGTACAACAGGTACATTGTACAGGTACAACTGCCTTTCCTAGAGGCATGCAGCATTTTAAGTAAGTTTCAGTTTGGATTTTGTAAAGATAAAAACATTAACAATACTATATTTTCATTCCTAGAATCAATATTCAAAACTCAGGATGACAAAAAAAGACTGTTGGACTCTTTCTAGTCCTTAGCAAAGCTTTCAACATGGTTAACCATAAAGTATTGATTCACAGACTTAACAAATGTGGAGTGAGGGGATAAGCTGAAGAATGGTTTAGTTCATATTTAAGTAACAGATATAAGTCAGTTGAAGTACTTTCAGCTAAATCAAATGATGTTATTATAAAGCATGGAGTCCCACAAGGCTCAGTATTAGGTCCACTACTCTTTCTTATATACATAAACAATCTCCCTCCCAATATTACTCAAGCAAAAATTGTGTTGTTTGCAGATGACACAAGTATTACAATTAGTGACCCTGCCAAAAATAAGTTGCAGGATAAAACCAGCAAGGTTTTAAAACAAGTAGAAAACTGGCTATCAAGCTTAAGCTTAACATTGAAAAAACTGTGTGTATACAGTTACATAATTATGAACAGCACACTGAATATTATAATAGAAGGTATGACAGAAGGAAGAAGTGGCAAAGGAAGAGCAAGATCACAATATATAAAATATAAATAAATATATAAAACAAATTATGAAAGATATGAAATGCAGTAAATATGAAGAACTCAAATGGAAAGCAGAGAGATCTGAATGGAGAGTCGCTGCAAACCATTCCAAGGATTGAAGACTCCTAAAAAAAAAAAAAAAAAAAATTATGAACAAGATCCAATGCAAGTTTCTTTCAATGATGTACAAATTACTGAAGTAGAATCCAAAAATTCTTGGGCATATGGGTAGAAGCAAACCTGACATGGGAAACACACATACGTCATCTAAGCAGGAAACTCAGTTGTCTATGCTATGCATTTAGAGTTCTTTCAAAATTATTGCCCTTGTAGGGCTTAAAGTCAGTATTCAAAGAACTATCTACATTAGGGTAATGTACCTTGTACATATATCTTAGAGTCGGTCTCTTTTAAACATCAAAATTTGGATCTCTTTAAAAGAAAATCAGCCCTACATGACCACAATACAAGAGCCTGCAGTAATATACATCTCAACACTCATAGGCTCACCAGGTGTCTTAAGTCTATGTCACATCAGGGTATAAATGTATACAACCATCTTCCAAACAATGTTAAAGAGATTAATCACAAAAAATTTAGAACGGCTGTTAAGAACCATCTCAAAAGTCATTTACCACTCACTATTATTGAATGCTTCAGTCAGAAACTCTAATTTGTTCCACAGAATACAAGTTAAATAACTATAAATCTTTATTATTTATTTACATCATCATCTTTATCTTTGCAACCATATTTCTCTTGTGCAGATACTGCCGCTTTATGTTTGTCATTACAGGTCCCATTCTGCAGAAGTAGGAAGGAACTGGCACTGGCAGAAAACTATTTTGGATTTTTCTTTTTACAAATTTTGTATATATTTAAACTCAAATGTAACAAAATATCTTTGTATTTTGACGATGCCATAGAATCTGGATTTTTTCAGGCTGATAATAAATCTATCTATCTAATATCTGAGTTCCCACCATGTGCAAGTGAAAATGTTGCATTACAAATTTTACAGTTAACTTCATTATTAAGCTTTGTCTCTTTGAGAAAAGGATATATTTCCTTAAAATTGGAAGATAAGATGCATTTCTGTTTAAGCATGATAGCTTAAGTTCACACAAATAACGACACAGAACTTAACTGCCAACACTAGACTAGGCAAACTTTGTCTGTCTTCACTGTTCACAGAACATGCTAAACAATGACAACAAGTGAGAGATCAATTCACAAGATGCTGGACACACAATTAAAAAGGGGGACTGTCCTGTTTTTTATGGGATGAATGGCAAGCTTAAGTTACTACAAACATAGATTACTATCATATTTTAAATCTTCACTGATTTAGAAGTAGCACCGATTCCTTCATGAAGCATTAATGTTTAACAATGTATAATAAGACTAAACCAGCAGGTTGGTTGCTTTATTTTTTTGTGGATTGTATGCTATAGCAGCCACATGGGAATAAATAGCTCAGCTGCTTATGTGTCATGAAACAATAATATGAGGGTCACTCCAAAAGTTTTGAGAGCAGACAACAATGAATGTAAAAAGAAACTAGTAACAGTGAAGTAACATAAATATTAATATAATAATTAATAATTGTAACAAATCTTCTTATCTTTTGGAATCCAAGGACTAGTTTTGCAATAAAAGAAACTAAGCTGAGGATGCAATAGATCAATTTATTGCGAAACTAGTCCTTGGATTTCAAAAGATAAGTGAGGATTTGTTACCATTATTAATTATTACATTAAGACAACAATGAGCTGTAAGCCAAAGCAGCTTTTCTTATTTTTAGATAGCAACATGTACAAGTCTAGGTGCACTCCAACAATATGCATCGTCAGCACCACATATATATGTATAGCAGGTACTGCTACCCTTATGCTAGGAAGAATTTTGACCAAGTGTATGTCTGTGCTAGTTTCCTTACGACTTTATAAGTTGATTATGGGGAGAGAAAATGCCTAGAAAAACTGCATCATACATTTGATGACTTTCCTTTGCAATTCACCATTTACTGATGGTAAGCAGAATTTAGAAGAGAAAGAAATTCCCTCGAAGATGAAGACCAGGAGGATGGCCAGCTATAGCAACATGGATGAAAATGTGGCAAAAGCAGCACACGTGGAAAGATCATTGCTACACATATGGTCAGATTCAAGAAGCTCTAAATATTGGATTGGCAGCAGTGAAAACAACCCTGAGAGAAATACTTGACGTCAGGAAGTTCTACAGTTGCTGGATCCACCACCTCAAAAATGAGCAGAAACAAACATATATGCAATGGTGCCAAGAAATGATTAAAAAATTAAATGGAGGAAGATCCAAAAACTTAATATTTAATATTGTAACAGTTATCAAAGCTGGATTTACCAGTATGATCCAGAAACTAAACAAGAGTCATCGGACTAGATGTTTCCAGAAGAAGATCCCCCAGCAAAAGTAAAGCAAATGAGGTGCTGGTAAGAAGATGATCTCTTCCTTCATCTCAAGAATTTGCCCAAAATTTGATTTTTTTTAAAAGAAAAACAAAATATTAGTTCTATAAATGATACTTTTAGTATATTTTTTATATTTATAGATTACATTTTTTTTTACTTCATTCAATATGCACATAAATACAAATAAAAAATATTGAAACACCATTTGCTTGGAGTGTATATAAAAGTCAATCAATATTTACAACTCAACAAATTGGCAAGTGGCCACAGTGTGATGAATCCACTTGAGGGATAGAGGGACTGCAAAATGTCTGGTATCACAAAATGTCTGCCATAAGTGTTCAATGAAATGAGAAAAAAGTGCTCTGAGACTGATCTGCGTGGAATTTTGTTGCACCATGACTATGCCTCTGCCTACACTACATAAGAAACAACCCAATTTCTGCAGAGGTCAGATATTTGTCCCATCCTCCTTACAGTCCAAATCTGACCTCAACTTTTTTCTATTCCCCAAAATGAGAAAAAAAAATTTGAGGTCAACAACTTGAATCTCCTGAAGCTGCAGTGTCTAATTAAAAAGAATGTATCTGCACTCTCTCCAAAGAAGAATGGTGATCAGAATTTGAAAAACGGTTTGAAAGGTGAAAATAATAAGTATTTAGGATGCCCTTAAATTTGGTGCCAATTTGAAATATAATTTTCTGTGCTTACGGCATATGGCAGATGGCACTCTTGTAATATTTAATTATTTCTTTAATTTGCCACGGCTGCTAGTCAGAGTAGCATTCATGAAGACTCGCACTGAAGATCTTCTGCTTTCAGGACAACTAGTCTTGGGAGTCAACTGAAAAAGAATTGCTATTCTTACTGAAATAATAAACTGTGCACTTCTCTGGTAAGAACTCAATATATTTTCAATAAACTAAAAAATAATTATAATGATGCAAGCCTGAGGGCTATAGTACACACTGTTGTTATAATGTATGTATCACTTTGTTTCCACTTGCAGATGCTAACTCTGTGTGCTGTCTCCCACACAGACACTTGGAGAATGAACAAGCTACACAGTATTACCCACCATGCTTTGGGTTTAAACATTTTAAACTCGCTAGTGATACAATGTAAATAACATATTTACAATATTTTCTTTAGAATATCTTTCACATAACATTTTGTTTTAAAACTTACTATTTTTATAGTACATGTTACTCTCTGGTGGCTGGTTGCGATGTTATTACTCTTAAGTGATTTCGCGTGAATGTGCTTGAAAGAGGCAGCAAATAATCTTTATCTACATGCTCCCTATACATACATACAAGCATGTCAACCATTGTTGGCTTGCTTATGCTGACATTTTCCTTATTCAAAACAATGAATTAGCCCTTGGACAAATTATATTGTCTCAAATTGAAGGACTTAATCTAAAGGAACGCAAGTCCGATGTCATGGTTGTGCATGCAGGATCCAACAATATAAGACCAAGTGTATGTGCTGAAGAAATCATGGGAGATACCATGGATATTGTCAACTATATACAATCCGAGGTACCTAGAGCCAAGATAATTATCAGTGGCATTTTAAGACGACGTGATACCACTAAAAGAAAGGTAATGAGAATAAATAAAGAACTAAACTGGTTGTGTTCCACAAAAATGTGCACATTTGTCGACGGAAACTTTTGGCTTGATGATAAGGAGTTTGGAAAAGATGGGGTTCATTTCAACCGCAGAGGATCTCAGACATTTGGAATGCTGTTGTGTGACGTCATTAATTCTGTGATAAAGGGAAACTGATAAACAAATGGGATGATATTTCAGTGACTGTTAATAAAAGTGTTTAATAGACCACACACTAGGGTTATAAGAGTGAAATCTTCTGAAGATCAGCACAATGAAGAGCTGGAATCTGGCCATCTACTGAAGAGAGATGAAGATGTTATTTTAACAGCTCCAATGACGACATACATCAATTGTACAGATAGTATAGAACAAGCAAAACAGTTGGAGGTAAGTGTTACTGCAAGGAAGCCTAAAGGATCGCCCTATTCAACAATTTTTCATCAAAATGTACAGTCTATTCAAAATAAATTAAACTATAACTATAACTTTACTAGATACAGATTTGAAAGAGGTTAGTATAATGTGTATCTCAGAACACTGGTTAAAACATTATGAAATTGATTGCATACAGTTACCAAATTATACATTAGCCAGTGCTTATTGCAGAACTAATAAAATTGGAGGGGGAGTATGCATATTTGTTAAAATGGGTATTCACTTCATAAATATAAATACATGCCAAACATTTTGTCGAGAAGGCGACTTCGAAATTACAGCAGTGGATTTGAAAGAACTAGGCATTACTATAATTGCTCTATACCATGCTCCAAATAGTAATATTAATAATCTTCTAAAAAACCTAGAGAAAATGTTGAACATACTCGTAAAAACTAATAAAAAAGTTATACTATGCAGTGATTTCAATAATGACTTTCTTAACGACCGTAAAGAGAAACAAGATCTTCTACACCTAAAAAGCTATAATTTAATCCATGTTGTAAAATCCCTAACAACAATAACTAACCACTCAGAAACAGCGCTAGATCAAATTATAATTAATGAAAACTGTTAAGTACAAAGTGCAGGTACTAAACACAGGATTTAGTGATCATGAGTAGGGACACTCAAATTTCTTGAATAAAATGTTGCTAAATTCTTGAGTAATAAGAGAGAAAATTCTTGAGTGAGAAGGTAAAATTCTTGAGTTAGAAAGGAAAATTCTTGGATACGGTAATTCTTGGATATTAACTTACTCACCTACAAAAATAGAAATAAATGCATAATTAATTTATACAATCTAAAATATAAAAACGCTAATAGCAAGCATAATTTACACACATTCTTATGGTTTACTTTCATAATTATAAGCTGATAGCATCTCCAAGTTTGTGATTGTGAGATTTGTTCTGAGGTCCGTCAACACACACGAAAAGTTGGAAAAAAACCTTTCACAGTTCACGTTTGAGACAGGAACCCACAGCGCCCTTAAGGCACCATCAACAAAAAGTTGATGATCATCACGCATTGCATGAAGAGCATCTTCTACTGATATATTTACATTGCTCTTCAGAATATCCTGAAGATCCCTGTAAGCATGCAGTCCTTCATCGATGGGAATACCCTTCATTGATGGTACTTTGTGGAAAAGGGTTTTCAGCTCGTCTCCTGCAGCAGGCTGTGACAGCACATTCTGCCTGTAGAAGAGTGCAGCCACAGGCTCCAAAAATGCACGGGCAGGGTCCCCCAACATAAGATTGTCCAGCTTGGTGTGCATATGGCCTGCTGCAATTTTTATGTCCTACATCGAACTTCCCCTGAGATTTCCTTTCAGGGCATCAAGCTCCTCCTGAACTCTGTCACTGAAAGTTCCGGCAGCAACTATTTGTAAGCGCTTCTTCAAATTCTGAAGTTTGGGATACACTTCTGCAGCCATCGGTTTGGAATTTGTTTCCAGGCTGAGCAACAATTGCTTCATCACTGAAGCTAAAGATTTCACAAACAGAGCTTGCACATAAAGCATCTGTAGCTCAGAATCAGTAATATTCTGCAGGTGTGAAGATGCTGCAGTAAATGACTCTCTGCCACCAATGGAGCGAAAACAATCAAAAAGAACGGTCCAGTTATCTGCCATCCACTCAACTGCTTCCACCCAGGAATTCCATCTTGTGGCCACTGGAATTGGAAACATTCCTGCTGCAGATCCTTTCTCCTGCATGAATTGCCGAAATGCATGTCTTTTTTTCCGGGCATGCAGAAAAGTCTGCTTGACTGAAATGACTAGTTTATTTAGCGATGACAAGTAGTCCTTCATCACCACACCAATCAGATTTATTTTGTGTGCCCAGCACTGAATATGTAGGGACTCATCTGGCAGGAGAAGTGATAACCCAGCATAACAGGAGGTCATATAACTGGCTGAGTCACTTACTAATGCCACTACTTGGTCAAAGTTTACCCCTGTGTTCCGTAGTGCCTCGGTAATTGTTCGAGCACAGGACCGTCCATTCACTACCTCCAGTGAAGTGACAGCAGCCACATATTGCTCCTGCGATCTGGAGGGCTCCGCTGTAGACAGCAGAACAACGAAAATTGCCCTGCCCATCTTGTCTGTTGTTTCGTCAGCCATAACGGCAACCTTCTTGTTCTGTAGGGCTGCAACAACTTTTTCCTTCCTGGAGTTTGCCAAGAGAGGTAAATATTCTCTACGGAGAACATTGCTTCCTGGAAGGTCTCCACCGCCAATAACGTTCTTCTTCACCCATTCCTTGAAGGCTGGGTGATCTGCCTTCTCCAATGGAATATTGGTTGAAATCATCATTTCAACCGTGGAAGTGACAAAATCCAGTTTGGCAGCCTGGTAAAAGTAGAAAAGAAAACATATAAGCATAGACCAGAACTTTTGCAAAATGTCTTTTTAAATGTGTTAAATCTTGAAAGCGAATCTCTAACATTGATTCTTTGAGATTAAAATGCTGCAGTTTATGTTCCTTTTTATAACATGTCTTTTGTTGCCTTATTTTTCATTTTTATAGCCCCCTTTAACTTCTTTGGTGATATCGGAGGCTTTAACTTTCAACGGCAACAGGCCTAACAGAACTAAAAATTATGTCCTACCCGCGTATTTTGTATGCTACACTTCATATCTGTGAGAGCGTGCTCGCATGTCCCTCAACGTGCGTCATACAACCGGCTAAATCACCGCGAACCTAAAGCAGCGTTGTGTTATACACCCGATGTCAAGTTATAAACCAAAATAAATTTGAAATATGATATAAAATCATGTAAAACATATAACTGAGCAAAATAAGTATATGCGATTAAGCGAAGAGTGCAACTACACACGATATTTTACTATTAGCCAAATAATGTTCTGATTTCTAAAAACATGTGCTTTAAAAGGAAGTAAACTGGCATTTAATTTTAAATAGGTAATACACCTTTACCTCTTTACACACAAGTTTCAAACTCTAAGTAACAAAATAAAAATTGTCACAGAATTGAAGTAGATAAATGCAGAAAATGTGGAAATTACATACCTTTGCTCCTTTTGAACATTCAGCCGCCTCGAACATTGTTCTTTGTCGCTTACGCGTTTTCATTGCATCCACGTGTTTCTGGCTAGCAATATGTTTTTTTACAGCATCCGAAGTTTCATATGGAATTCTTTTATTGCAAAAGCTGCAAAGCATTATTTCTCCCGACCTCTTCATTCCGTCCTGCGAGAATTGCTTTACCCGCTCATCTAAGCTCACTTTCGGTGGCATGCTGTACGATATTTCAGAACTACGCTACTGCTAGTTAAAACGAACTGAACGCATGGGTGCACAGGAACTAGTGGGATACGCGTAGAAGAAGTTACTTAGGGTAGTAACAGAATGCGTGCGCAGCGCATACCGGATATGAGCGCTCCTATCTCGCTGGTTCAACGGCTTCGCTGGTCCGCCGATACTGCAGACTGCTGTTGTTATTGATCGAACGCTGACAAGATAGCCAATACCGTGCTAACAGACTCCCACGGCACTTAACAAAGCTTAAGCTGGAAGCAAAAAACGTTAACCGAAATTTGATAACAAGAATGTGTGATCTTTTTGCTATATGCGATAAATTTCGCGAGTGAACCTAAAAATTCGTATATAGAGCGGGAATTTCAAAATTTCGCGAGTAGATGGTGTGTCAAAAAGTATTTAAATTAATCAAATATGTCTTCGTATACATTTATTCCCTAATTTTAAGCATTTTAAAAATTTTCGCGAGTTTCGCGAGTCGCGAAATTTGAGTGTCCCTAATCATGAGGCACAAATAATTCAAATAGAAACTAACAAAGCTGTAACATTTAAATCAACACAGATTAAAAAACGAATATTTAGTATAGACAATATTCTGTATATGAATTATCTTTTGAGCAGAGAAGACTGGCATGATGTGTATGATGCGTTAGATACTAATGAGAAATTTAAATTCTTTGTTAGTAATTTTATGTACTACTTTAACACTGTGTTTCCTCACAAAATGGTAAGAACATGCAATGGAAAAACAAGTAAAAGTTGGATAACTCAGGGTATAAGGAAATCATGTGAACAAAAAAAATTATTATATGAATTAAGTAAGATTATTAAAACATTAGAATTTGATAATTATTTTAAGAATTATAAACGCATACTAAATAAAGTAATAAGACAAGCAAAAATAAATAGTAATGATAATCATATTAAAAATTCTAATAATGCAACTAAAACTATATGGCAAATTGTAAATCAGACAACTAACAGAATGAGTTATACAAAAGACAATATAGAACTTCACCATAATGATAGAAAGATTACAAATGCAGGTAAAGTTGCCATGTGTTTTAACTCTTATTTTACGGAAATAATTAAAAAATTGGTTCAAAATAACAATGGACACTTTAATACCCCAATGAGGACCAGTACTACCAACATTGTAAACTCTATCATCATTAAAAAATGTAGTGAGCATTTAATTGAACCTCTTGTTCATCTGTGTAATGCATCCATTACTAGTGGAACCTTTCCTGACATATTAAAAACATCTAAGGTCATACCACTGCACAAAAAAGGGGAAAAAACTAAGGCTTCAAATTATCGTTCAATTTCTATTCCTTCCATATTTTCAAAGATACTGGAAAAAGTAATGTATAGCAGACTTCTTTCATTTATTGAAAAAAATAATATAATTAATAATTCACAGCATGGATTTCGACACAAAAAATCAACTGAGACTGCAATATATTCATTCAAAAACAGTGTTATAACTGCCCTAGATAATAAAGATAAAGCCATTGGCATATTCTTAGATTTAAGTAAAGCTTTTGATACTGTTAACCACCACATGTTGCTAACGAAACTGTTTGATCTTGGCATAAGAGGGCCAGCTTACACTTGGTTTCAATCTTATCTCACAAACCGGAAACAAATAACAGAGATTACATATACAAACACTAACACTAATACTCTTTCTGCAGTTCGTTCTGACATACTAAATGTAGCTTATGGAGTATCGCAAGGCTCAATTTTAGGTCCATTTCTATTTATATTATATATAAATGACATAACAAACAGCATACAAGCTCAGAACATAGTACTATTTGCAGATGATACCAATTTACTAATAACTGAAAGAAGTAATGAAATGTTAAATAACACATTAAGCCAAGCAAGTAAAGATGTGGTTACATGGCTAACTAACAACAACTTGATTTTAAACACTGATAAAACAGTTTGTCTTAAATTTCATATCACCATAACATAAATATTAATAACAATAATAATAATGATATCCCTGTAGTAAAATTAAACAATCAATTGATCTCATACAAAACTGAAACAAACTTTTTAGGCTTGTGGATACAAAGTAATTTAAAATGGAAATCGCATATTAAATACCTTGTAAATAAATTAAACAGGAATATATATGCTTTAAGAATTTTAAGTCAACATGTCAGCCTTCCTATACATTTAATGGTGTATTATGCTCACATACATTCTAGAATGAGGTATGGAATAATATTTTGGGGAAACTCACCAGAAGCTAAAGATGTATTAATTAAGCAAAAACAAGCTGTTCGCATTATATGTGGTGAAAAGAAGTTATGTTCATGTAAACCACTATTCCAAAAAATTGGGATACTTACTCTGGCATGTACTTATATATTAGAGGCAATGTTATTCGTAAAAAAAAAAATAGATTTACTTTCCAAAATAATGAAAATGTACATGCACATTATACTAGAAATCAAAAGGATATTCACTTAACATCTGCAAGAACCATGTTGTGTAAAAATGGAGTGATGCACTCCAGTATATCATTATATAACTCTCTTCCCAGTGATATCAAAAATACTGGAAACTATAATGCATTTAAAACCAGAGCAAAGGCTTTCTTGCAGGAGCACTGCTTCTACACTGTAAAGGAATACTTACAATTTAATAAATATCCTCATACTATATCATTGTATTAACTATCTTGTATCATATCCGTATAAACCCATTATATACTGTAAATATGTACATATCTAACTTGCTGTAACTGTTGTAATATAAATCTAATCATTGACGTATCCTGTATCAGAGTACAATGTACAAAATTGATTTTAAAGGATTAATAAAAAAATTAAATTAAAATAGAATGCAATGGAGAATATTTTGAAACAATCTAAATTTTTAATATTTTATTGCATCCATTCTAAAAACTTTTGGAGTGACCCTGATATGAGATACAAAATGCATGTTTTGTCTTTAATTTCAGGAGAAAATGTACAAATATACACCTAACCAAATCATGTGAAAGTATTTTCCAACTCAAATATACACAAAGGAAATAATAGATAACATCTGCATTTACAAACAGTGCAAACCTTTTCTTAACTCTTGATATCTAGCAAGTCTTATCATTAATCCATAATTGGTTAACTTGATAGGAGTTTACCATAGAATTTACTCATTCACTGGCAAATTAAACAACCAACAACAGTTTGTAGAATTTCAATATAAGAGAATCAATATCATTAGCAAACAGAGGGAGATTTTACTTATAAACAAACCAGGGGACATGAATTACATGAAAGCAAAGGAAGCATTGCATCTAATTTAATTGCTAGTATACATCAATTTCTATTACTTTCTCTACATGTACTATTTAAATAGTATATAGAGGTGTATTGCTTCCAAAAATTTGATACCACGATTTCACTGGAAATAAATGTTTTGGGACCCCCTGAATCCAAAAAAGGATTTTTAGAAAGAGAGTGTGAGAGTGAGTGTGTGTGTGTGTGTGTGTGTGTGTGTGTGTGTGTGTGTGTGTGTGTGTGTGTGCACGCGCCCGCGCGCGGGCAGGCAAGCATGCATTTGTAAGGGTGGGGACAATATTGCTCAAAAACAAAAAGACCATTAAATACCAAACCTGGTATTTAAGTTTGGTAACTCCCAAGGATGTGATTTTTTCAAGAAAATTCCACCACCCTAAACTACCCTTTACATGGAAAAAGTTTCAACAACTTTATTTTTTCTCAAAAATGGCTCTTAACGATTTTGAATAAAATACTACATATTAAAACCATTTTCATCACAAATAAAATGCATATCTTGAATTTTCTGGGAAAGGCTTCTGAAGACCTGTTTATTCTGGATGAATTTTGCGTAACTGATAAGCCATAGGAGATAGACAAAAACTTGCTACACAAAAAATGTAGATCTCTTTAAAACACACAATTTATGTCATATACATTTTTTCAAGATATTCCTTATTATAATTTCAGTCTTAAAATACTTAAAACATTTCTCATGCAGGAACTTTTCAACTTTTGGTCATGCAAAGAAATGGGTTTCACTCCCATAGCAACCACATTTTAAAACATTTGACTGTCGGTTTAGCCGACAAGGAACTAAGCAATAAGACCATTTCTGTTAATGTTTAGCATGAAGAGATAGAAGAATAAGCCTATTAAAAATAATTTGTCACAAAGATGTACAGAAAGTCATGTGAATGGAACACATCAGATTTTTTTTTTTCATTAAAATCACCTTTGTGGAAAATTTAGCAATACAATTTTCAAACATTGTATGTGTGTGAATTGCTATATAGCTTGCACTTTTACAATTAGCCTTCTGGAATCCCAAGTGCTTGCTGATGGTTAGATACACTGTTGATATAATCTTATTTTATGGAAGAAAGTTATTTCTTAATTAAAGCATTAATGGGAATACACAGAGAAATAACTAATCTATTAAGAGTAAAAACATAGCATCACACTCAAACTTCACTATTAAAATTTACTTTGAACATGTTTCAGTGGCCACCTCCATCTTCAGTGGAAATTCACTGAACTTTCATAAGTAGATTACTTATTTTAATGAGTGAAGTTTGAGTACGAAGCTGTGTTTTTACTCTTAAAAGATATTTCTTGTTTATTACCACCCTGTGTTAATTCCATTACTGTTGTTAGAGGTTAGTAAGAAAATTAACTCAATTAGTATTTTCTTTATAAAGTATAATAGCATTTTAGTATTATGCAATGTTGCAAATGTTTCTAATAGAATTTTGTTTGACAAATTTCATTTCTAAATACACAATTACACTTGTTTGGTAAATAGGAATAGCATTTACTGGAAGCAAATTTGAAACTACCAGCAGTTTGTGGTTTATGACGAGAGCATGAGCGCAGAGGGGAGTAGTGAAACATGTGTGAGTGAGGGAAGAGTGCTCTACTGTACATGAAATTTTATGTATATTTATTTATTTATATAGAAGATCCCAATGAGCATATTGCTCTAAGAGAAACAGAATTTGTTCACCTTAAGAAATACAATGAATTCATGGCTTCATCAAAAAAGAAAATACATATCTTAACAGAATACTTACTGTTCTATATCCAATATATTTTAAAACAACAATCAAAATAAATACAATTGGCACTAGGTACATTTTTGGTCTTAAAGACAGTCATCAAGGTTTCTCATGAGCCAAAGTGCATCTCTCAGATGAACAGGACCCATGAAATAAACAACTGTTCAAGGTTATGAAAATCAAGATAAGCAGTCACATGGATTATTTATTTACCATATTCAAATTCAAAATAAACAAGTGGTATGGTTTAGTGCTTTTAGTACATATGTAGATTATCAAAACAATATATTCATGAATTCATCAATGGAATAAAACATGTAGCTTAAGACTATATTTTTAATTTTCTTCTTAAAGAAACAGGACTCTGGTAGCCTCAGGGAGAAAAGGAATTTGAAAACAAAAATCAAAACTTGAATGTGACACTTTAATAAAGGCAAGGATCAAAAGGCTTATAGCAGATGTGTCCAACCTGCAGCCCTCAATGCCATCACATGCAGCCCGCAGTGATATTTGCTCTATCACATCTTATTCAGCCTGCAGAGATATTTGTAAATTACAATATATGTTCATTAAATTTGCGGCTTCTCTCCACTGTGTGAAAGATTCGAATGTCACTGGGAAAGTGTTGCTGGCAAAGGCGCACTGGAGTCCTTACCTTAAATAAATGCTGAAAATATTGACATCTCTCCCAAACAGGCAATATAACAAGTTAAAGATGTTCTCACTCAGCAGCAGAAACCCCTGTCGCCCTCTCTGGTGTAATGCTAACTTCATATACCCAAGGTTGCGGGTTCAAACCCAGCAGAGGACAATGGATTTTTTGGGCGTAAAAATCCTTAGCATGGCTTCCATCAGAAGGGAAACTGTTAGTCCCATGTCGTAGATTTAAAAGAACCTCAAGTCTGATGGAGAGGCCTCTGAGCAAAATTAAGCGGTCTTTCGCACCCAGTATAGAATGGGACGCTGAGAACCACAGCAGTTAAAGAGCATCCATAAATAAAACTCCATTTTTTTTTAGCAGAAATCCCTGTGTAATCTACAGAAACTTAGTGATAACATCATGCAAGAAATGACAAGGATTTCTGCTCCTAAGCTTAGACAAGTGAGTGAGAATATTTTCACAAATTGTGCTGCCCGTATGTGAGCAGGTGGTCAACATTTCCATAATTTACCTTAAGATATGTATTTTAGTGCGCCTTTGCCAGCACCACTTTCCTGACAACTCTCAGATCTCTCACACAGTGGAGAGTGGTCGCAACAGGTCATTATTTAACAACCCTATACTATTTATGACATAAGCAATTCTATTTGGAATAAGATAAATTAAATAAAATGACTTTTTCTATTTCCAACACTTGTGTTTGCAAAAGTTCATCAGTCATCCTCTTGTTCAAAACATGGAGAAATCACATCTATTTTAAAAACTACCAACCCAGATTTTTACATATGGTCCTACCTAATGTGCATCGCTTTGAAGTCTCCGTGCATTGTTGGCAGTGCAATAACGTTACTACTTTAAAAGGCAAGTGTGCTTCAGATGTTTTATCATCATTACATTGTAGAACTTTCAAGATAGTTTCCAGTTTACAGTTGTTCATTCATATTGTAGTGTTAGTGAGAGGTTTGAAGAATACAATTAATTCTGTGATTTTTTATAAGTGATAACTATGGCTTCTATGTGTAGCGGCAAGAAAGAAAAGTTTTGGATGAAGGTAGATCATTTCAAAGTGGACAAATGAGTATTTACATAAATACTTTCAGTATTTTTTATACTCAAGTAAACAAGAAAGCAGTGTTTTTAATTTGCAGTGGAACAGTTTCAGAGTTTAAGGAGCATAACAAAACAACATTATGACACCAAACATGCATCTTCATATGATAAATCTGAGAGTCAATTTTGTGAAGACAAGATATCCAAATGTGGCTCTTGGGAAGCAGTTAGCTTGTAAGAATGTGTCACTTCAAACCGAATTTCTAGTAAAAGTGAGATATACAGTAGCAGAAATTATTAAAATACAAAAAAAAATCTATACCATTTTCAGATAGCAGGTTGGTTCAAGAATGCATTGAGAATATTGCTGATATTATATGTCCTGACAAAAAAGTGCAGTTTGCAAAATTAAGCATGTTGTGATAGACTGTAGCTTACCATTGACAAATTAGGTTCAATATAGAGAGAACTTTAAAATATTTCCTGTTCTATTCTCTGGCACTTGATGAGAGTAGTGTTGCTAGTGATACTGCTGAATTAGCTATTTTCTTAAGGGGAGTTGATAAAGATTTCAATATTACAGAATTAGCTGCTCTTGTCCCTTTTAAAGACACCACTAAAGCCAATGATTTAATGAAATCTTGAACTGGCTTGAAATATGCAAATCTGTCTGGTGTAACAACACACGGAGCTCCTGTATTTGCAGGAAAACGAGAAGGGTTAGTTAAACTACTGCAAACAGAGGCATCTAAAATGGGAAACATTCTGTGATGCATTACCACTGCTTAATACACCAAGAAAATTTTCGTCCTAAATCCCTAAATTTAGATAGTGTTTTGAAAGCCATTGTAAAAGTAGTGAATTTCATTTGTTCACATGATTTGCAACATAGAGAATTTCAAAATTTCTTACAAAATCTTGAATCAGAATTATAAGATATTCTTTATTATATTGAAATAAGATGGCTGAGACAAAATGCAAAATCCATGACACTAAATGTAAAGATTTCCTGCAAAAATAAACATTAGCTGAAGTGATTAATCTACTTCTGTGGATGAAAAGTGTAGGAAATGGCTGGAGTGACCAATGTAATATTCCAGTAAAATTTAGATGCAGATAAATTCAGTGCCAATAAAAATATTTAACTGAAAATGCTACATATTCAAACTTCCCACGAAGTATACAATATGTTAGTTATTGGAGTCAAGCGAGTGAAAGGGGCAAAGTTAGTTTCAGGCAAGATAAATGAGACACAAGTTTGAAATTAGACACAGCACCAGGAATATCGTCTGTAAATAAGCATGTAATGGAAATATATAAAAAAAAGAAGCTAGTTACAGTTACAACTACTTACAACCTGAATAGTTTATTGATGTTTGGAGGAATTTAGTAACAGTGACGGTCAAATTATATGTGGTATTAATTTGTTGAGTTGGATTTTTAACACTATGTCACTTACATTTTTAATTATGAGGGACTATTTTGGAAGCCTATGCTTCCATTTTCTTATTATAATTCAAACAGCAAGAATCTTGTATACAAGAAACTCGACAAAGCAAAGCAGAAAAAAACCATAAAAAAAATAACTATCCTAACAGCAGGAAAAGACAATATCAACATATTCAAAAAATTCACTTACCACCCCCGAGCATTTAAAAAATTCAAAAAGATCTTCAAAGAACAAAACATCACCCTGGCTCCAATAAACAGATTCTGCCATAAAGTTACTAAATTCAAAAATAAAAGATGAAATTCTACCAGAAAATAGATCAGGAATGTCTCAAATTAAATGCACAAATTGTGAAAAGTTCTACATAGGACAAACCAAAAGAAGTTTAAAAATCAGATCCAAAGAGCACTTTAGAAACATAAGACTAAAACAAGAAGACAAATCAGCAGTAGCTAGCATTTCACTTCTGGAAAGAAAACCATAATCTAGATCCAAATCCAAAATTACTAAAAACTATGTCAGGCCAAAATGAACTTACAACCTGGGAAAACATCCTCATATGGAAAAACAAAGATCACCTAATAAACTTTGAAATCTCACCGGTAGACAGCTTAGTCACTTCACTACCAGAGAAGAGAACACAAGCAAACGCAACCACCAATGACAGTTAGACCCGTGAGGTTGAAAATGGAAGCATAGGCTTCCGAAACTAGTCCCTCATAATTAAAAATGTAAGTGATGTAGTGTTAAAAAACCAACTCAACAAATTAATACCACATACTTACAACCTAGTTAAATAAAAAAAATTTTGAGAGTTTAAGTATTAAAAATTCTTTTGAGCTAATAGAAAGGATCAGCAATACGACATTGTCTGCCAATGATAAAAACTTGTTTCTTTCCATGTAACTGCTTTGTTTCCAAACATTCCTGGAAAAAACCTTTGACATTTAAAAAAGAATGGTGAAGTTCTATAGAATTGAGTGTAGATTTAATAAATGATTTTATTAACCTTACTAATCTTTGTTTGGATCAAAATTTTTTCAGCTTTAATGACAAATTCTATCAACAAACTTCTGGTTTAGCAATGGGTAGTTCACTTTCACCTTTTCTTGAGCTATTTTGAAATAAAGGTCACTAAAGCATTACCTCTAATTTTTAAAACTTGGTATAGATATGTAGGTGATATATTTGCTATTGTTCCTGATAAACATGTAAACAATGCTTTAAAATTTTTAAATTTAAAAGATAACGCTATAAAATTCACATTAGAATTTGAGGGCTATCTCCCTTTCTTGGATTTAAAAATAATAAAAAAATAGCAATAAATTGAATTTTGGAATAGACAAAAAACAAACTCATACTGATAGTTACATAAAACATAATAGCTTTAGCCCATTTTCATCCAAAATTGCTGTTTTTAATAGTTTAATTTATAGGTAAATTAATTTACCCCTTAATAAAGATGAATTCTATAAAGAATAAGAACACATTATCAACACTACTTTAATTAATGGTTTTAATACTGATTTTATAAATAGGAGTTTAAATATCAGAAGATTATTAAAGAAGTTTCTACGCTTAAGAAAATAAAAGATAATTACATTTTAAAACATTTACTTATCATCCTACGGCAAATAAAAAATTTACAAATATTTTCAAAGAGCATGGTATTTTATTGGTTCCTCAAAATAAATATAATATAGATAAATCTAATGTGTTCCATTTACATGACTTTCTCTACATCTCTGCAACAAATTATTGTTAAAAAGCTTATGCTTCTATTTACTTCATTCTAATCAAGAAAAAATTAGCAGAAATTATCTTATTACTCGCTTCTTTATAAGTAGAAGCGGAATAAGGGAGTACCATAGGTTAAACTGATAGTCAAAGTCTGATTACTATGTGACTGAAGTTCCTTTGTTTGTATGGACAGGAGTTGACAAATTCTTGCACCAGAAAAGTGTGTTTTCAAAGCTGAAACAAAAAACAAGGAATATCTTAAAAATGATCAATTCCACAAAAAGAGTGTATAGAACATAAATTGTGTGTTTTAATGTGCTCTATATTTTTTGTTTGGTAAATTTTTTGTCCATCTCTTATGGTTTAGCAGTTATGCAAAATTCTGTAAAATTCATCCAGAATAAAGTAGTCTTCAGAGGCTATTCCCAGAAAATTCAAAATATAAATTTTATTTGTCACGTAAATATCTTTAATATACAAAATTTTAATCAAAATCATTAGAGACATTTTTGAATAAATCAAAATATTTGAAATTTTTTCCATGTAAAAGGTAGTTTGGGATGCAGGGATTTTTCTAAAAAATCTTTGAGTCGCATCCCTGGAAGATAGTAAACTTAAATACCAAGTTTGGTAGTTTACCGGCTTTTCGTTTTTGAGTTATTGTGTTCACACACACATACATACATACACACACACACACACACACACACACACACACAGACCTTTTTCTGAAAATATTTCTTTTGGATACAGAGGGCCCTAAAATATATATTTCCAGTGAAATCTCGGTATCAAATTTTTGGGTGGAGTGCAATACCTTCTCCATACACTATGCACATAGTACATGTAGAGATCATATGTGGAACAAGAAAAAGAAAGGAACCTAGAAATTTATAGAAGAGCCAAACAAAAATTTAAAGATAGGTTAAAACAGATGAGGGAGAAATCCTGGAGTAATTTTGTAAATTCAGGGATTAATAATAATATATGGGGAGTCGCATATAAAATAATTGTGGAGCATATAAAGAAACCAGAGATTCTAAACACGCTAAGGAAGAGTGATGGTACCTTAACGGAAGACTGGGAACAATCTGCAAAGGAACTTGTTTATAAATTACTGCCAGATGATGACATAAGAGAAGATGGCAAGAGCAACACAGAACTAAGAAACAGATTGGGAACGGTATATCATCAAGAAAACATTATTTACCCGTTTCATTGCTCGGAAGTACGGTTTATTGTTTCAAATTTAAAGAAGAAGAAAGCAGGAGGATTAGATGGAATTAAAAATGAAGTTTTAACCGCACTAATAGACAAGTTAGCACCATACCTAACACAATTATTTAATGACTGTTTTGGAGAGGGGTGTTTCCTTCACGTAGGAAGAAAGCTAAATTAATAATACTAAAGAAAAGTGCAGACAAGGACCCAATGGATTCTAAATTGTATAGGCCAATTTGCTTACCAAACACGATGGGTAAAATTTTGGAATGTTTAGTAAACAAATGCATAGAGGAATATAGGTTACTAATTGGAAAAAATGACAATCAGTATGGATTTAGGAAAGGTAGGTCGACCGAAGACGCCATAAATGCAGTTACACTTCAACATCAAAATATGTTATGGGTATATTTGTGGACATTTCTGGCGCCTTCGATAACCTTTGGTGGCCGTTCCTTTTTGAATAGCTTAGAAGTAAAAATTATCCAAAAACATTATACAATTTGCTTTTGAATTATTGTCAAAATAGGAAAGTATACCTCTGTGGAACAAATAAAATTATTATTAAGGATATCACTAAAGGATGCCCTCAAGGATTCAATTCTAGGACCGACCTTCTGGGACTTCATATTGGAAACATTATTGGTAAAATTGTATAATGATGTAAACTGTTCAAGGATTATAGCATATGCTGATGATATAACAGTTTTAATTGAAGCGAATTCCAGATTAGAGTTAGAACACAGGGGAAATAATCTGACAACAATTTTAAGCCAATGGTGTGAGGAGTCTAAAATGAAAATATATTCGCAAAAATCAGCTTACATGTTAAAGGCACACTAAAAAGCAACCCAACAGTAAAAATCTCAGGCAACAATATTAGAAGAAATCCTACCACAAAATATTTAGGAATTAAAATTGATGAGAGGTTAAATTTTAAAGCACACATGGAGTATGCCAGAAACAAAGCAGAAGGTGTCCTGTTAAAACTTTCAAGAACTGCACAATATAACTTCAAAATTTCATTAAGCAGTATAACTTGTTACCATACCAGTATTTTTGCCTCCATTATTAGCTACGGAGCAAGGGTTTGGGCGCACAGAGCAAACAATAGTCTAATAAAAACAAGTTTAAGAAGATCACAGAGGAAGGTATTACTACGTTTTAAAGGTGCAGTTTGCACCACCCCCACCCTCACACTGTTAGTGAGTACTGGAATATGGCCAATTAATTTAATTATTAAACTAAGAGGAGTTTTATATTGGCTAAAGAAGGGAAATAGAAATAAAATTTATGAAATTATTGGTGCATATTGTCTCTCAAAAAGAGAAATTAAAAACAACTTATTAAATCAGTGGCAAGATGAATGGAGCAATATGGATACAGGAAGAACACATTCATTTTTTGATAGCATATACGAACGTTTGAGTATTAAGCATGTAAATGCAACTAAAGGCACGAATCATTATTTAACTGGTCACGGGCCTTATAATATATATTGGCACAAGATAGGAAGATTAATAGGTGATAGATGTGAAATTTGTGATGTTCCGGACACTCCAGAACACATATTATTTGAATTCAGTAACTATATGGAAGAAATTCAGGAGGAGAGATCGTTATTGGCAGGAAAATGTATAAACGAAATACTAAGAGATAAAGAACTCTGTGGATTTTTAGAAACTTTAGCTAGTAAAATAAGCACAAAAGGGTGGGAAAAAATAATACCACAGCGAGTACAAGAAAACAGACAGCAGTTACCAGAAGCAGAGTATAATAGAGTTTTAAAACCCAGGAATATTTTTAATTTAATTTAAAGACTTGATAATATGGAGGGAGATGTATAAGGAGGAGGAATAGAAGGTGAAATAGAGGAAGAGGACATGTAAACAACAATAACAAGTCAATCATAAGGCAATATATTCGGACCTTAAGCTGAAAAAAGATATAATTAGAGAAGTAAAAGATAAAGTTTGCTGGAAGATGCAGGTCAGAAGAAGCAGTGTTTTGGGATGAAGAGAGAAGATGGAGAACGGGGATGAAGCAAGAAGATGGTGATATTGGGATAATAGGGAAAATGGTGATACCTGAATGAAGGCAGAAGATGGCATTCTGGGACAAAGTAGGAAGATGGTGTGTCATGGATGAAGTAAGAAGATGCAGGGTCAGGGATGAAGTGAGAAGATGCAGTGTCAGGGATGAAGTGAGAAAATGCAGGGTCAGGGATGAAGTGAGAAGATGCAGGGTCAGGGATGAAGTGAGAAGATGCAGGGTCAGGGATGAAGTGAGAAGAAGCAGGGTCAGGGATGAAGTAAGAAGATGCAGGGTCAGGGATGAAGTGAGAAGATGCAGGGCCAGGGATGAAGTAAGAAGATGCAGTGTCAGGGATGAAGTAAGAAGATGCAGGGTCATGGATGAAGTGAGAAGATGCAGTGTCAGGGATGAAGTGAGAAGATGCAGGGTCAGGGATGAAGTGAGGAGATGCAGTGTCAGGGATGAAGTAAGAAGATGCAGTGTTAGGGATGAAGTAAGAAGATGCAGGGTCAGGGATGAAGTGAGAAGATGCAGGGTCAGGGATGAAGTGAGAAGATGCAGTGTCAGGGATGAAGTAAGAAGATGCAGTGTCAGGGATGAAGTGAGAAGATGCAGTGTCAGGGATGAAGTGAGAAGATGCAGGGTCATGGATGAAGTGAGAAAATGCAGTCAGGGATGAAGTGAGAAGATGCAGGGTCATGGATGAAGTGAGGAAATGCAGTCAGGGATGAAGTGAGAAGATGCAGTGTCAGGGATGAAGTGAGAAGATGCAGGGTCAGGGATGAAGTGAGAAGATGCAGGGTCATGGATGAAGTGAGAAGATGCAGGGTCAGGGATGAAGTGAGAAAATGCAGTCAGGGATGAAGTGAGAAGAAGCAGGGTCAGGGATGAAGTGAGAAGATGTAGGACTAGGGAAGAAGTAAGAAGGAGAAGTGAGTGGAAAGGTAGAATAAGTGTGATAAGAAGGGAATAAAGAAGTAATGAATTTTAAAGTGTATAATGAAAGTGTATAGTGAAAGTGAATAGTTTAATTTATAATTACAGATATTACGTGCAATAGAAAATAGGAAAATAATTACATATGGACTAATATGTAAGACTAAGTCACAGAAGAACTAATTGCACAGTAGAATAATAATAGTAGAAGATTTTATTAGATATAAAATCGTAGAATACTTAGCAATTGAGCAGAACTTTAAATATCTGATGTTAAAGAAGAAAAGTGTAGGAAGAAGTAGTAGTATTGGTTAGCAATACAGTGTGCCGCCGGTTACCGGTGGCAAATTATAGAGTAGTGTAGTTTGTTTTTTATTACTTTTATTTAGGTTCTTAATTTTTAACTTATATTATAATAACTGGTTACCTGTTATTTGTTTACTGGTTACCAGTAATATTTTTAAAATGTAATTTTAATAATACTTTGATGTTTATCTCACATTATGTATAACTATAGAAATATAGTAACAAGGATGTGGGATAAAGTAATAAAATATTTAAAAAATAAATGATAATGATAATAATAATAAATAAATATAAAATAAATAGTAATGGTATAATTAGAATTGGTATTAAAGAATTTTATATATAATTATAATAATAAATAATAAAATAAATTATAATAAATAATGATTTAAAAATAATAAATTAAAATTAAATAAATTGATAAAAGGATAATAATGAATAATTAAATACATTAATTATAGTAAATAAAGTGATAATTGATATTAATTAATAATAGTTTAAAATAATAACCTAAATTTTAATATATATATAATTTAAAATTTTAGGTAATTAATAATAATTAATATAGTACATAAACATTTAAATATTTAATGTAATTTTGATAAATATATAGGTTCAGATGCATAATTTAATTTAAGTTCTTCAGGTTAAGTTATTAATTTGACAATTGTATATTTATTTTATTTTGTAAAAAGAAAAAAAAAAAAAAAGTTTGTTAATAAATGAAATAAGGTCGGAGATATTTGCCCCAGTGTAAGTAATTAGATATCGGGCTATAGTGTACAGATTTTATTTTTATTTATTTTTTTTAGTATGTGTATAGAGAGTAAAAAATTTGTTAGGCTTTTCTAAAAATGATGAAATTTTAAAAAATATAAAATCTTGCATTTATCAATTAAATTGTGACCTTGCTTACATTGGTAAGACTAAATATCAATTGGAAACCAGAGTTAAGGAGCACTTTAGAAAATATATGAAATACAAACAAACTGATAAATCAACTGTGGCAGAACATTTTTGGAAATTTGATCATGAAATAAATTTAGATGTTAAATTATTAAAACACTTAAATGGATCTATAGATTTAATGTTGGGAGAAAATATTTATATTAAAGAATGAAAATCGTGCAATGTACAGGGTGTATATAAATGAATATCGGGGTTTTAACTTTTTATAATATTTATTACATTCAACTTACAGTTATGAACATACGTCAAATGAAAAAGAAACTCAAACAGTTTTACCAAGAAGCTTATAAATGTTCAATGTGACTACCCTTTGTCACACGGCACACATCAAGTCTATAGCCGAGTTCTTCCTAAACGTTGATAAGTGTGTATTCAGTAATTTAGCAACAGCTGCTTCAATCCGGTTTCTTAATTCAGGGAGGTCAGCTGGTAGCGGAGGCATGTACACACGATCCTTGATGAAGCCCCAAAGGTAAAAATTGCATGGCGTTAGGTCAGGAGAACATGGAGGCCATGCATAGCAAGCCCTGTCATCGGGGCCCTTACGGCCTATCCAGCGCTCGGGTACAGTGACGTTCAACCAATCGCATACTTCATTATGCTAGTGAAGTGGTGCACAATCCTGCTGGAAAATGAAGTTCTCTGACTCATTTTCTTCCAACTGAGGGAAGATCCATTGCTCTAGTGTATCAAGGTAGTGCCACTTGCTCAACAGTCTCTTCACTTACTCAGTGCTCTTCCCTTTACAAATTCAGCCGGTATCATCAAACTGATTATACCATCTATGAATGTTTTATCACTAAGAGGATCACAACCGAACTTACTACGGAACGCACGTTGCACAGTAACTACAGATTCGGTCTTTGCAAACTGCAAAACACAAAACGCTTTTTGTTTACTAGTCGCCATCTTTGCTACTACCGCTGTCTAGCGGATTGTGGCAGAAACATTGCACGCACATGCGCACTTGTGCCACCAAACAAAACTGTTTGAGTTGCTTTTTCATTTGACATATCATTTATAACTGTAAGTTGAATGTAAGAAATATTATAAAGAGTTAAAACCCTGATATTCATTTATATACACCCTGTATTTTGATATACCACCAATTGATTTTCTCACCAAATTTGTTTTGATTCCAGTAGTTAGCAATGCCTTGGTGCACAATCCACCTAGTAACAGTAACCATGACAATGTAAATAAGCAACAAGAGCAAAAAGAAATTTAGCTGACAATGCAATAGATATTTTGATTGCAAAACTAGTCTCCTGTGGATTTCAAAAAGAGAAGTGAAGAATTGTTACAAATGATTGTTATATTAGTATAATAGAAATGTTAAGAATTAAACTTAGTAGTGAGATCCAGAATATTTCTTTCACTTCCTCTTGACACCCAGAATCTGAAAGCTTGAGCTCTATTTCCCGCTATGCAACATAGATTGACAGCAAAGTCCATACTCATTGCTGAGAATCCTTACAAAAATACAGCCAAGGCAGAAATAAGTATAAATTCCTCAATAGTAGTGTCAAGCCAACCAGCCATCAGCCAAGGGACTGCTGCATGACTGCCTATTTCCTTCCTTTACTCCATCACAAGAAGGTGAGAAAGTGCAACCATTAACAGTGCCAGGCCTCACCACAAATCCTGGAGCTTGCATTCTCATATAATTTGCCTATGGCATTTAAAACAAGTTTATTTTCCACTTTATTCTTCAATACTTGCCATAATTTATATAATGGCATGGAATCATTAGCTTTTTCTAAATCAACCAAAAATGAATTGATTGTCCTTTAGCATTGAAATGCAATGAGAATGAAGAGCATTTCAATGCGCTGCAAGGAGATTTGAAGATGCACATTTTGTCATTCTGAAGTAGAGTATACTCTTGATTATTCATGAGCAAATTATCCATGCATCCTGCCCCCCCCCCCCAAAATGATTTTGTTTTAAAGTCAATACACATTCTTTATTTAGTTTCTCCGCCACCTCTTTTACAAATTTCTTTTAACTTGCTTTGTTGACACTTACACACTGATTAACATCAGAAAAACTGAAATTGTTTTCAATTTACGTGGAACAGGCAGTCCAATAACAATGGAAACAGTACTCTGTTGTCACATGGTCATTGTTTAAATAATGGAAATGACACTTAATGTCATGTGGCGGGTCCTTTATTGCCATTTCCTAAAGAAAAACAATACCTATGCACAGAATAAACCTACGAATAAAGAAAAAAAGCTTTTAAATGTAATTTCCTATTTACAATTATGTATGTTGTACCTTAAAAGCATTATAATTACCCCAGATAATAGAGAGTATACTGTATTAATATCTTATCAAAAATGTTTGAGCCATTTGGAGGGTAAAGAATTGGCTGGAGTTGTCCCTATATGGAGTTATTTGAAAATGACAATGCAGATAAAATTTCAATAACACCAGGTAAGTAATGACTATAATGAAATTTTAGAATAATGTATTTTAAATTCACAACATGTAACATCAGTATTAAAAATATAATCATACAGCATTCTGATACGTTTACAATATTTTAACACCACAAACACATATTACATATTACCCATATTTTGCACAAATAGGTAAGTAATAACTATAATGAAATTTCAGAATAATGTATTTTAAATTCACAGCATGTAACATCAGTATTAAAAATATAATCATACAGCATTCTGATATGTTTACAATAGTTTAACATCACATACACATATTATATATTACCCATATTTTACACAAAATTATAACAAGTGCCAATGGCAAAAGGCACTTGTATTAGATTGGTTGCCTTAAAGTTATCAACAAAGTCATACACTATTTGGTGTTTACTAACTTCTTATTGTTATTTTACAATTTAAATAAATTCCTTCAGCATTAAATCAAATAGCAAATCAATTACTTATTATTTGCTAATTGTTATGTATGAAATTTCACAAAAGGTTATCAAAAATGTAACAAAGCATTAGTAATATAATAGCCTAACCTGCATTGGTCCATGTATATACATGGCTGACATATGCCACATGAGCAGGGAAAAATTAAAGCTTTTGTAATTTCAGTCCCATTCCTTTTGGTATAACATTTTGATTTTATTACGAACACTGTTTTAAATGGATTACAATCCCATTTTGTTGTATTTACTTTCAGTATGAGGCACTTTCCAGTCATCCCACAGTTAGCAAACCATATATTGCACAAGTGATAAGAGTAATGATAGGCATGTTTTATGCACTGATAGAACTGCCCTAGGTCACACAGTAGCGGCTAAGATGGAGGCACCCATTACAAATTAAGCATATCTACAGCTCATTTTCTCTTTAAATTAAATTTGTGAGTCAAGGTGTAGACACTTATTGTTTCACTTACTGTTTCAAAAGTCATTGCTTTTATCTTCGGCTGTAGTTTCTCAACTGGCATGGATGTCATTGTGTTCCCAAAATCTATGGCTTGTACATGGCATAATGTACTTGTCAAATATTTCAAAACTCATGACCCAGTGGAAGCTTCTACAATATTTCCATATTTTCGTTACTAAATGAAAGCTTGGTTGCAAGTTATTTTTAGTGCAGTCTTGCATGCAGACACCTGTAGCCTCAGTGAAGGCAAAGTTTATTATCAGTGCCTGGTATACTATCAGCAGCTGATTGCTCAGTGGAAGACAGAATTCAAGTCAGCCATTACCACTCAAACTTCATAATATTTTCCAAATGAATAGAGACTTCATGGGACAGAAAGCCAAGACATGTGTATTTTTATTTATAATGTATTTTGATATAAAAAAATTGTATCTTAATCTGCAACATTAATGTGACAATAGCCCCTTGTGAGTCTTTACAAGTGATGAAACATAAGATACACAAGCAGCAGTCAATGCATTAGCATCAATGGATCTATCTGTGAATGAAAGTTAAACAGATTGTGTTGACACGTAGAATGATGAACGCAGTGTTCTATTTTTTATTCACTCTTACGTTGATCTGTGCCAAAAGGATCCATGTGGCCAATGGACTGCAGTACAATGCAGTAGCAGTGCATGCAAGAATGTAATCCCATGCTAACAATCTAAATTATAGAATGAATTTATTCTTAAATGGTATATTCTATACAAATACCTAAGAGTTAAATTGACACTGATTTGCACCATTAAACAGAGTTAAAGCCCCAACATGCTATTCGTATGAGTCACCTGATTTCTGCATTATTGTTTACACAGTAATGGTAGGTGGTTGTCACTGCAGAATCATGGAGGAAGATCGCCATGAATTTGCTCTTGCATCTTCGAGTTACATAAAGCATAAGGCTGGTAAACTGTTGACTATTGGTGACAAAACTATAATGTTGAATGTTTATTCTAGTTTTGTAAGAAATATCCAACACCTCCCCTAAAAGAAGTGGTAAAGTTGACTTCTGAGTTCACTGGTGCTTCGGCTACAAGTATAAACAGTGCTCACAAAGAAAAATCTGAAGTAGAAAATAGGGTTATTTTGGGGAAAAAAAGAAAGTGGGTGAAATACGCACTGTAAGAATATGACAATTTTGTGAAGAGTGTAATTTGCGTAGCAGTGCACAACTTCTTTTTTAAAAAATGAGCTGCCAACAATTGATGAACTGCTACATGTAACAAAAGAGGAAGTAGTGTTTTGGGAGATGGATAGTGTAGATGACACCATGGTTCGTTATCAATGGAGTGGAAAGCAGCAGCACAGTATACCTAACAGAATATTTTAGTCACCATTTAAGTTGTCAGAATAAGGGCTCTGTTCGTTTTACAATACAATATGCTGTGTTTACAAGCCATGTAGTCATGAAAGTATGACAGCATTTCTGAAGCGAATGGCGCAAGTCTAGATTATAATAGTCCACGTTATAATGGGTTTTGTTTTAATGAGGATCAACAGATAATAGAACAGATGAGGCATTCTCATTTAATTCCTGACCAGAGGTAAGATGAACACTGAGCATTACTGCAAAACATTGCACAAACTATGACGAGCCGTTTAGAATAAATGGCACAGGATGTTAGTGCTGTGTTGTCTTGCTGCACAATAACACTCAGCCACTGAAAACTCAATGGACAAAAGATCTCGTGCAGAAGTTTAGATGGGAGTATTTAACCCTTTAGAGCCTGGTACAACATTTAACACAAAGGTATTTTGTTAGGGTTTTAGATTTTTAATGGTCTTTTTTAATTTCATATCATACTAACCTTCAATCATTAAATACAAGTATTTATGGCTGCTTGTTTGTAAAAATATTATATTTTTGTGATAAAACTAACTTTTATAAGAAAAGTAAGCAAAATCCACCTAACTGCAGTAAAATGCAACCCTGTCAGCTTCTAAACTTGTCATCACATCATTCATTTTACTTGGGCCCTCCCCATCCTTTACCACAGGCACATTTGACAGTAGATGCTGGGATTCAAACTTGTGATGTTTGGCTTTGAATGGATGGCCAGTCCATTACCTCTGGTATCTTTAGAAGGGACATAAGCTAGTTTAGAAGTTACAGGAAGAATGGCATAAGTAGTAAAATAATTCCAACAATAAGGGTTATGAGAGAACGTAGGCTTTTATGGCCAGAGTTAATATAAACAGGAGTTATTTCCGGGCTGTTTTGCCTTGCACTGCTGCATCTGATGCAGTGAAACCTTCTCCGAGGAAACTTTGACCGTGTCACTGAAGATGTTCACTGCAATTGTGGAAGAAACGTCTGAACCATCTTACACCAGCAGACCATGGCAAAACAGCCTGGAAATAACTCCTAGTTATAATAGGGGTTATCACACATCTTATAACCCAGACATGACTTCCAGTGATTTCAGTCTTTTCTTACACTTCCAGAAATTCCTGTCTGGTCAGCGTTTTCAGGATAAGAGAGAGGCAGAGTTGCTTGTCAACCAGTGGTTCCAATCCCAGGTGGAAAACTTCAACATACTGTGGTCCCACAGTATGACAAATTCAAAATGTCAAGTCCGATGCTGTGGTGGCTGTTCAGGTGAAGCTAATGAAGCTCTACTTCACTCATTTTAGTTGTATTAAATATGAATATAGGTGTTTAATTTTTTGTATGCTCAAGTAAACAACCAGTTGGGAACATATCAATGTGAGAAGGAAGAGGTGGAGTGGGCAGGGGGGGGGGAGGGATGCTTGGTTCTGGCCTGACAGCCTTCAGGAGGGTGCTACCAGGGCAAAAGCAAAAGAAGAAAGGATCGCTATGGTTTTGCAGCTGTTTTTTGACAATCAAGATGTACCTGTATGTTTATACCCAATTGCCATGACAACAAAATGAAATCTTATGTTCAATGTGTTCCAAAATTACCTGTTCCTCTTGAAAGTCATCCACTCCCTTCTCTAACAATGTTTGGCATCACCATTTCCCCAACAAGTGAGCAACAGTTTTAAAATGTGGTAGCGTAAAGTTGTAGTTGCTTTGTGCTCTTTTATTTTATTGAAGTTGGCTCCGCTGCAATTTTTTATTTCTTTTGTTCAGTTAAAGCTAGCGGAGAGATGAATCTGCAAAATGGTGTAGTGTGTAGTATATTACATACAAAATTTTCGTGGTGGACTGATTGACATAAAGGATGTGCTATTAACAACAAAACAAAACCAATTCTTAATTTGTCTGCACAAAAAGTGGAACAAAAGTTGAGGAATGTTACAAAAATCACTTTAAAAGTTTGTGGTACAATGAATACAATTTTTTTTTTGTAGTGTTTAATGCCCGCTTTTACTGCTCTGGCACCGCGGGTGATGACACTGATGATACATGAAGATGGAACCCCGGTAGAATGAGATGGCAAGGGAAACCGAAGAACCCAGAGAAAACCTGCCCCTGCGCCGCTTTGTCCATCACAAATCTCACATGTGGTCGCTTGGGATCGAACCCGGACCGTCTAGGTGAGAGGTGAGAGGTCTGGTCACTCGGCCACGGCGCGGCCGAATACGAATGACTGTGCAGTAGTTGTTTATATGGAAAAACTGTTTTGTTGGCCCTGCTTATTACTTAGTGTAAAAAAGACAGTGTGAAACTGCTGGTTTTTGAAACATTTGGAATATCAATCAGTTATTACATAAACATTTGGACTCTACTAAACATCTCACATGTGTGCTCCAATTGAAGCAACTCGAAAAGAATTAGAACATTATCACTGATGCTCTGAAAGAAAACATTGGTTGTTGTATGTTGCTCAGTATAATGAAAATGTAAGACTGAACAAACTCATTTTTAAAACTGTAATTAATGCAGTTTCATATTTGGCCAGACAAGAACTTGCTTTTTGTGGTCATGATGAAAGCTCATCTTCATCTAATAGGGGAAATTCCAAAGAACTACTGTCATGATTCATTTTGACAAGTCTGCTAGAGATTCAAACATACTACAATAAAATGAAGTGTTTTAACTGAGGATCTGAAAACAGTATTTTGGATTATTATATTGATGATTATATCAACCTGGAAATAGGCAACAGAAACTTTTTTTTTTTCATTCAAATTATGATACTACAGATATGACACAAAGATCTCAGTGACTACTAGATGCCAATGGTTATCTAGTCATATGATTTTGGGATTTCTTTGTTATCAGTTGTGATAGAGCATTGGAAGCACGATTTACCTTCATTGATTCTGTGTTGGGATTGTTTGACTATCAGTAAAAATTTATAGGGCAATGCTACAATGGCACCAGAGTCATATCTGGATATTTAAGTGGTTGGCAAAAAAGGTTAAAGGATTTTGCATTGGTCTTTGTTTATTGTTTAGCCCATAGGCTGAATTTAGTCATACAATGTGTAATAAAATATCTTGCTGCATCTTTTTTGCTGATATTACTTCATTTTTTCATCATTCTGCTAAAAGAACTTATGCCTTAGACACCATTGAAGGGCAGTACATACCCACTGCAACAGATACCCAATGGAGTTCACTCCAAATTGCTCAAAGTAGTTGAAGAAAATTGGAATGATTTCAGCAGGTGATTTTGAATTTACATTTTTGGCGATTGTTTTTAATGAGATCTTTCATGTTACTAGTCCTCTGTTTGATATCCCCCCCCCTCCCCCAAAAATACTCTTGACATGGTTTTCTATCAGAAGTAGAAAAAAGTTATTGTATATTTTATACAAAAATATGCTCAACTATCCCAAGTTGAGCTTTTCCAGAAGTAAAAATTATTATATTTTGAAATATTATATTTGATATTGGCACTAATTCCAAGACATTGGAAAAGTTCAAGTTTTTGTTTTGTACCCTCACTGATTCTAAGATTCCTGCACCATTCAGCCGTTTCCCTACTGCTGCATTCACCTCTCAGGAAATATATCCAGATTTTCATAAGGTATGATGTGAAGTGAACATGTTTGAAATGCATCCGGAAAAAAACTAAGTAAGTGAAACTATAGTGTCCTTATTTGACTCAAATTAGTTACATAATATATATCCAGATTTGTTTAGAATAAGTCATTTGAATATAGAACTTGAGACTTGTAGTGGATCCCCGCCATATCACAAGGACGAGTTCACCACTGAACGCCTAGTTTACCTAGTTCTGATGAGCGTGGCCCTAATGTTTATAATGGAGATAGTTCAACTCAATAAACATGGATGATGCCACAGGTAATCAGCATGGCAATGCAGATTTAAAGTCTACGGATTGAAATATAAAGTAACCAACGATGGCTACAGTAGTCAGTCTACACAGCACCAAGCTAATTATTTGTGGCTCACATTGCAATTACTAAGTAGTGGACTCTTCCTCCCTTCTTCTTGCACTCTCTTCTCCTCTTCCGGAAGGATACCCTAGCTACTGCTTGATGATCCCAGCCAATGTTATGAGCTCGGTGGGCTTGACTATCAGCATGTCTCACACTGTCAAGTAGAGCATTGTTGTACTATTCTACCCTTGATTCCATGGTTAAGTCAAGACGACCAACCTGACCTGGTTGCCTTGAGCAACCTCACCCAGGACCAGACAAGTGGTGCCTTTAAGATGAGATGTGATGGCCCATCCTAACTCCTGCCTCTGGAACCTCAACCAACCTCCAAGATGGACAACACACAGCCTGCAACAAGACTTGTTTATGGAAACAAAGAATACCAGCTTAAGGTTCCCGTTCACAAATTGAAATTGGTTCAAGTAAACAAGCATATATTTCAGCAGGTGTACAAACTCTTTTTGATGTCACAACACTGTCGTCAATGAGCATTTCAGTGGAGAGAAGCTTTTCTGCTCTCAAATGTATAAACACATATTTGTGGAACTTAATGACCCAGGAAAGACTGAAATCTGTGGCCAGCATCTCCATCCTTTAGGATTTGCTGAATGAGCTTGAAAAGAAGCAGCCTTTTCACGACAATATAACTGAGAAATACAACAAAAGAAAGGACAGAAGAATCAACTAATATATAAGAAGTAGGTATGCTGCATGTGTTTTTATTGATATAGTTTAGGTCACAAACCACCATTGATTCAAAGTTAAACATTGAAAAATAGCTCAACAATTCCTGTTTCTAATAAATGTTCCTATTAAATTGTTTTGTTTCTGCGAATTTCCCCAGGGAAACTCTTTATGAGCACCCTTGTATATAACATATTTTAGCATTATAATTGTCTATTAATAATAATATGCATTTAAAAAGTTTAATAATCAACTAGCGCATTCCTACCACTAAGTGCTTTTATACCAATATTAAAATACAACTATAAAAAATATTACAATTTCTTTGCTTAGAATATATGCACTATGAACAGTCTCGAATGCTATTATGAGTTTTTATATTCCTTTCAGAGGAATGAGCAATCTAATTAATCATACATTTTTATAATGCATTATATGTCTGGTGCATACTGTATGATAATTTGCTAAGATTTTAGATATTAAAACAAAACAATGAAAATTAACTAGTAAAGAAGGAAAGGGTTAGCAGAAAAGTAGGACCCAAACCAGGAGGAAAGAAAGAATGGAAAATCTCAGCAGAAGAAACTAAATTAATGAAATAATCAAAATGGCACAATAATACTCCAGGGTGGCATTCAAGGATGTCATGCTGCATGCTTGGGTAAATGTTTCATCAAGCTGTTTGGCTTAAGATTTATATCTGAAGGTTTAACCCTGATATTCAGATTTAAAACAAATTAAATCACCAAGCAAGCCAACAAAGAAGAAATAATAAATAATAAGCAAATCCAATAACAATGAAGCATATAGTTATAAATCAACAAGTATTTGCTTCTAAAAACAGTTATGTCTAAAACAATCATATTATTATTCTAGGAACTTCAAAAAAATAATGTAACTTCTTGTTTGTATTATAGAAATATATACAAAAATTCTCTCATACAACATACCAAAATAAGATTTACAAGAGAACACATTTGTTAAAAAAATACACATCTTTTGTACTCGCCTAGTTTTGTATACTTTTTTTTAAAGTTAAAATAAAGCCAACACCCTCACTAAGAAAATACAAGTGAACCTAAGACTTTAAAAAAAATATTGGTCATGTCGTGTATTTTCAAGTTACAATATAAAGTTTACAAAGTTGTTTTTGAACAAGCTGTCAAATTTTGCTTGCCCATCAGTGATACATAGGACTAGGTAAGGATACAAGCTCAATTACTTTAAAAAGGCAATAATTAAACTTCTCTAGTTTTAAAAAAGCTAAAAAATCTTTCCACATAATATAACTCAGCTTAAAAATAGTTGTCCTATATTTGTCTAGGTCATATAATTTATGTTAAAGGCACTTGAAAATGCTCTAACTGGAGATGAATCTCACAGCACTTTATAAAATCAGGATAAACAAAGTGTATGGAATGTTTCTTTTGTTCATAATGCCTGAAAAACATATCTTTGTCAAACGAAACCTCATCTCTCTCTCTGTCCTTATACAGAATTTATGCTTGATCCATAAAAATATGGTGGACAATTTTTACAGGATGTTTGGATACAAATTTGGCCATAAAGGTGTTTTCATGGAGTATTTGTAACAAAATTTAAAAAATGAAGACATAAATTTAAAATGCTTTTTATAAATAAAGCTTCTCTAACTAAAACTGAAAGTATACAGATCAAAAACATATATATATATGGACTGCTATTTAAGAAAAGCATGTCTTTTGAGCCACTCTGCAATTCTAAGGATTTCTTTTTTTTAAAAAATATTTCTAAACACCCATTCTTAGTGCATACAGCACCACAGGTACATGAAATGATAATTGGGAAAGGAAACTTGAGAAGAAAATGTTCAAGGCTAAGTTTAGGGTATCGACCCAACATTTGGCAATTTTGATTGACAAAAATCTTGGAAAGAAAACCTAAGTCAGGGAGGATGGCCCTACTGGATTTAAAACACAAACCTCCGAATCACAAGCCCATGCCTTCATGGCCTCAGATAGTTGATCATTCAACATATTTGACAATATGAAGTTTTCATTATGTGCAAGTGCTGTGTCCTAAAAATACAACATTTAATATTTTTTAGAATTATTTAAATGATATGGTTATTAGAGATATTCCATACTTTTTGTTCACCTGCTATAATGATATACTGTTCTGTCATTTTGTAATTTGAGGCAATATTTATATCCTAACCGCAAAATCTGCCAACATTTTGTGAGTTTCATGTTACTTTTGTAATATTTGATGTTCGAATGTTTTTGTTCTTTGCATTCCAAAGTTGAAATCACTGGATACAAATGTTTATTATTCCTTGTGCTTTTGTCGCATGTAAGTGTTTTGATTTTCTTTATGCAATTTTGTTTTCCAACAATAAGTATCATAGTTCTGTGTTGATTTGCTTGTTCTTGTGAAGCCAGTTATCAAAAAAGAAAGAGGCTTTTTCACAAGTATGGAAAAGGCCACTTAGAGATTACGTGTACATTAATGTATTCGTGTAGAATTATATGCGTACAAATATTTGCCACATTCAACAAAGCATTTAAATTGCATCGAGCGGTTGCAGTTTCACTTTAGAATTGTACGAAATGATTACAAAATAAACTACAATTCTACAAAGAAAATCCAAGTGATTTATTATTTAAGAAGTTGCCAGGTAGTCTGGGTCTGGGAAGCCCAACAAGCCTGTTAAAACGCCCTGAGAAGAGTCAATTGCTACTCCGAACCAAGCATAAGTGCGAGTAGACTTTTAGCTCAAATTTAGCGTGCATGCTTCAAATTATATTCCTTATCTAATCCAAAGTCTCCTTAGTGCGGTGGTAGCGCAGCTGCTTACCAAGCGGGAGACCTGGGTTCAATACCCAGCAATGGCATGGGGATTTTTCCCCCACTGGGAAACCTGGTCCAGGGTGCACTCAGCCTCATGAGGTCCCTGGGGGGCCAATTGAGGAGCTATTTGATAGAGAAGTAGCAGCTCCAGGTCATGAGGACCGCATTAACCAGCTGGGGAAGTTCAAGGCGCTGACCACGACTCACCCTCTACTACATCTGTCATGGACCAAGATGGGGGATGCAGTGGCTGGGCGGAAGGCTAAGGTTCCTTGTGAGCTATCATGCCATGGAGCTATTATTGATGCAAAGTATTTATTAATGATATTAAAGAGAGCTTGATTTGGTTCCATTCTCATTTGAATGAAAATCTCCTAATTTCTTTTTGCTATAGTCACAGAGACGTAGGAAAGCTTTTCTTGAACACTGCATTTTTCAATGCATTTTTAGGTATCAGTAGCAGAGTTGCCAATGCATGATTTGTTTTTAACATCAATTCAATACCCATAAATGTGCCAAAATAAGAAAAGATAAAAAGAGATACTTTGCAATAATGTAAAGTAAATTAAAATTATTTTAAATTTGCAGCTAGCTGTTTGTTTATTTCCAGATCTACCTGTACAAAATGTAAAAAATCTGATGTGTTCTATTCATATGACTTTCTCTATCTCTGTAACAAATTATTATTAAAAAGCTTTATCTGCTTAATACTATTTGAGAATGCTTTATTGTAAGCAGAAGGGAAATAATGGAGTACGCTAGGCTAAAATGATAGTAAAATATTTTAAAAGCTGGTTGTGATGTGGATGAAACTGTTTCTTTGCATTGCCAGGAGTTGACAAATTCCTGTATGTGAAAAGTTTAAGTATTTTAAAATAAAAACTAAAACAATGAATATATCAAAAGCGGTCAACTCCACATAAAATATGCATATAAATAAATTCTGTGTTTTAGTGAGATCTAAATTTTTTGGGTATGAAGTTTTTGTATATCTCTTATGGTTCACTAGTTATGCAAAATCTAGCAAAATGCATCCAGAATAAAGAGGTCTCCAAATGTTATTCCCAGAAAATGCAAGATACACACTTTATTTGCCATGTAAATATCTTTAATATCCAGTATTTTAATCAAAATCATTAGAGTCATTTTTGAGAAAATCAACATTTTCAAAATTTTTTCTACATAAAGGGTAGTTTGGGGTGGAGAATTTTCCTCCAAATTTTCATGTCGCAACCTTGAATAATACTAAACTTAGATACCAACTTTGGATTTTGCTGACTTTTCATTTATGAGTTATCACCCGCGCAACCGTGCACCCCCGCACACGCACGCGCACACACACACACACACACACACTTTTTTCTATTTTTTTTATACAGGAGACCTTAAAATGTGCATTTCTGGTGAAATCTTGGTATCAAATTTTTGGGTGGAATCCAATACCTTCTCTATGCACTATGTACATATTACATATACAGAAAGTAAAACTATGAACTACTCTATAGTTTTAATAAAAATAAAAAGTTGATTTAGGCATATTTGCCTACCGATATACTGGACACAATGAATCTGAGATTGTGTACCATAAACAGAAGTAATATAAGGAGAAGTCACAAACAGTGTTTCATAAAAATATAGCATGTAGCCTACTTAAATTATCAGAAATGCCAATACTGTACATTAGACTTCTCTTCAGGGTAAGCAGGTTTAAGGAATCTCTCATATTATTATTTAAGCTTATCAAAGCACACAATCTAGGAATATAAACATATTCAGTACATTTATAAGAAGCAGCTGGGAAATAACTGGGATGACCGCAACTTTACACTTAATAACCTAATCTACACCAAAGGCAGCATGATGAATCACTCAGATGCACATGATACAAAACAACAAATTTGTAGATATATCATGGCCCATGGAGGGACACACAAAGACTGTATGTGCAACAATTGTTCCAAAGAAAACAAAACAGGTTTTTACATACAAAAAAAATCAACAAAATTACTTTAAAGACAAATTGATTCATAATAGTTTCTCCCAAACATCTGTCATCTATTAAATTGTTTTTTACCAGTAATTCAAATTAAGAATCAGTTAAATTTGACAGAAAGTCCATAAAATTGGCAACCACACATTTTCCTTCTTTTTTCTACATTTATTTACCAATGTTAGCAATATTGGGTCACCTGTGTGCTAAAGTTTGTCTTGGAGATCTATAAGATGCCAGCAATTTTAAGTCATGGGGTTATATGTTTAAGCACAGTTAAGTGCTCATCATCTTGGGCTAGGACCAAATCTGAAACCTTAAGAAACCTAATACTTCACCTAAACCATAATGAGCCAAGAATGAAAAGCATTCCTATATTAAAAAGACTTCAATGAAGGGGAAAAGATATTTTGTATAGATTTTTCATTTCCCTAACATTTTGGCACTTAAAAACTGCCCTGAAAATAAAAATATTAAAAACCCAAAGCAGCTAGTATCCTTCTGGTCTTTCATTTGGATTGTTTGCTTAATGAGATTCAGTTTTCAAAGGTTTAAGAGTATTCTTCATTAATTGCTCGTCCAATTACAAGTCTTCGAATTTCACTTGTTCCTGCACCAATTTCATAAAGTTTGGCATCCCTGAGAAGACGCCCAGTTGGATAGTCATTTATGTAGCCATTTCCTCCTGAAAACAAAAATAAATCATTTTTTTCTGTTTTCTTCTCGATTTTTGAGTTAAAGTAAGCATGCTGGAAGTTAAAAAATTCATTAAAATAGTGCAATTTCTTCTATGTGTCTCTCATTTTTTCTACCGCTGCTTTCTCACCGTTTCTCCTTTCTCTTTTTGCCTTCATTGCTCTTATTCCTATCTCAGTTCTCAGTAGTTCATATGTGTCATATGATGTTTCAAAAACCAGCACTAAAACTGCTTTTTCTGAAGTGTTAATAAAGGCTGGTTCATGAGAACCCAGACTAGCAACTAAAATAAAAACAAGAACAGGAAGCCATACAGAACACAAGGTTTTGGTTCAAAACACCCTGGTAACAAGAGCGGGAATAAATTTCTTCTTCTTTTTCTGGTCTATTTTGTGCTTTCAGACTTCATTTGTTTTTAACTGACCAATTAAATGTTGTAATATCTCCAATTCAACCAACATAATGAGGCTTAGCCGCCAACATAATAATTCAAAAGAATTGTGACTTAAGTGGCTCTATTGTTCAATGCCACGGCTGCCTAAAATAATCTCTACATCAAAGAATTTAATATGCACAATATGCATCTAATATGCCATGCCTAGAAACAAGAATGGTCAACTTTCAGTTTTGTATTTATTGTTCTGGTTACCGTTACTGGTTTTGTGTACCACCCTTAACAATTAAGACAGCAGAAGGTTAAATGGTACCCAAACTTTTAGTTCTTCCTTATGCTTGCAATATGATTGGAAAAAACAAATTTCCTCACAGCAACTAGTTTATATAGCAGTGCTTCCTGATTTATTTTGCAATTCTGAGACAAAAAAAAAGTGTGTAGCTGTTGCCAATTTTTCTATTTGCTTAAGTTTGATATTTCTAAAATGTTCCTTTTCTGTTATTTCTATGTTTCTTTTTGTTTCACAAATATATATATATATATATATATATATATATATATATATATATATATATATATATATATATATATATATATATATATATATATATATATATATATATATATATCTATATATACTAAAGTGGCTCTGTTGCAGGATCCTGCTGTTTCCAACCAAATGCTTCAGTTTGTGATCTGTATCATATGCATCAGGTTCTTCTTTGCAAGCTACATAGTATTAGTTATTTACATTTGTAGTTATAGTGTTGTTGGTGTTTTTTTATATATTTAACTATATTAAGTGTGTAAATAACTATATTTAAGTGTGTCTTTAGTCAACTTAACATCAAAATACTGGAATGCAAGAGAGCAAATGGTTTCACTGCTAACTGCTCAACATTAGATACCAACCAACCATATCTAAGTGTGTGAGTGTATATAATACTGTCAACAATCATTGTATTTATAAGTATTATAATGTATTGCACTTTGTGTATATTAGTGTGTGTGTTTTTATATTCAAATTAAAACTGATATATACTTTGACTTGCACGAATGTGTCAAATGAATTTTTTAGTATTTAGTAATGACACAAGGTCTGTAAAGCCTAATGCTTTGATATTTTACACTCTAGTGCATAATTGTAAATTTTTGCATTGGAAATTCTATAACATATTTGAAAATATGTATTGTAAGTTGTTGTCATTTATGAAGAGTACCTAATACGATAATCATATTTTAGTTTTATATAATTACTAGTAGTAACTTATGTCGATAATTAGAAAACTATCATCTGACATTTCATCAGTGTTACATATAGTGAAATTATATTTATTTACACATTTAACAGTAATTTTTGATATTCTTTGTTTTTTGTGACTGGAAAGGGGAAAAAAAGCATAGTAGAGCCTCAAATACAAATGGTGCGATTATATGTCTATTCTGGTGTTTTTGTAACCCAAGCTTTAAGCACGAGCTTTATACATTTTTTTTTTCCATAGTATATAAACATATGTATACATGTATATGTCTTGACAAGTTCTATGTTCAGTGGCTTCCTGGCCTAAACGAACCTACAGAATGCTTTCTAATCTAATCTATGTGCTGTCTTCAGCCTTTGCTGCCAATAGTTTGTCCGTGCATGACATCAATACTAGACAGTGAGTTTATTACACATTACCTCTTGCAGAGGACTAGCAAACGATGAATAGAAGGGGTGGATGTCAACAGCTTCAACATCACCAATGGGTCTTGTACCTTTGGAACATTCCCTTTCGTCTCGTACACCCAACATTTATACTGATAGGCAACTCAAACAGTTGGACAGTTATGGTTACTTATAGGGCTTTAATGGTAAAACTTCCCATTACAATAAACACTTGTTCATGCTCTTTACACAGAATAAATTCAGAAAACACAAAAACTAAAGAACTCACAAAATGTCCTGGTGAAAAAAAGTTGTGCAATGCCTAGTAAAACCTGTTTACAAAGTCAGCAATGCATGCAATCCAAGGTTCAATTCTGCACCTCCCCTTTGAGACAAGGGTCTTGCTGAATTAATAATGAAGTCATGCACTTAAACCCACTGGCGCTACAGACCAAACAAATCTTAAGACCCACTACATATACAGGATGTAAATGAATAACCCAGCATGAATTTTACTGGCAATAGATGGTTCCTAATTGATCAATTTGAGATAAGAAACCAATGGTCTACAAGGTAAAGTTACCAAGTTATGCATATTCAAAGTAATTAAAGATTGGGATCAATAAATCATAATCAGAAAGAAACATGAAAATAGTCTACATTTAATATGAAACTAGAGCTATTATGCACTTAGTAAAGCTTGTCTTTTATCTCTAAGAAGAAGTATTTCTAAATTTTAACATACTAAAATTGGTTAATTGCAGACCTAATATGGGGGTGAGCACCAATGGTAAATCACTAAACAAACAGGGAAATTCTGACAGTTTTACTTTGGCTACATAGTTAGGAGGATTGATTATGAACCTGAATAAACCTGAGGAATTAAGTTCAAACCTGAATATGAGCAAACTTTTTTTGATTTCTTTTCCATCTTGTGAGCAATATTATGGTTTGCCTTAAAATTGCAAATTATAACCATCATTTAAATGCATAGGGCATTGATTACTGTTGCTTCTTTTCACATCTGATGGCTAAGGCTGTAGGGTTGTGTACTGACATTGCTCTGAAGTTGTTGGTTGGTGATAAGCAACAGCACAAAGTAACTCTCCAAAAGAGATGCTAAGTAGATGACGAATGTCTAATGCTGCCAATAGATGACTTTGATACCCCTGACAGACACTAACATCACTATACACTAATTGTTAAGCGTTACTTAAGTGTTTGGTAATCAAGACTCCCACGTCTCATTTGCCTTCTAAACACAATATGAAACAGTTAAACAGGTACTCAGGGAGTTCAGCAAAATTACCTTTTGCTGAACTTGCTGATATGCACCTTGGGTATGGTGAAGCAGGATGTTGTTATATAATTGTTGCACGGATTTACAGCGTAAGGTACTCCAATAGATGGCAGTCCCATCAGACTACTTTCAAATCTGTAGATCAGCGTTTGCGAGATCGTGGTTCTGTGGTGCTGAATAAAGCAGATTAAGATGTAAGATGTACCCATTGCACTCCAGATGAAGAAAACATATTGCATAGACAGATGTACATTGCATGTACATTGGGCACCAACCACACAAATGTTGCACAAGGAGCAACTCTACTCCTTCCATCTGAAAAAGGTGCAAGCCTTAACTCTGGAGGATTGTAACTTATGCCTGCAGTTTTGCGAACAGGCATTAAGGCAGCCACCAGAATTGTTTTCAATGATGTTGTTCATGATGAGGCCACATTTATCAGGGATGGACAGATTCTTAATTACAAGAATAGTCACATACGGGCATTGAAACCCCCTCCCCCTACCACCTTTCAGAAGAGCCACCAACAGCAGTTTATGATGAACACATGGGCTGCCATCATTTCTGACCACATCGTTGGACCATACCTTCTTCCTCCTCGACTGCATAGCGACACTTATAAAACATTTCTGAAGTATGAACTACCAGCCCTGCTGGAAGAAGTGTCACTTGTTGTTTGGGCTGAACTGCAGAATTTTCGGATCATGATTAGATCCGATTATACCTGCCAAATTGTGCAGTTCAATTCTGGGACGCCTATATACATATACAGGGTGTAAATGAATAACACCACACAAATTTTACTGGTAATAGACAGTATGAGGTTACTTTGTAGCTATACTGACCCACCTGCCAGTATGTTACATCAGCTGCTCTAGCTAACTGCATATGATCTGAAACCAATTCCAACTGTTATCAGTGGTGTGCACACCCTCAAAGAATGGGCCAAAATTGCAAGTTCAATTGTTTTAAATACTGTATTGACTTCACACCACCACTGCATTTTTTCACTACTGGGATATAAATGAGGCATTCTGAATGAAAATAGGATACACACATCCACATTCTTTTGAATTACGGCCACAGATATGCGATCCAGAAAACATGCCATAACTTTGACATTTAGCAAAAGGGCTAATAAGTTCCCTAACTCAGGCGTTTATCTAGGACCCCTCTACAATCCTCACAATTTGTGTGGTTGAATTTTGGGACACCCTAAACTTTTCATACATACTGTTTATACAAGATTTGAAGTCAATATCTAAAACAAGTGTCAAGGTGCGACACTGACTTGCAATTATTAAGGACGACCCAGAAATTGATTGAACAGGAGTAAGCAAAAGTTTATGAGCATCCCACTATCCTTGCTGATAAAATTGCACAGTAAACTGCAGAAGTTCTTGGACTAAATATGAAAACTATTATCAGCAAGACAAAATATCTGAACCAAAATAGTTATATTTGTTGACTTCATGGAGGAAAAAATCTAATGTGTTCCACTCACATTATTTTCTCTCGTGGTTCCACAAACTTTTCTTACATTAATAATTCTTTTATCTATGTTAAGCTAATCATGATAAACATTAGCTGCAATGGTCTTATTACTTTGTTGCTTATACACAAAAGGAAAATAAGGGAATACACTAAGCTAAAGCGTTAGTCAGATCTTTTAAATATTATCGTTATGTGAAACAATTGAAATTCAGTTCTCTTTTGCACTCCCAGTAATAAAACTAAACAGATAAAACAAAAGTTCACTTCTCACTTAAGGAGAGTTTAAGCAGTTTAAAATTGAAACCAATAACAAAGAATATCTTGGGAAATAGTTAACTCTGCAAAAAAGTGCATGAGACATAAAGTGTGTGTTTTTACAGTGTGTTCTACACTTTTACAGTTTACAAGTTATACAAAAGTCGTCCAGAATGAAGTAGTCTTCTGAGCCCATTCCCAGAAAATTCAAGAGAGAGAGACACATACAGACCCCCCCCCCACACACACGTTTCTAAAAAGGCTCCTTTTATGGATTCAGGGGTCTCAAAACATTCTATGTATTTCTATTGACTCTACCGGTTTCAAATTTTTGGGTGGAATACAATACCTTCTCTGTTTACTATGTATTGTACATATGTGCTTGAGAAAGTAATAAATCAGCTTCATTTGGTAATAGTCAAGTTTGTATTACATTGTTTCTATATTGTCAAAAGTACTTAATTTATTCTACATGCATTGTAATATGCCACAGTAATATATTCAATCAATAATAATACATTCACAGCTTGTGTACACTTTGTTTGCGACCTGAGACATGATAGAAAGCTGTTGACTGATAACATAACAATCACAATAATGCCAACATTACGAGAGACACACAAAATGTCAAATGCAAAGTTTGAACGGCAGGGGTATAGTGTTAACACTTACGCGGGTGTATAAAAAATGGGAATTATCTTTTTTTGTTTAAACATAAGCCCATCAAAATTCACAAATTGTGGTAGCAGAGAGGTCTGATCTTCACTGACGCTGGGATATGCATGACACTGTTCAGTTTTTCTGAGGGAGTCATTATGTAAGCACGTGTTTCAGAGACTCAACATGGATTTCAAGTTAGAACAATGAGCAGCAATTTGGTTTTGTGTTCTTCTGAAAAAAATCTGGAACCAAGACGCTGCAAATGATACAGAAATTATATAGAGACTAAGATTTATCAAAAACACATTTTTTGAATGGCATAAAAAATTTCAAGATTGTGAAAAAAGCAAAGTTGCAACTAAGTGCAGGGAAAGTTATGCATCCTGTGTTTTTCGACAAAATTGGGGCAATTTATGACCACATGGTTCCTAAGCACAACACAGTAACTGCTCAAAACTACAATAATGTCCTTAAAGGACCACTCAAGAGGAAAACGGCTGTCAAGAGACCAGAACTTGCTCCCAATGGATGGTTCTCCATCGGACAATGCTCCTGCTCATCGAGTCATAGCAACACAAGAGGCAATCTCTCAACTAGGTATCAAAATCATGTACCTCCCACTATATTTGCCGGATCTAGCACCCTGCAATTTCTGTTTCCACAAGTGCAAAAACATCTTCATGGGTGTCATTTACCAATACAGAAGTAAATAGTGTCGTATTAAGTATGCTGAACAAGATATCAAAAAAGGCTTTTCTGAGTCTTTTGAAAAGTGGATAAAACATTGGAGCCTGCGTGTTAGTCTCAGAAAGAGATTATTTTGAAAGTTTGTAATTAAATTTGAATAAAAAAAAATCATGGTGTCAAAAAGAAAAGAAAATGTTCTGTTATTTTTTGATAAACCCTCATAATTTAGGTTGAGCATTTTCTGGAATTTATACATAACATTGGGTTATGTAAACTTTTTGTAATTACCAACTTGTGATGATTTTAATGTAGTGATGTCCCTAATTACTTTTTGTTTCTTGAACTTGCATGTTGTTTTCTCTATTGTTCCGTTACTGAATTGATTGGATGCAGTTATTTAACATTATCATTTTAAGTACTATGTTGTATTCTGAGTTTGGGAGGGGAATGCTAACTAATCTTGTGAGTTAATCTATTGAAGGCGGCATTCTTATGTGGTATAGGCTTACAATTGTTTCTTGATGTAAATTTTGGTGTATGAGAGTTTCCTGTAAATTCCAAAACTTAGTTGTCTACATTTCTGGCAACCTTAAAATTTTTTAAAAATTCTATTATTTTATGTCGCTTTAACCACTGATCGTGACAGATCTGTCTGGTGAGATGCCTTGATTGGTATGTGGTGCACAGTTAGCCTTTTAGGTCTCATCTCTATACTATATCATACCAGCTTTTGCTTCATGCCATATAGTCTAGCTGTGGATAGATGACAGTCTATAGACAGCCTCCTAGGTCTCACCATAACATAGTACTTTGCTACACACCAAACAGGTGGCATTAACTTGCCATCCATGTACATGCTTTCACTCTTTGCATAGCAGAGCAATTGCCATTACCACCTATTTTCATTTTTTACTGTTGTTTTAGGCTTACAGTAGAACTTTAGTTGTGGTATTAAAAATTAACAACTGAGGAAAAAAGGCAGATTGGTTGACTCACAGGGTTTAAATCAAGAACCTCAGAATGTGAGCCACAGACAGTAGTACCTGAGCCACCCACCTGGTCTTGAGATTTTGAAATGCTGTATATTTATCTTTTTGGATTTTTATTGTGAATTGTATTGATCTATCTTCCTGGCTGAGTAATTGCTTGTTTTTTGAGGGATAAATGCAAATACATCATCTACATACTGATAGGAATCATGACAGTCATATTTCTGTTTATCACACATCCTGTAAATGGAAGCAAGGTGGTAATAAATTGTGTATTCTTTGCAAATATTCATCAACAGCTTCCGACATTTTCTGAATTGAACTCCCTCTCTGGCTGTTGGTAATTTTATGTCCTTTAAGGTGTTCCATATGTACAATACTGAAGTATAAACAAAATATTGTTTTGAGGAAAAATTTGATGTGTTCCATTCACATAACTTTCTCTAGCTGTTCCACAAACAAACTTTTCTTACAAAAGATAATTCTTTAACTATGACACACTAATCCAGACAAACATTAGCAGATTTGATTGTATTACTTGCTTTCTTGTAAGTAGAAGGGAAATAAGACTAAAGCGACAGTCAAATCTTTTAACAGCTGGTTGCTATTTTAAACAATTGAGGTTCGCATCGCTTTGAATTGTTCCCGTTTGAGAAAAGTTAATTAGTTTAAAATTGAAACCTATAACAATGAAACTGTCAACGCTATAAGAAAAATGTAAATGACATAAATTATATGTTTTAACGAGATTGACATTTTTTGTGTAATAAGTTTTTATCTATCTCTTACAGTTTAACCGTTATGCAAAATTCTGAAAAACTCAAAAGGAATAAAGAGCTCTTCAGAGGCTAATCCCAGAAAATTCAAAATATACATTTTATTTGTAATGTGAATATCTTTTACATATGGTATTTTAATCAAAATTGTTAGCCATTTTTGACAAAATCAAAATTTTTGAAAAATGTTTCATGTAAAGGGTAGTTGGGGGTGGAGAGATTTCTTGAAAATCTTTGTGTTGCATCCTTGGAAGATACTGAACTTACAATACCAAGTTTAGTATTTAAGTGATTTTTTTTTTATTCGAGCTATGCTCTCCACAGACAGTCAAGACACACATGGACCTTTTTCTAAAAATGCTTTTTTTGGACTCAGGGACCTCAAAACTACATTTCTGGTGAAATCTCGGTATCAAATTTTTGGGTGGAATACAATACCTTCTCTATCCACCATGTAAATTTTACATGCTGGTTAGAGAAAGTAAAACACTGAAATTGTGTTATATTTATGAATGCTCTTTAACTGTTGCTGTTCTCAACCTATCAATTGAAGCAATGAAGTCATGGAGAATTCAAAGTAATTTATGAGAAAATTAATGATACAAAGAATTAATACATAAACTTACTTTGTGCACTAAGAAATAAGAACTATTCTCTACATGTGGTTCATGTGAAGTAGTGAGGCAATCTTACCAAGGCACTGAATGGCTTCCAGAGTCAGCATTGTAGCTTTCTCTGCACAATAAAGAATCACACCTGCACAATCTTTTCTGCCCACATGTCCTGCATCACAAGCACGTGCTACATTATACAGATAGCTTCTGCAGGCATTCATGGTGGTGTACATGTCAGCAATCTTACCCTGTGAAAAGCAAAGCATCAAAGTCTTTAGTCTTATAATCTTATATTCTTCTAAAACACTTCTTACATACACAACAGTTTCTTCCCATAGATGCATAATTTTGATAATACATAAAGACATATATTTCCAGTGAAATCTCAGTATTGAATTTTTGGGTGCATTACAATACCTTCTCTATACACTATGTACATAGTATGTGTAGAGAAAGTAATAACATTCATTTGTTGTGTTCTTCAAAAAGCATGCTGCAGTTTTTCTGATTTGGAATTACAAATTTCATTAAGATAATTTAAAGAAAATGTTAGCATTGTGAATTTAGTTGCCTCTGTGGTGTAGTGGTTACCATGCTAACTTCATATACCCAAGGTTGCAGGTTCAAACCTGGGGGAGGACGATGGATTTTTTTCGGGTGTAAAAATCCTAAGCATGGCTTCCTTTGAAAGGGCAGTAAAGCCATTAGTCCTGTGTCGTACATTTACGGTACATAAAAGAACCTCAACCTGGTAAGAGATGTCTCTGAGCAAAATTAAGCAGTCTTTCACGCTCAGTATAGAATGGGACGCTGAGAACTACAGCTGTTAAAGAGCGTCCATAAATAAAACTCCATTTCATTGTGAATTTATATGTTAAATGTCCTTAAATGTGGAGCTCACACTTTCAATGGAACCAATTAGTGCAGCATATATATGAAGGTAATCCACGAAATAATGACCGTTTGTGATTCCCACCAGCAGGTTTCTATCCAATATCAAATGGTTATTTCAATCTCTTTTCTTAGTGTTGCAAGAGTTTTGGTTCAGAGTATTGTTTGTGTGTATTCTGTTATTGTTCAAAATGAAACATACGAAACAAAGTTCTACCATTAAGTGAGACTATTGGATTTTTATACATTCAGAAATTGACTGTTAACTAAAAAAAGTGCAAGGTGATACAGTAATACATGAAAGAAATGCCAGAAAGTTTCATTAATTGTTCAACAATGAATGTCCATTAGAAACTTGACCTGACATCCAGCACTCATAACAGATGATTTGAAGCAAACAATCTAAAAGACAAAAATGCACTCCTAGATGAGTTAGTTATTTTTTCCCATACATTTCTCTTTCTTTGCTTAGTGAAATTTGTTCCACTATCCTAACTTAATGGACTGACAACAGCTAACATGGGAATTTTAAAGTTCATCTGGAATACTTAAAAGCATATCTGCGTATAAATTTAAATTAGTTGCCAAAAAGTTACTGTTAGAACATTGTTTTTACCTATAGGAATATTTTGAAAGTGTCAAATATAAATAGATCAACCTGAATAACAAAATTTTGCGTGCGTGCATGTGCATGCGCGTGTGCATGCGTGGGTGGGTGTGTGTGTGTGTGTGTATTTACTGTAACACTTTTGAAAAATACTAATCTTGTATATATATCCATCAATGTGAATTCTAGTTATTTTTTTATGTATCCTACATCATGTACTATGAACAAATGGATGAATAAATTTCTGTTCTATTCTATTATGACAAATGCTTAAATAACATAGGTGATAAGGTGGAGAAATAATTTTTTTTTTTTTTTTTTTTTGCAAGTGACATAAGAATTTTTTATTTTTTAATTATAGTATTTTTCTGAATATATTAAAGCCACACACTTTTTGGTTTACCCTCATATATTGTTGATTGTAAAAGCTATGAAGCAGGGCTGATCTAATAGTTTACTCCAAGTCTATACAATGTAATATGGAAAGTGAAAATGTTGAAGTTCATTACTTTTCCTTTAGTTTTTGTGATAAGAATGTGTCCTTTTGTATTCCAGCTGAACAATGTTGTAATCACACAATGAAATATTTAAAAATAAAATTGGATATATATCTTTATCAATTTAAAAATAAAATTAGGTAAATAAAGTTAAAGTTAATGTACATGGCATGCACATATGTAAGTATACTACGTGAATTATCAGTTAATGAACTGTGTTAAACAATATCAATATACCATCCTTCTGTGAGTTTACATAAGTGAAATAGACATATCTCATGAATCTTCTCTTGTAGATTGGAAAGCCAAACAAAAATCTGGATTGTGTATCTCCTGCATCATTGACTTTGGCCAAATTGACTGCTAAGTGTCTCTTGACACGTTATGACTTGTCTTGCATTAGCATGGCTGGATATGCTCTGGACTTTGCTGTCAAAGGTCAAACACTAGCATATGAAGATAATAATGCATTTTCTTTTCTCTTTTCTTTAGAGGGGAGGTAATTTAATGGAAATTCATTGTTGGGCACATAAGAGGTACCTATTCTGTGATTTTGCTAATGAGAAAAGTTTAATATTAATTTTAATTAATTCTTCTGGAGAGTTACATATAGTAAGGATGAAATTTGGTATTATGTAGCACTCTCCATGTGGAAGACTGGCTGATACTGAATTGTACAAGAACATCTTCATACGACTATGCAGAAAATCAGATATATACTCAAATCACATGTTCTATCATTGCATCACCAACAGGCTGATCTTTTTGTGGACAATATATTTTGCAATGTGTTCCTGACTCGGAAGACAGTTTGTAAATAAATGAAATAGGCATATCTGAGGCATTTGGTCAGAACATGATAACACCAAAAATGAATTTTTTGTGCTAAGACAGTAGAGACATAAAAGAAAAAATCCTCTATCATTTGGTGAAGCCCTGAAGATATCTCAGGGTTTCACCAAATGATAGCAGATTGTTTCTGGAGATATCAGGGCGTCACAAAATGATAGAGGATTGTTTTTTTTTTATATCACCACTGTCTTGGCATAAAAAGGCCAATTTCGGAGTTATCATATTCTGACCAAATACCACAGAATTGTGGCTGTAAGAATTTTTCTCTGTAGAAATTGGAAGTTGCTGAATTTTAACTGAATTTTCAGTTTTGAGTTATGTGCATGCATGCACACACAAACACATGCACTTTGGGTGGAATCTAATATAATTTTCAATCAAGTATGCTGTTGTTTAGTACACCATTAATAAAGGAAACCACAGTAACCTTTTCGCATGAACTGGAAAATGCAATGGTCATTTGAGAACACCTGCATTTTGCTTTATCTCTGAAATGCAGTTTGCCTAGTTACCAATCTACAGGATGAGAAGATTCACTCAGTGTATGTCCAGCTTAGCTTGTATATTAACCTGAATTAGCTGAAACTCGCCAATCCTTGTGTTGAACTGCTTTCTCTGGTGAGCATATTCAAATGTAATATCACAAGTTGCCTGCATCAGTCTAAAACACAAAAATGTCACACATTACTCTATCTTCTGTTTGTTTTGTAGTATTTTTATATTTAGTGCGCTTGGTATAAAACTGTTTTTAAGAAGAATTGGGTCACTGGGTTTTGTTTTAGGGAGATAGGCGACTGAAATATGCAAAAGTATATCCCTTTACTAAAATACCAATTTCCCTTAAACTATTGTAGATAAGCTTAACAAATATCATGTACATGTACACTGGTGTCTACTTCATACAGAGTACAAATTTGTATATATCTGATAAGTAACTCATGAAATAGCTATTTTTATCCTGAAGTTATATATTATTTTTACTACAACTTTGTGTTCCTTTTTTGTAAAAACTATCCATGATACAGCTTTGAAATTTGGTACAGAGACTCTTAGTAATATGTTCTTTAATGTGACCAAGAATGAATCCAATATCTTACTTATAGCTTTCAGAAAAAAATATAATTGATGAAAAAAATGTGGTCAAAGAAAGAATACATTTTTTACTAATAATATCAACTAATGTCCATATTATTCAAGATACACAGATGATTGTAGGTCACTTTAAAGAACTTATTACTAAGAGTCTCTGTACTCAACTTCAAAGTTTTGCAGAAAAGGAACATAAAATTCTAGTATAAATAATATATAATCTCGGGATAAAAACTGCTGATTCATAAAGTTACTAAACAGATATATACAAAATTTATACTGTGTATATACCAGAAATCAATGTACATTTACATGAAATTTGTTGAGCTTATATAATAATTTAAGAGAAATTAGTATTTTAGTAAAAGGATATGCTTTTGCATATTCCAATGTATGAATTGAAAATATGAAGGCCCAACAAACTGATGATATCACTCACTTCATTCTCTATCAGTCATATATACACATAAATCTATGTTTTAGTTAAAGCATAGTGCTACACGATTTATGCATTTATATTAACATATGTATAAACTTATTGTTTACTACCCTTTCTAAATATTATTGATGTAGGTCATTATAACTTTCCAACATTCTAAATCTTAAACTGTTTTTGTTGGCTAGGGAAATGATTTCTTATTATTATCATCCTTGAAGTCAACTTAAATCAATGGGCTCGGCCAACATATAGCAGTATTATGCTTGCAAATAGACGTGAACACTCTAATTGCGCAGTACAAAGAGTGGGGGGGGAAGAGGTGGAGTCTTCATGTGACAGCCATGCAGGAAGTTAGCAGAGGGAAACCAAAACAAACACTTGCATATTATTTATTAGTAGACATCGGTTTGTGTGTACCAACAAATGTGCGCAATTATGCTGTCAAAGTCTTTATAATATACTCTACAGTTACTTTCTCTAGCACCTATGTGCAACGTGCATAGTAGATATTGAAGGTATTGTATTCCATCCAAAAATTGGGTACTGATATTTCACCGGAAATACTTGTTTTCAGACTCCATGAATCCAAAAAAGCAAACAAAACAAAAACATGTGTGTGTGTGCATACTTGCATGATGCATGCATGTGGAGGGGACAGGACAGCTAAAACAAAGTCCTTTAAATACCAAACTTCGTATTTAATTTCAGTATTTTTTGAGGATGCGACACAAAGATTTAATAAAAAGAAATCCTCCACCCCCAACTAACTAACCTTAACATGGAACATTTTTCAAACATGTTTGATTTTCTAAAAAAATTGCACTAACGATTTTGATTAAAATATCATATGTTTAAGATATTTCATGACAAACAAAATGTATATCTCAAATTTTTTGGGCATAGTCTCTGAAGACCTCTTCATTTTGGATGAGTTTTAAGCAATTGGTAAACTGTAAGATAGACAAAAACTTACTACACAAAAAATATAGACCTCATTAAAATACACAGTTTGTCATATACTTTTTTGTTTTTGTTTTGTTGTTGTTGTTGTTGTAGAGTTAACCATTTCCACTATTGCTTGTTTTTGGTTACAATTTTAAACTGTTTAAACTTTTCTCACATGGAAAGTCATGTTATGTTTTACACCTCTTTTGTTTTTTTTTGATAGCGGTGCTATAATAACCAAATTTCATTGTTTCATATAATGATAATTTTTAAAAGATTTGACTATCACTTTAACCTAGTGTACTCCCTTATTTACCTTCTACTTACAAGGAAGCAAGTCATAAGACCACTTTTGTTAATGTTCATCTCGATAGCATGGTGTAGACTGATTAAAATCTTTTGTAAGAATATGCTGGGCATTTCTTTACGAGATGTTGAGAAAGACCCATATTGCCCTAACTGAATACAATCTAATTCAGATCTAATTCTACAGATTGAACTAAATGATAAAATGGTGGCTGCACTGCATTTCTGTGCAGACTTGAATTTAATAGGGGTCCCCTCTGTAACCTTCACAATCGTGAAAAGATACACTTTAGTTATTATTTCTGGTGTTTGCTTGTGCAAGACTTTTCCTTGTAATTTACTGGTGGCATTGTTTAGTTTACATGTATCTCTGGTAAGCATCACCAGGAACAATGTTGTTAACATGGTACAGCACAGAATGATGCTCGTTATGTGGTTGCAAACTGCTGGCCAATTTAAGCAACAGTTCATGCCACTGCACATCATGTTGAGTGTTCACGTCTATTTGCAAGCACAATACATGAATACAAGGAGAACAAATCTAAGCAGAATGTTACAAGCAGCAGCTATTAATGAAGATAACTAATCTTTGCAGGTTTTATATGAGGCACATCAAAGGACAATATGGTTAGTTGGTTGTTGGTATCTAATGTCTGCCAGTTGGCAATGAAGCCATTCCCTCTCTTGCACTCCAGTATTTTGACTTGAGGTTTGCTATGTTGACTGAAAGCTGGAAGTGAAGTAGGTGGTTTCTCTCTATGTCTTCTTACAGCCCATAGAATGGGCATACAGGAGATTCTGCTAAGCCAACCCTGTGTTGTTTGTTGAAGCAATCTAAAAATTGCTATTGAGGATTTTCTTGGTAGTGTAGCAATTCTAGTTGTGATTATCAAGGGACAATAATACAATAGGTAATAACAAAACATGAACTCCATGTTGTTATAATTAAATAATACTTTAGCATACCTTTCAGCAGCTGCTTATTCAAGAAAACAGTGACAGCATTGATGTCACCTAGGAATATTACTCTGCGTCATCTTCTTTGTATTCGTCATCGTCAGAGTCACTGTCTTCTAAGACCTCGAAACACAGTGAACCTTAACCGACTGCAAATCACTTGAAAATGATGTTTAGGATTTTGTTAACCCTTTAAGTGCCAGCCCAAATAACAAAATACTGTCTGAAAAGCAATTTTAGGGAAGAATGCAGGGTTTTAAATTATTAGTAATAAAATGAGTACCAAATGACATAGAAGGCTGAATATTTTTTTTCATTTTTTAGTAAACTCTTTTGTCTACTGTATAATATGCATTATATGGATGAGAATTCTTATCATTATTTCTAAAGAATTAAAAACAAAAGAAAATTTTGAAATTAAAATTAAAAATTCCAAAATAATAAATAATTAGGCACACAAAAGCTTATTTCACAGAAAGTTCAAGCTAATTAAGTAAAACTATTTTTCTTTACTAAATAGCATCCTGTTTTGGTCTGGTATTTTTTTTTTAAAAATACAAAAAATGAATTCACATAACCTGAAACTGAAAAAAAAAAACCCACTAAAAACCCATGCATGTAAGGATGATACCACCATTAATGAAAACAGCATAAAGTAATAGAATACAAGTGTAATGCAGGTTACTGCACAATTTAGCACTTGTATTACTGCATAGCTCAATGGTTGAACCACATTGTGTGCATTGTCTGGTTACACTTCCATAAATCCATTTGATAAGCACACCGATTATTATCATGTGTATGAGGTCCATTAATATCAGATGCATTTTCATTGCTGAAGCTAGAATATGTCTTCCTTTCTTATGACGATGCCAGAAACACTGAAAATTCAAAATCACTTGCTTTCTTCTAATACATCCGAATAGCAGCTCTTTCTTCGGTTTGTAAGCTTTGGCTAGAAGACACCATGTTTCAACCAGCATAAACAAACACCGGCTAGAGAAATTAAATTTGGAGATAATTTAGACTTTGGAGAGAAGATAAGGTCCCGAAACACTCCAGAAAACCTTTCTCTATGGCTATGACATAGAACAGGCACCCAGCAAAGTATTAACCAAAAGTGAAGCAGCAAAAATATGTGCTGTAAAGGTGACAAACAACACAATAGTTAGTGAAAATCAGCAGAATAATACCAGAAGTGAACATGTTTCCCCAGGAAATGAAGAATACAGAACATATGCTGAAATTATGAAGAAGCATGAAGAAGTAAACAGTAGCGTCCCAAAGCTGGCTGGTAAAATGCTCGCCAGAAATGAAGCAGCAACAAAAGTGATGAATTATATGGAACATGTGCTGGAAACAAGAAGAAGCATGAAGCATTAAATAATGGCAACCTCAGGTGGTTGTGCATGTGTAAAAAACGAACAACAGACCAAAGCATCACTACAGAAAATAATTGAGATAATGAATAAAGAGCTTGGAGATGCATGCAATCAATTATGAGACTTGAAAGGGAAAAATGACATGTTAATAACCCAACTTGAGCAATTTGAACATAAAGAAGAGGACAAATGGCGTAGGCCAAAGAATCCAGCTAAAGTACTGGAAATGAACACATACACAGTAGAAACACGCAAGTCATATTCTGTGCTACCTGAAGAAACAACAGGAGAGCAAGATCTACACGATGTTGAAAAAAGCAAACATGTGAAAACTAAGGAAATAAAACATAAAAGAGAAAATAGTAGTTCATGGCAATAGCCATGCTCGAGGCATAGCTCCAAGATTGCATGAACACTTGAAAGACTATCACATCACAGGCTATGTGAGAAGTGGCGGTAAGCTCAGACATGTGGTTTACGACATTTCAAATGTTTACAGTGATTTAAACATAATCATAGGCAATGTTAACGACATGTATGGAAACGGAGCAGCAGATATGATACAAAGAATGGACAAATTACTGGGCTCTCAAGGGCAAACCAGTAATCCTAACAAATATCCCACATCGCTACGACTTGGAAACAAATTCATGTGTGAATCGAGAAATTTTGAGAATCAATGCCCGTCTGAAACTTCTTTGTGCAAGACTGCCAAACACAACACTGGAAAATATAAGTGAACTTCCCAGGGAACATCACATAAGACACAGTCTGCATCTCAACTCCACAAGTAAAACATTCATAGCTACAGAGTTAAAGGATGCCATTACTGCAGTTCTAAGTGTAGCCAAGATAACTTTTGTTGGTGATAAACTTCAAACTGATAACCAGACAACCCAGGACCAGGAGTTTCCAAACATCATTGTACCAGCAGTGAAACTTCAAGTGTGCAATCATAGAACTGACTATCAGGACTCAGTAAATTTCAGGTAGGTGGTAAAGCAAGTATGCCAAACAAACATCTTTATCTAACAAAATTTACAAACTAGAGACCATTTTTCAGGAAGGGCTAGATGTGCATGTGTTATGTTTTTCAGAGCATTGGTTAACAGAAAATCTCATTTCAAATACTAAATTTTCAAATTTTACTCCAGTGGCACATTATTGCAGAGCAATATGTAAGTGTAGTGGAGGTTGTATATATGTAAGAGACGGTATAAAAAGTAATATAGTAAACATATCAGGCATGTCAAAGAAAAAGATATGGAAATGTCAGCTGTGGAACTCCCCAATTTCAACAGAACAGTGATCTGCATATATAGATGCCCCAATGGTAATTTCAATGAATTCCTAAACAACTTAGGAAAAGCTGTAAATAAACGCAAGCAATTGAATAAAATGCTTGTTATCTATGGAGAGTTTAACATTGATTTCATTAAAAACTCAACAAAAGACTGATTTTATTAACTTGAACAAACAGTAACCTTTCCAATTAGAATAATGAAGCTCTGTGCTACTACAGTTGGCCAGATTTTCATTAATTTTAATCAGCTAAACATAACACAACCACTAAACATGGGTTCCAGTGACCACAACGCTCAATTAATATCCATCAGCACACAAAATAATGTGTACTCTAAGTTTGAGCAAACAAAGATATCTAGAATATTCAATGATCTAAGTATAGAGTATTTCTTGCACATTTAAGAAGTGAAACGTGGCAGGAAATGTATGATACATATGAAACTAATAACAAATTTGAAGCTTTTCTAAAAGCATTTAAACACTATTTTGATAAGGCCTTTCCACTACACAAATTAAAGAATCTTACTCAAAAAAGACTAATGCTTGGATTACTTAAGGAATTTTAACATCTTGCGCACAAAAATTATGCTTGCAAAAATTTTCATTAACACAGGGTGCTGCTCCACAATTAACTCTCTGTTTCAAGGAACATAAGCCATATTAAATAAGGTAATAAAGCAAACGAAACTGATGTCAAACGAAAAGTACATTGAATCTGCCCTAAATAAAATAAAAGCCACTTGGAGAACAATAAAAAAATTAAGTAAAACCTAGTACGAATGCAAACAGTATAATCCTAATGACTCAAAAATACCAACCAATCCGAAGTTAATAGCTGAAACCTTCAATGATTATTTTATAAATCTAGCAGAACGTTTAGCACCAAAATATAAAGTAAATGTAAGCAACTCCACAAATAATAATTGTGAAGAAATATGTAAATCAACAATGTTCCTATTCCCCACTGATCAGGTAGAAATAGCTTCAATAATCCTCAAACTTAAATCAAAGTATTCTTCCGGAGTTGATAAAGTCCCAGATTTTCTAATAAAAAAAATGTGCCTAACTTATTGCAAACCCACTAGCAGACATAAGCAATAGCTCATTTCAGCAAGCAGTTTTTCCAGATAACCTAAAAATTGCTAAAGTTAAACCATTGCACAAAAAAGGTGATAAAACCCATATACAAAATTATAGAGCCATTTCACTCTGATCTGGTTTTTCTAAAATGCTAGAAAAGGTTTTTTAATAAAAAACTAATGGATTTCACAGAAAAAAAAAACATCTAATATCAGAAACATAGCATGGTTTCTATAGAAACAAATCTACTGAAACTGCTCTCTTTGACTTCATAAATAGCATACTAAATACCCTAGACAACAAAGGTTGCATACTAGGTATCTTTTTTGATCTAACTAAAGCTTTTGATGTTTTAAACCACCCTTATTATATAAAAAGTTAGAATATATGGGAATTAGAGGACATGCCTTAGAATGGATCAAATTGTACCTTAAAGATAGAAAACAAGTAGTAGAAGTTCTGCACATGGAGAAGTACCATATTAAAGAATATGTATCTGAATGGTAAAAGCATCAATCAAATATGGTGTCCCACAAGGTCCCATCTTATTCTTATTATTTGTAAATGACTTGCAAGCGAATGTGACAGCAAAAACAATTATACAATATGCAGACAACATCAATATAATAGTTGACAGCAACAGTGACAAGGATACACAAAATTTAGCAAGTAAAATGCTTAGCGATATCTCAAAATGGTTCGATGACAACAGTTTAATAGTAAACACCTATAAGACACACCTCAATCACTTCCACCTTTCCCAAAATAACTGTCCCAAGTAAATAAAATTGATGTATAACAAATTTTTAAATACACAGAATCCATTAAGTTTCTCGGTCTTTGGATTCAAGGTAATTTAAAATGGAACAAACACTTAGAACTAAATAAAAAAATGTCCACATTGTGCTATAGTTTTAGACCATTTGCAGATACAATTAGTATACACACACCTTAGGAATGTGTATTTTGCATGCGTTCATACTATCCTGAAATATGGTATAACTCTATAGGGTAATAAAATGAGTCGAATTTACACTTGAATTGCTTCAAGTGTAAATTCGACTCATTTTATAACCAATGTGTAATTATGCTTCACTGTGTACCACTTCCAGTTATCTATGGGGTAACTTCTCATTGTAGTTTACTGTTTTTAATACAAAAACGACTTCTAAGTATAATGGAAGGAGCCAATTTAAGATCCTCATGCAGACCACTATTTAAAACATTCAAAATCTTACCTCTTCCATGCACTTTCATTTTTGAAATTTTATTATTTACAAAATTAAACCTAAACAATGGAAGTGGTATTAATGTTTTAACAATGTAATTCATTAACACAACACTAGACAGAGAACCAATTTTCATATACAAAGAAGCAACACCAGTGTGATAAACATAGGAATAACGTTTTTCAACAAGTTACCTCTAACCAACAAAACCACATGCAAAATGTCAGTATTTAAAAAGCAAGTACTGGCATACTTGCTTCATCACTGCTTCTACTCAGTTAAAGAATTCCTTGAAACTTGCCGATAATCTTATTAGCCAACTCTGCAAAAATCTCTATACTTTATATTCTAATAAGTACCATGCCGTTTTACATTGTAAGTAAGAGATACAATTTCATAGTATTTCAATTTAATCATTTCAATTATTGTTTTTTGTTTTTATTTTTAATTGTGCTGTACTAATGTAATCCCTTGTAAATAATTTGTAAATAATTCCATTAATTTTCTGTTAATTTATCTGACTTGTCCTATATCACAGTCCCTATGTACACATGTATGATTCACAGGATGAATAAACTGACTGACTGACTGATGGACGGACAGACGGACGGTCGGTCGGTCTATCCTTTCCTGCTGGAAAGAGTTTAAACATATGAAAACAGCATCGCAATTAGATCGTGTTTGGCAATTTTCAGATCACAATTAGATTGTGTTTGGCACTAAAAGGGTGAATAGTGCAAGGTTTTTGTTCAGAAATTTTGGTACTGAACTCCTTAAATATATATTTAATAAATATATTCATACATCCACACAAAGACTGAAATGACTTGCCAAATAAGTGGCCTGACATATTGCTGTAGGAGTAGGATGTTGGTTAAAGCTGACACAGCATCCCTCCATTAAAGCTAAAACTTACCCAACAGGTCCAGCCGCTAATACTAGACGTTCTAGGTCCAAGCCACTAAATAGCACGTAAATGCCTTTGTTCTCTTCTCCCAACAAGTTTTCTGCAGGTACTTTACAGTCTTCAAATATCAACTCTCCTGTATTGGAACCTCTCATTCCTAACTTATCCAATTTTATTCCTGTTTTAAATCCTGGGAATCCCTTTTCCACTATAAAGGCTGAAATTCCATGCTGAGGCTTTGCAACATTGGGATTTGTCCTGGCATATACCTATTAAAAGGAGGAAAATAAAAATACAATATTAGTTTACTTCATATAATATTTCAAAATAAAAGTGCTTTAGCACTGTAAAGTATTCTGTAGATTCTAAAGGAAGAGAAACGAAGGAGAGTGTGATTGGAAAACCTAGAGACATGTTTTTCAGCTCCCTAGATATCTAAAATCTATTGGGCATTGTTTCACATGATTCAAGGTTTATTCCCAATAATGCAACATATCCAGCTCCGTAAAAGTTAGATTCCAGACTGTAGGCCATGGACCAACTCGACATTTCGCCCAACGTTATGGAAGAATAGTTGGGTGAACTTTCATCTGTTGGACCACAGCTCTCAAGCCCGGAATCTACATTTTATGGTATGAATGTAGGTAGCAATGTCTCTTTGATGCCTGCCAGAAATTAGTTGAAGAGATAAGATCTTTATTCAGCTTTAGACCATTTACAGCCAATTTATTTTGTCAATATGTCTAGAATATACATAAGCAAGTCAGAATGGTAACAACAATACTAATACAATAGTATATTGATGTTTGGAGGAAATTAGTAACAGTGATGGTCAAATTATAT